>RCWM02000794.1:0-52500 GCA_003667255.2 Euschistus heros | reverse complement strand
TTCATTATTTTCGAGTGCATACACAAGGTATGTTACGAAAATTACGAAAATTTAATATAATATGCCTTATAAAACAGGTAAAACCTGCAATAGAGTATTTTCAGTAAGTACAAGGTTATTTGTTGATTATCTGAATAACCATGGATAGAAGTTTTAGCGTTTCACAAAATCACAGGTAATAAATCTTGAACAGATAAAAAATTATGGGAGTACATAAGTTGTTCCCGTGATGTTCTCTATTCGTTCGTGGCCGACTGATTGAACTTAGTCGGTGACAGGTCTACTGGATTATGAATTTGTCTATAAAAATTGTTTCGTTGTAATCTCCAGCGCTAAGTCGTAAAGTTAGATTTCAATGGCTATACAAGTTTTACCATTTGGAAACCATCGATTTGGATATAATTTAGAATTTCTTCTAACTCCTACAACAGATTTTTGATGAGCTCGCTATAATTTGAAATTGTATCTTGCCATTTGCCTAATTAAACAAATGTGTGCTATCACATTTCTAATCAAGTCTTGTCAATGTACTCAGGAGGGCAAGTGTATTTGAACATAAGACAGCAGTATCGATCAAAAACAGCTGACTAAGTAGCTAATGTATTTTGTTAATTGACAGAAAACAAAATCTTTCTTTTGAACTATACGATAATTATAGTATACAAATAAAAAAACATTTATTTTTTTTAAATGATTATTTTTTTAAAATAGACGTACAATCTGCCTCAGAGGAGGGCAATAGGTAACAATGCGAATTATGTATTCATCTATACCATATATACAAATATATATCCATAAACACAAAATTAATAGTAATAAAACAAATAATCTTCATAAAAATAAAACTAATAATTACTTACATTCATCAAAAATAAAACGAAATAATAATAAAAATTAACTGGCAATATTTAAATAAAAAAATTATGATACATTCATACTATATGTAGAATACAGACACACTCAGCCTGGGGAACCATGGATCGAGCCAGTTCCCCCACTCATTGGGAGTCCAGGCTAGACCCCCAAGAGATCCCAGCGCTGCTCTCTCAGCTGCATCACTTGTAATATCTAATGGAGGCTGAGTGCGAGCTCTATAGCCACAGATGCTTAGAACTCTGGTTGGTCATAACCATTTATTTATTTTTTTAGTGAAAAATCCTTGAATGTTCTATTGGTATTATCCATGAAATATACTTGTTCTTATTTTTTTGATGAAGTATAGCTCTTTAATATTTGTTTTCAGCTATTCCGAAACACCCTTCTCATATATTTCTATTTACAATTAAAAAATACAATTTTCCATTGTCTTTCGATTCTAATCACTTGTAAAAAGTATTTTCACTTTTGTGTTAATATACGGCCAGCTCCTCTTTAAATCATTCAGCCCCCATCCTGATATATTCTATCCTCATCACCTTCAATGTATTGAAGCATAACTAAATATTCCACTCCAAATGTCTCCTCCTCCTAAAGCATTCCATCCTTCAGAGGTATCTAACATAATCCACAGATTACCCTCAAACAAAGCCCCTGGACATGATCTAATTACAGCCCAAATCCTAAAACTCTTTTCTCAGAAAGCGATCCTATTCCTAACCTATATTTATAATTATGTTCTCCGCATCACATACTTTCCCAATCCTTGGGAACTATCCATAGTAAAGATAATACCTGAACCAAAAAAAACCACCTGAACTCCCATCCTCATATCGTTCAATATCACTCTTGCCAATTATGGGCAAAATCCTGGAAAAACTCATTCTGAAACGCCTGAATCCTATCCTAGAATTCTATCGCATCATCCCTGATCACCAGTTTGGTCTCCGAACGTCACATTCCACTATTCAGCAATGCCATCGTGTGGTGGACGTTATCTCCTCCGCATTGGAGCGCGGGATGTACTGCACTGGAGCCTTTTTCGACGTATAACAAGCCTTTGACCGAGTGGCACCAGGGACTGCTTTACAAACTCCGTAATTTCCTTCCTTCTATATACTTCCTTCTTATGCAATCCTATTTTAATGACAGAACATTCAAAGTAAGTCACAATTCCGCCCATTCATCCCTCTTTACTCAGTCTGCCGGAGTTCCTCAAGGAAGTATCCTAGCTCCCATCCTCTACACAGTGTATACAGCTGACATCCCGACCCATCCTAGCACTGTCTTCAACACTTACGCTGATGACAAATGTTTGTTATCAGTAAATAATGATCCCTTCATTGCATTCCAGGCACTCCAATCCCACATCATAAACCTTCAAGAATGATGCCCAAAATGGAGAATCAAAATAAATCCAAATAAATCCCATCAAGTAACCTTAACCCTCCGTCGTAAACGTACGACATCCTGTCCTATAGTATCCTTTAATGATATTCCTCTAATCCCTGTTGAAGAGATCCGCTACCTGGGACTCCATTTAGATAAAGGTCTCTCTTGGAATCTACATACAAGACTAAAACGACAACCGTCGTTATAGACTACTCCAACATTTACTAGACAAGCTTCCAATAAATTACAACAGACTCATTTACATGACGGTGTTGAGTTTTGGGGCTCCACTAAACCATTCAGTCCCTCTCGAATCCAATCCTTACAATCCAAAATCCTTCGAAAAATCCTTAATGCTCGTTCCTTTGTCACGAATAAACTTATCCATAAAGACCTCAATGTTCCATATATTGCTGATTTAGCCCAAACCAGATACCAATCCTTTCATAGCAAACAGCACTCCCACGCGAATCCATTAGTCTCCCAACTTGCTTCTCATTCGATACCTGATAACCCACCAAGGCGTCTATAAAAGAAGATGGCCAAGAGACCTTCTATTGTAGAACATTTTTTGAAGTGCTACTAGTGAGTAGTTCTTCACAAGTGATTTACATGTCATTATAATCATTTCCTCAAATTTACTTGATGTATATTGATGTACAGTTGTGAATATCAATAAATAGTTTAAAAAAAAAAAAATATGTGTTAACATGATCTTATCAATGGATTTCATAACTCCATGAAAAATCATCAATAGTACTAAAATTATTTGTTCATTATTAATGGTAGCAAATATTTGTATATTAAAAAATATTAAAATTGAGAATTGATTTAGTGCTGAAAATTCTCAACAGAGAAAGATCATAAACAGAAGTTTTTCTGTGGACTCAGAAATATCAAGAGAATAGGATAACAGTTTCCTAAGGTAAAAAAAAAAATATATGGCTATACGCTAGATATAAAGGAGTGCTTGTTCAGATTTAATAAGCGTTGCGGGCCTTACACGAAGGAAATATAGATGAACTCTGTTTTGCCTTCGACAACGGCAACGACATATATTTAATGTGACGGCAGACATGAAATGATTTATTTTTAAATTTCTCTTTCTCTCATAGGTGTAAAGGCTTTTCATACCACCAGAAGTTTATATAAATTTCACTATATTTAAGGCTATTGCCGATGCTATAGAATATTTAAGATCATTTCAGATGAAATTACAGTTTTTTTTATTAACAGTTTTCTTTTCATTAAGGATTGGCATACCTGAACACAAACAATAGTATTCATACTATTTATTAAATCTTCATTACTAGGCAGTTTCATTAAATAAAATATTTTTAGTAAGATTATGGTTACCACCTAAATTATTATATATTTTTTTTTTACAAATTTAATGTCAGCCATATCGTTTTAAAGGCGTACCGAAATATCAATGTACCGTTCGAATATAGCGAAGATTCCGTTAATGAAAGAACAGTGTACTGTTGCATCAACAACTTTTGGTCTGAGGATTGTTCCTTCACTTTTAGGAACAAGTGCCTGTTTCCTTGCATCTTAAGTAGTTTGGTAAGACGAAATACCTTGAAATATGGGCACCACATAAAGTACTGAGTCACAGTAGCTCGTTTAAAATCGTATTGCTCATTTCTGTGCGTAACAGAAACGAGCAATTTTCTGGATTGTTTGGTCACCTGTGATGAAAATTGGGTGTTCTACAATAACCGTTGGAGATCTGTACTGTGGTTGAATAGGGACGATAAAACTTTAAGATAAGCTTAAATCAAACCTTAACCTTCCAAAATAAAAAATAAAAATGTTGTCTTTTTCGTTTAAACCACACCTATAAATTATTATTATAAAACATAAACATGTCAGGAGGCTCGGTAGTTCAGTGGGTAAGGCATAAGACTACCAAGTTCCCGGGCCCGAGTGCGAGTGCTCAAAATAAGTGGGTACCCTTAATTGGGGAAGAACATGGCGGTTGAGCAAAAATTCTGGCCAAATCTCCTCCTTTCATAACCGTTGGCTTAGTAACAGTACATTCTTAACAAAGTACTGAACCCAAGACCTTTCCTGGATTGTCAGTGGTACAGGTATAAACATGTCATAACATTAAACATACATTCTGCAGGACCTTTGTTACTCAAGAACTTTATTACTTTTCATGGTTTATTTGTTTGATTTTAAGCAATGTTGGAGGTAAAAAAATAAAACATACATTCTATTATTAAAAATTACCTATAAGAGGATTTTGAAAAAAAAAAAAAAAAAAAAAAAATACGTGATGTTTGGTGCACTAAAATAAGAATTTATGACAGACTACCTTTCATATTTATGTTTTGAATATTTTTATTCAAGTTGTACTAAGAATTTAAATTTATAGATAAAACCATTAAATTAAAAAAAAAAAAGAGAAAACTACTCTACAAGGACTATAAGACTATGCCAGAATGGACAAATACGAAATTTTAATAGTGAAACAACTGATATGGATGATGAAGTTACAATAGAGAATGCAGTTCGGATAATTGCCTTAAAGAAATTTAGGGAAAGTGGTTCAATAAATCTAAATTACTACAAAATATTGAGTTGCGGTAATTTATTAAAGCTCAAAAATGTCAGGGGGTTTCGCGCAGATTCTCATATTGGAATTCCAATCAAGATTGGAGGAAATATGATGAGGAAATTTAGAAACCGTGCTTTAAACTATTACAGACCATGAAGGGTTAAGAACTTTGGTAATGCAGCACTGTTACAAGGCCAGCCGTTCTGATAAGAATAGATTTTGCAGAAATCATGATCAACCGCCAGTTTTTCCCCAATGCACTCAATGATGGTCTCTATAGTAGATCCATGGCTGAAATAACAGAGCATAGATTTTCTACCTTCAGCTGAACTCCAACTCTGGTCCAGAAGCATGACAGTACCTTTCCCACTAAGCAACTGCACCTCCTGTAGTTACAAAAAAATAAAAATATAATGCACGTCGACAATAATCTCAGAAAAATGTTTCATATATGTGACAAGAACGAATCAACCCTATATTATAGTATGCATTCTCGCACAAATATTATTTAAAATTTATGGAAACCATACTCTGTAAATTATCGGTTATATTTTTAACACTATACTGTCAACTATTCTAAAAATTTCGTTGATTCGTCAACGGCGACACACTTTCTATCGAGTCTCTTAGGGCTGGTTACAAAAGAAGAGTTAAGGTTGGAAAAAAAAGGTAAGGGTAGGATGGACGGTATAATTTATAATAAAACAGACTTATCATGTACGTTTTATTTCCCAATAAAATAAACGTGGTTATCAGTCGCACAAAATCCAAGAATGATTAAATTTTGTTAAATATGACTGATATCCCTTTTTTTATCTGGTAAAACAATAACTACCCATTATTTTAAACTTCATGAGAAATCATTAAAAAAACAACCTAATAAGGTAAACCGAAAAGGTCCTACCTAATCTTCTTAGTGACAGTGCACGCCAATACACCTCAATATTAACCGTACGGAAACCACAGAAGCTGAATACACAGGTCCTTACCCACACAATACGTTCATTGGATATTTTCCTGACATATTTCTTTTTTTTCCTGTTATTTGGGGAAAGTTTTAAGACGATGAAATGGGCTTAAATTGGTTTTCCAAGAGTTTACATCCTCCTTGATACATATTTTTTACTTAATTAAAATGCTCCTATCACGTAATACGTGTAAAGGGTCATTCCAAGTCAAATCAACCAATTCTATTTTTGGAATAGAAGTTGCATTTACCAATATTAGTATGCAGTCTAGCTTCAACAGCCGAGCTGTAAGGATTTAGGTGTTTACTTCAGATAAGTTTTTTTTTTTAAGTTTTGTATTAATTTGTTTTGTTTTTAATTTTTTAATAGCGTGGAGTTATTTATGATTTCAGTTGGTTTAGTTTAGTTTTATTTAACTTGGGTTTTAGTATGTAAGTGTGTCTTTGTTTATAAAATGTCGGAGATAAGTGATGGGCGAGGGGGAATTCCTCCAAATATTGAGAGTAATATGAGTGATAAACAATCGATTGAGTCAAGGATGGAAATTGGATCAGATAGTAGTCAGGATAAATTGCCACCTCAAAAGGTTATAAATTCGGAAAAAAGTAGGGTTGGAACTGAAAGATACTACGAATCGACAGATCTGGGACCATATTATGTTTTTATAGAAGGTGGTTCTACAGAAAAGGTAGGAATAAGTAGATTGCATCCAATGTCTATTGGAAAAATATTAAATAATTCCTCTTCGGAAATATATAAGAATATTTTGAATATTTATAAATTAGGTAGAAATAGAATTAAGGTGGAAACCCGGGAAGGAGATCAAGCTAATGCGCTAGTTAAATCAGAAAAATTAAAAGAGAAACAAATCAACGTCTATATTCCGAGTTTTATACTAGAAAAAAGGGAGTTATTAGGAATGTCGACCTAGACTTAACGGATTTAGAAATTTTAGATAACTTAAAAACTCAAAACGTTATTGGTGTCAGAAGATTTAATAAAAGAACTATTAATAAAGAAACTAATAAAATTGAATATAAGCCAACCAGATCGGTATTAATTACGTTCAGAGGTCAACTTTTACCTCGATACATGACGATTCACCACGTACGGTGCGAAGTACACCCATACATCCAACCAGTAATACAATGCCACTCTTGTTTACGATACGGGCATAATACTACACAGTGCAAAAGTATAATAGGGCGTTGTAGGAAATGCTCCGAAAAACATAAAACCGAAAACTGTCCCCCAAATACATTATTAAAATGTTTTAATTGTAAGGGGAATCACTCCTCGTTAGCTAAGGAAATATGTTCCGAATATACGAAACAGAAAAACATTAGAGAATATATGGGTAATTATAACCTAACATATAACGAAGTTGAAAAAACGAACCTCGTTCTCTTAAATGACGGCTCCCCAACCTTTGTGAACAATATACGTCAGAAAAGAAATATTGCAGTGGAAATAACATTAAGCTCATTAAACAGTGCCACCAATTCTACATGGAAAGTACATGATAATCCAATAGGTTCTAATCATCTCCCCATAATAATAGAAATTCCGTATAAAGGAGATGATACTCAAAATATTAATAATACCACACGGAAACAGCAAATTAAATTGGCAAATTGGAATGAATTTGAAAAAATTATTCTAGAAAACGCTCCACTACTCCCGGAAAACCCCTCGTATGATGAATTTATTAAAATTCTTAATAATGCATGTGAACGCACGATTCCCTTATACCACCCATTTTTTAATAAAAAATACACTAGAAGTTGGTGGGATAAGGAATGCGGTCTATACCTTAATCGGAGAAAACTTTCGTATAGGGCATATAAAAATTATCCAACAAGTAATAATCTAATAAAATATCAAAGGTTGGATGCCGAATTCAAAAAGGTCACGAAAAATAAGCAAAAAGAGTCATGGCGAGAGTTCACTTCAAGTATAAATAAAAATACCCCAATTAAAGAAGTTTAGAATAAATTATCCATTCTAAAAAACCGAAAAAAACTCAAATAGGATGGTACCTCTTACAGAAGACTGGTGTGAGGAATTTCTAGACATCTTAGCCCCTCCTTTGGTAGTACCTCAAATTACACAAGCGTTAGATAACAATAGAGATAAAGAAGAAATTCACGATCGATTGTCACAAAATTTTATTTTTTACGATCAGAGCTTTTACGATCAATAAAAAATAATGCTAACAGCTCCCCGGTATAGACAATATACATTATATAATATTAAATAAACTACCTAATCAATTAAAAATCATATTATTAAATATATTCAATAATAAATGGCATACCAATTCAATACCAGAGTCATGGCGGGAATATTGTGTGATATCTATTTTAAAACCAGGTAAAGATCCAAAATTGGTTACTTCCTTTAGACCCATTTCCTTAAGCTCCTGTATACTCAAAACTTTCGAAAGAATGATTAAAGGTAGACTGGAATGGTGGTTAGAATCCCAAAATAAGCTTCCAGATTCACAATGCGGGTTTAGAAAAGGGAAGTCGAGTATGGATAGTTTATTAACCCTGCATTCGGACATAAATATAGGATTTAGTGAAGGTAAAAAAACGATAGGATTGTTTTTGGACATAGAAAAGGCATACGATTCAATTCCAATACACATAATTTCGCATAAAATGAAAGCCATTAAAGTCCCTAGAAAAATTATCGATTTAATTGTGAACTTGATCAGTAATAGAAAATTGTTTTTAAGGGTCAACAATTGCATAATTGGTACAGGAAATGCTCAGATTGGGTTACCACAAGGAGGCATCCTTAGCGGTCTACTTTTTGCCATAATCTCTGCAGACTTAAGAAAATACATACCTGAAGAAATAGCCATATTACAATTCGCGGATGATACATGTTTATACGTAACGCATAAAAACATTGACCAATGCCTCGAGATGTTAGATGAGGCAGTGAGAGGTCTTAAAAGATGGCAGCTCGATACGGGTTTAAATATCTCAGTTTCTAAGTCTGTAATTTGTCCCTTCAGTAGAGAACATGCTTTTCCCCTAGGAGATCAGGTTGTACTTGACGGGATTAACTTTCCATGTGTGACCTCAGTTCGCTTTCTGGGGCTCCGTTTTGATAGAAAATTAAATTGGAACAAGCATATATTAAAAAGTTCATATAGGATCTGAAAAGTTGATGGGAACATTAAAATTGATCTGTACTAATAATAAGTGAGGGGCAGACCCTAACATGTCATTACTATTTTATAGAAGCACTATCAGGGCAATATTTGATTACGGGGCCACAATTTACGGTAAAGCGCCGGATAGTACCTTAAAGAAATTAGACACGATTCATAATAGGTCTTTAAGAATGTGCTTAGAACTTCTTAATTCCACTCCGATAGACCTATTATATAACGAGGCTGGTGAAACATTTTTAAAGTTTAGATGACAACTTTTAGCAAACAGAATGTTTTTCAGGATTAAGGCAAGTAATGAAAAATGTTATAAGAAAATAGTATCCTTGAGAACTCTCATTCTAACCTCGAAATATTGGGAAAAGAAAAAATATATCCCTATGATGTACGATAGTTTTATAAAATACCAACATTTAGCCGTTAACTTATTTATCAGTTGTAAACTACCAATATATTCACTTGAATACGATATGTTATTTCAAAAATATAATATAATTATTAACAAAAAAAAAATAAATTCGTTGCCTCCCGTTATCATTATGCAAATATAAAATCCTTGCTTTGAGAAAACTGGCCAGAACATATCAATATTAACACAGACGGATCCAAAACAAATGATAATACAGGCTCTGCAGTATACATCCCAAAGTTTAGATATTCCGCTCAATACAAATTACCTAACAACACTTCTATTTACAACGCTGAATTATATGCTATACTTCAAGCCCTTGAATTTATTAACGAATTAGATGAAAATAAATTTATGATATTAACTAGCTCACTAGAAGCAATTAAAAATAATAGTAACATAAATAAAAATAACATTCTAGCCAATGTCATAAAACTGCACTACCTCGCAATAAAAAACCAAGAATAAATAATATTTATCTGGATCAAGGCACACATGGGAATTCCCGAAAATGACGAGGTAGACCGCCTTGCAAAAACTTCCATCAACCTAACGCATACTACTGAGATAAAACTACCGTACTTGGAATTCTTTTCGATGTTAAAAAAACAAACGCTTAAAAAGTGGGAACAGAATTATCTGGAATCATCCACAGGATTATACTTTAAATCCATCGTATCACAAATTTTAAAGGAACCCTGGTCCTTTCGATTAAATTTAACCAAAGATGTAGTTAAAAATTTTGCTAGACTTGGAACTAATCACGTTTTATGCAATGTTTATCTTCAGCGCATAGGAATTAAGAAAAGCTCAGAGTGTGATAGATGTAATAAAAGAGAAACCCTCCAACACATAATCATCGAATGCCCGGCGTACAAAAACCAAAAAGAAAAGTTTTTAAAACCTTATAATAATAATCGATATAAAAAAAAAATAAATAAATAAAATAATAAATTATTAGCAACAGACAAACCAGAGGAAATAATCAGCATAACCCAATATTTATATTCAATAAATAAATATATCTAACATTTAAATAGTAAAGAACTAAATAGATAGCATAACAATTGGCTGTATGGATAATTCCAATGTCATTAAAAAATATATATATAAATAAATAAATAAATAAATAAATAAATAAAATAAAATAAAAATAAATAAAAAAAGATTAGTTAAAATATAAAATATTACATTGTTATGACTTCTGATTTTTGAGTTATAAGCTTTTAAAAATTGAAGAAACTACTGATTTCGGTCCTCACTCAGTATATTCAAAATTACGCCATTATAAAACTATTGCTCTTAGAGAACTCAAATTTAAGGCATTCATTCCCATTTACATGTCCTTTAGTTTGATGTATCACTTGATATATTTTCCGTCCATCTTGAATTTAATTAAATTCTCTACAACTTTTATTATATACACATCATTCATTTTCTGTACTGTTTTCGAGATATGCGCTCGGTAAATGTGAAAATTTTCAAAAAAAAAAAAATTTTCACCTCACGTTTTCTGTTAAGCTTCCCCCCATATCTTCCAAAATGTTCATTCTACAAAAAATACTTCATAAATATTTTTGTAGAAAATTTCCTTCAAATTACACATACATATGACAATTTACCTATCTTCAACTTTTAAAAAGTTACATAAATTTTAACTTTTCTTGGTTAAATAAAATACCTGTTACCGGATAACAGGTATAGGAAGGTTATGTATTTTGCGAATTACGAAAACCGTTTTTGGACATTTCGAAAAACTTAAAAGAACGGAAAATATATTAACTGATATATCTCTACTAATATTACTCAATTCTGATAGCCCTCCGAGGCGTTTGGGAAGAAGATAATCTGAGGACCTTCTGACATTGTGTTTTTTATTGAAGTGATACCAATAATTATTTCCTTTACAAGATGTAATCAGTTTTCTTCCAATTTAAATATTAAAACTGCTGTCAAATATTCTTTTTGAGAAACAACGACAGACCTAATGTGGTTCAAATATTATATTTTTGAAGGTAAAAAAAAACGTTAAAATACTGTAGGTTACCAGAAAAAAAAAAAAAAAAAAAAAAAAAAACTGCAGACCCCCAGCCAAAAGACATATATTATTGAAAATCTTTATAAAGAGTGACTTATTATTTTTATTTACAAACAGTATTGTAAAAAAAAAAAAGAAAGAAAGAAATTATTATATGACAAATTATAAACAGATAGCAATCAATAATATAATAAAAAGGGGTATGGGGGGGGGGGTATATCATTTTAAACTTTTGTAAAGTTCCTGTTTTTTTTATTTGAAATAAAAGGAATAAAAAAATAATATTCGACTTTTGTAAAACATCCATCGATGATGATGCTACCTAAAGAAGCAGGGACATATAAATTACTAATTGACAGGACAGGAATGAATAACCACTTTTTTTTTGTTAAATATAGCATTGGCGGTGAAACGCAAGTTGTGCCTTCTGTATTTTTACGACCCTCTCTGCCCTTTTAACCTTTATGTATATTTCATTTATTATTCAAACTGACCTTATCTAGCAATAAACTGAGCAATGTTTATTTAACGAAAGCGTGTGATAAATCTTGATCACAAAAACTGGACAGCATTATGGTAATGGTGAGATAATTAATATGAAAAAAACAACAAATCATTTGAGTTATACAAAATTCACCATTTATATTTAAAATTTAAAATAAAAGCTTGGGTTAGTAATTCAGATGGAAATAGACCATTATTAACTCTTGAGGATTATAGACTGTATTCTAAGTGCTTACAACAAAGGCCCATGAATCATATTTTTATACACAGTATCAAAAAGCAAAGAATCGACATTTTGATATTGTAATAAATTATATTCAGCAGAAATTATTTTATTGATTTCATTTGGTTGGTCTTTAATTTCTGACCTTAAAAGTGTATGGCAGTGTGGCAAACCTCGTTTCTGCCAATATACATTCCAATATTGCTAAACCTTCCAAGAATTATGAAAATGATGTTAAAATTTGGTACAAATATTACCATTGTGAACTGCGAAATGGTAATATCGGTCGATTTTCAAACTTCACCGGGATCCACATATTACACCATATATTTAATTTTTTTTTTAATAATTGCTTATATAAATTTTATTATTAATTGTAAGTTCTCTATAACACCGTAGGTTTGGATCCTCTCATATAGAATTGTGCTTGCAACCTATCGGATGGTATATATGTAGCTTCACTATTATTAACATATTTTCGATTTTTTATTAACAAATTCATTCAAAATCTTTGAGGAACTCCGGCGTAGATTGGTCTTATGGATGAGATTTCTGAATCCTGTTGGACGGAGAAAAATCTGTCAGAGAGGAATGATTGGATAATTAAATAATAAGTGGATGGTAAGATATTCTTCAATTAGAGAGAAGCTCTTGATGCCAGACCCTATCGAATGACTTAGCAACATCCAGAAATACACCAGTCGCGTACATCTTTTGCTCTTGTGCTGTAACTATGTAGTCTGTCACTCTGTGTTGCTGTTGTGTACTGGAGTGTAAAGAACGAAAGCAAAATCGGTGGTCTTGGTTGGCCAAACAGTGGGGAGTAAACTAAAAGGCCTGTATGGTGAGGGTGAATATATATTTTTTGTCGGTTTTGTGAATTATGAATATGTAAGAATACTTCCATTGGAAGGAAAATTTTGCAGCCCTGATTACAAACAAAACATGGCTTTTCCTTTAAATTATTATTATGAGTGACAATTATTTAAATATGTTGACGTATTGGAAGGAAATAGAAATTGCATTCCAAAGGCGGAAATTGGCACAATATTGTGGAAACGGTACTCTTAATCCTGTCGCCGTAGACATGAACCTTCATAGTAAAAAGAACTCAAGAATAGTCAGATTATTAAAAAGGCGGCAATAATAATAATGTGATGTCTGTGTGATTGTCTTCTTTTTCAAAGCATGTAGGCGTAAGAATCGATCATGTCTCTCGATTGTGGCTCTTGGAAGCCTTTGTCCACGCCTTCGTTTATTTGTGCCGATCCTATGAAAACTCTGGATGGCTCTCCCAGTAGTTGCGTGGTGAAATCCCATAAATACAGTAGGTGTATATAAGTACAAAATATATAAAGTAGGTATTTTATAGATATATATATATATTTATATATATATATATATATATATATATATATATATATATATACAAAAAAAAAACTAATTCGTAAATTATATAAAATCATGTAATATATTAAATATATATATTTACCATAATTTATGTAAACGGTGTAGAAGGTTGAATAGTTGTAATTTATGAATTTTTATTTTTTTCAAAAATAAATATATTTTTAAATAATGTGCTTTATTCTCTAAGCATAACCCATAGTAGTTGCGTATAACAATAAATCCCTTAGACGAACTATATGAATATAAAGGTACTGATTAATATGATCTTGGTATACTGAAATTATTTGTATAAGTTTTTTAAATTTTACGATTATTTTATTTGGAATATAAATAATATTAATCCTTTCAAAGTTTTTTTAATTTTGAATAAACACTAATAATTCAATATCACCTATAACTAAACGTTTTACTGTCATCGACAATGAACCACAACATTATGAAAACGATCGTCCTATCATAAAATAAAAAAAAAAATCACTGAAACTTGTAACGGCTTCACTCATTTGCCTTTAGGACATTAGGTGAAAAAAGCACTCCCCAGTGAATGTACGTGTTGCCTCATGTATTTTAAATTGGACATGAACGCTGTTTCTCCTCCTCTGGCATATAAAATACACCGCTACCAACACTTTTTTACCAACCCCTTCATTTATTCAACATTAGTCGGTTCCAGCGGGATTTTTATCGTCTTTGAAAAACCAAGCGTTTGTTGGTAGATTTCTATATTTATGATTTTACAATCTCTGAACTCCTTTTTTTAACCTAGCAGTGCTCGATTTTCAAGTTAACTCTTGGGAATTAAATAATTGTTTTAGGTAAACAAGCCTCATAGGTTCAGTTACTGACATATCGATATCCAATAATGCCAATATATGTATGGTAATATATTGATTATTTAATTTATGTACATATAAAAAAAAAAAAAAAATGTTTGTAGGCAACTTGTGGGTGTTACAAGATCCGTCTTTAGTTTTGAATGAATCCTGGATATAAAAGAAAAATCTATGAAACCTAATATAAAATAGAATATGAAAATTTTAGAAAATAGAAAAAAATTAAATATAAATTAAATTAGGAGTATTAGATTAGAAGTGGTAATATACAAAAAAATCGAAAATAATATTAACAGATCACTTAAGATGGTCTCATGGAGACTATAATGGGATTTTCACACGTTTTTCCGATTTATTCAGAACTATGGTTACCAGACATTCCCCATTATTTACTAATTTCTAATGCAAATGTTTTGAGATAAAATAATAGATTTTTTCCTGTGTGATGTCACCTTTGAATAACATGATACTGTACTTTCAAGCTATTGTTTTTTATGAAGCTGTGAAGTTATTTAGAACCATCAAAAAATAAATAAATATGAAACATAAATAATATATATATATATATATATATATATATATATATATATATATATATATATATATATATATATATATATATTACATTTTTTTTCTCCAATAACTCATTTAGTTTCTGGACTAACTCCGAATGACCTTCGTTAGGAATTTTCGAATATCTAATTTATGACATTTTCCGTTCTATAGGAAGTCGAACATAGGCCGATTTATAGAGTTATTTCCATGATCATTTTTTTAATTTGTAATTTTGTTTTATTCAATTGGCCCTAATCCTACTGCAGAAAACATTATTGTTATTTAATGTCATATTTATTTATGAATACATGTAAAAGTATAAACCGTTGTGTGGTCAAAACCAATACCCTATTTCTAACACCAATCACAGAAAACTACATTCATATGGAAGCAAAATTAATGTACACACTGTCACTAATGGACATATTATGATTTAATTGCAATTTTACTGTGTAGAAGAATATCTTGAACAATTATCTAACATTTTACGGTCTAAATGTAGTATTTAGAAGTTAAGCTTAATTATGTACCTGGTGCCTTCTAATATATGGATTTAGCAATATATAAAATAAAGTTAATAAGCAATTCATTACAATCGTTCTAGATGGCCTGATGAAAAGAGGGAAATCCAATACCCGTCCAGTCTTTTTCTCTTTTATGCTTTACAGCCCCTTTCAAAAGCTGAGCTAACATTGTATTATTTTATCTTATTCGGTTCACTATTTCCATTTTAATGTACTTCATCACCTATCTATTAATTTGTATTTGAATAATGTTTATTCTTGAATACAACAAAATTAACCTTGTTATCATGACAACTTGGCAAGGAACTTTTACTATATGTTTCCTGAAAGAATAATACATAAAATAAAGGTTAGAATTGTGTTGCCAAGGTATAAAATGGCCAGAACGAAGGTTTTCTTGCTTTTAAATATCAATTTTTGAAATAAGGGATGACATTGCATAGAATAAATGTGGATAGGTATTCTGTTTTTAAGGAACTATTAGCGAATTGAATGCTATTGGAAAACATCATAAACTATTGCTCTCTGGCGATGTGTAGAGAGAAATTCACCATAATCCATCCTTAATGTGCCTAGCTTATTCCAGTACACGTACCATCTCTAAAACGCCTCTCTGACTCCACCCTCCTAACTGTGCCTATGTCTTCGTCAGCTCTCTACCATTGGTCTTGGTTCCATAACCCTGTATATCGACCCGACATTCTGGCATTCGCTCAAAGTGTCAATACCATCTCAAAATACTTTGTTATATTTATTTATCATATTATCTTCCATGGGATTTACTTCTAATTTGCGTCTTATTACTTCGTTTCTAATCCTATCAGTTCTGATACATCCATTTACCTTTTACTGTTTGAGGTATATTCTTGTTCTTATATCTCAAAGCCCCAGATTTAAAATTATACATCAGTATTGGTAAGAAGGTTGACTTGTAAACTAAAATGTTAATAATTTTATTTGTTTCCCAACTGTTAGGGAAACTCCTCTTGATAGCATTGAACAGCCTTCCTGCAGCACTCTTCTCTTCCAACATTTATCTATTTTTATATTTACTTTTATCCTAGTAACTTGAAGTATTCCACTTGTTCAAACTTGATATTGTTAAACTTTATCACTCACCTTTTTCTTCAAACTATATCAGGTATACATGAGGGCAAACATTTAAAATAAATGTATAATAAATCAATAAATGTTTTATTTATATTAGGCTACGGCCACACGTGCTCATTTCCCGCAGCAGTTATTCTTCTTTTCCTGCCGCTGCAAAATCGGCAAATAACCCAGCCACACGTGCAGTCGTGCTTTCTTTAAATCGCCGAGAAAGCCTGCTGAAGTCCTGGCTACACTACCACACGCGTGTTTAGTTCATTTGAGAAATATTAGATTTGTGATACAAAAAATAAACAGTTAATAGGAAATTAAATACTAATTAAAATATCCTATTATATAAATATAATTATGCAAATTTAATACAAAACTTGAAGAAAACAAAAATGTTGTCTGGTTTTCATGTTATCATAATTTGTGAGAAGTTCCACTACCAAGCTGATTCTAATCCACTGCAGGATTGTTTTTGCCATTTGTTCAGTTCATTTTGTTTGTTTTTTTTTTCCCCTTATTTTTGAGATCAACATTCTTCACGTCCTATAGACATGGATGGTTATGCAATTCAGAAATAATTGTTTCACTGTCGAGCTCCATTTTAAAGAAAACTTGAGAAACAAGACGCGGCTGGCATTGTCGCACGTGGGGCCACCTCTTGAGCGACAAATAAAGCTTATGAAATGGGCCTGGGTCTACCCAGCGACAGGAGACCTTGGAAATGCCCTCCCCCCTCCCCTGCTAGCTGGAAAAGACGCTCGCTTGGCCGGCTGCGTTCTATTCAACGGGTTCTATAGGTGAAGCTTCTTTTCCAGCGCAATTTCTGCGGGAAATGAAGCACGTGTGGCCGTAGCCTTTATTATTATTTTATTTTGAAATATTCATTGGCTATTATTTTTAATTTAATGTGACTCATCTATATTGACCAAACTATGTGTTTAGGATGCTTTATGATTTGAATATTTATCAACTGACATCATGAACGTTTGGAGATTTAGCTATTGTTTAAATTTCGTATCCCTTTGTTAGGTATACATTTATTCGATTGATGTATATCATTGAAAATAGTTATTTTGAAGTATCTCATATCAATATATTAGAAATTATGTGACAAAAATATTCAATTAGCTAGTTGTCAAATGAAAGTACGAAATAATTTTGTCACTCTGTTAGACCCCATTCCTGCTCTCAAAGCTTTATATTTGAAACCTAAGCAACCATACGTTTGGACAACTTATGCTAAACCATCCTAATACCTCAATTATTATTAAAAACTTAACTTTCGATTTAAATAAATTTGATTTAATTAACAGCTTAAAGCTCTTCCTATAAATCCTGGGTACTGGAATAAAGAAAATGTGGGTTGCTTAAAGTAAAAAAAAAAAAAGAAACAAGGAAAAAGAAATTTTAAAAATATTTCAATAGCTTGTGTTTTTTTGTTTTTTTTGCTATTGGCTTGTATTGATATGCAGTTACAGGTTTTCCAGGTAGTGGAAGCACGGCGATCACACCAAATTTTGTTTGGTTTCCTTCAATAAATACGTTTTTAAAACAAGGGTGAGTTTTGTCATGGTTATCTAAATGTTTAAAAATAATTCTATACAATATTTTTAATATCATTTATCATTTATTCATTATCATTTGATTCTTTATAGTATTTTTTCTAAACAAGTGTTTTCCAGCCTTAAAGTTATTTTAAAGGGAAATGACAACGAACATATTTTCGAATAAAAAAGCCAATTAGAATCGATGATACTTCAAGTGACGAAAAATCAAGAATAAAAGTTACAGTTTTACAGATACACCAGTTTAAATGGTAGAATCTTTGTATAATTCACAATTACTTGTTTCAAAAAAGATATGCGAAGATTTGCTAACAATATTTATTGAGTTTTTTTAAGAGTAATAAAATTTATTTAAAATAACTCCAATTCCTCTAAACGAAGTTTTGTGATGGAATGGTAGAAAAATTTATCACTTCTATATTATTGAGAAAAACATTCCTTAATCTTCAGAAAAAAATACAGTTTAAACCAGTTAGCGTAAACATAAAATATCCTCAAAAATGATCGCGCTGCTCTCCAAAATGTGCAAAACCTGTTCACTGTAGCTTTGATAATATTTATATTTTAATATTTACAGTCTAAAAGTATAAATTTGCTTATCACAATAATGTAATACCACATATACCTATTATTATACGATATTTTAAATATTATTCTAAAAGAACTGTGGAAGAATTATTTACACAAGTTTTATAAATGTCTTTGAGTTTATTCATTTATTTGTCAAAGGAAAGACCATTGTTCCTCATATATTCCACCAGAGCAGCGGGCTAAATCCTATTATTCCGAGGTAGGTGTATGAATATGTTTGCCGGGAAGCTGTGCCCAACAAATCCCAAGGTTTATAATCGAGTTTTCTGGCCATCCCTCTTTGGTGAGCAGCTTGTGGCGAACGCTCATTCGTGAGCTACAGCGTTAACAAACTTCTGGACTACCGCCACATTTGAGAGCCACAACTTTCACTGCCACCTTCATCAAAGTTAGGACCACGGCCTGTATCTATTGTTTCAATATTACGGTATTTATTGACCCACCCAATTCAACTAGTATACATGCCCAATTTTTAAACAAACTATTTCTAATTTTTTATTTTATAATTATTTGTGGATAAATCAATTCAAATCCATGAAGTATATTAGTTGTTTCGAAATTTATGTTTTTAAACTTGAAATACAAAATGTTTATCATTTTGAAAAGAAATATTATATTTTGTTTTTTTTTACCTACCATTTTTTATTTTATAGACGTAATATATATATATATATATATATATATATATATATATATATATATATATATATATATATATATATATATATATATATATATATATATATACATAAAGTTACGTATTTTAAATATTTTTAGAGATTCTATGCACATTCACAAACCACCTATAATTAGCAGGTGTTGTGTTACTTTAATTAAGATAAATAACAAATGATGAGAGGCGATCCAAAATCCAACATTTGATACGAGAGTTAATTTGTATTTTGTCTATATTTTTTGTCTGAATGTTGAATAGCGAGAGAATCAAAACCTAATGTGTTAACTAACTTTAAATAATTTGTATAAACTTACATCTACAATTATTTATTTTGTATATGAGGTTATCTTATTTATTATGGCTAATTGTTTTATTTGATTTGTGCTTAAAAAATCATGGTCATCCACGCTCTTTTGATGTTTATAATGAACTAAGAAATTGCATGATCAAAATAAAATAAAGTTAAAGCTTTTCTTCTTTTTTTTTTTTAATTTGATGACAGAGTTCTTCCTTTTACAGGAAATTTCACTTTATCAAAATTGTTTCCATCGTTTTCCATCTCAACAGATTTGGAGATAAAACAGAATAACCCGTAATAGAGTTAAATAAATAAGGCGTATCACAATTGCCCCAGATGCTGTAGGCTCCATTGTTACGATTCAGATATGTTCTAATGAAGATTGCAGCCCCACGATATCCTACCACGGCGCGTAGTGAGGAAAAATGTGGAAAAACAAATCCAAAATCCAACATTTGATACGAGATTTAATTTGTATTATCTCTGAATGTTGAATAGGCAAAGAATCAAAACCTAATATATAACGATTACATTGATATTTATTTTTCTTTATTAAAATAGATAGAAATTTATCATCTTAGTATGATCATAGTATATAGTATCATCTATAATCCCACTTACGTCGAAACCTTTAAGGCTAACGAACTTTTGTACAATTAATCATCATATGAATAGTCTTATATAAATAACATTTTTTTTTTTATTATATTTCGAATAGTTTTTTTTTTGTAGCCCCTTATTTTCTTGATAAATAGAGGTTGTTTGTGAATTTATGATCTGGAGTTAGGATAGCCTCATTCTAAAGTCACTATTATCAGCGGGTAAGAACTTCTAAAAGTAATAATAATCTATTTGTCTATTACCTATTATAAGAAAATGGTAATATGAGGTAGTATCTTTCAAAAGTAAACATGACCACTTCAGAAAATTTTTAAAACAGAGTTAAAACTTGCACCAGTCCCTCCTCTCTTATTAAATCCAAAACAATTACATTATTTGAATCCTAGATAGATGTCTATGTACGAAAACGAAGTATTGTATTGTAGTGAGAGCTGGTTGTAAAGCTTTACCAAAAAAAAAAAAAAAAAACTAATAAATAAATAATAAAAACCGACCGAAAATGGACATGTTCTGTTCTGAATAATAACTCCTCATATTTGGTTAAATATTAATTATTTTACAAGCAACACTGATTATCATCGTTATACTAAAATATTAACCATTCTCCATAACCTCCCTCTAAAACAGCATGTCTTCGAACAAACCAAAGGATAGCCTGCAAAAAAAAAAAAATAAAAATTTCAGAAAATTCCCTTGTACAAAAATTGGTAACTATGTGAAAAATTCCCTCAAAAAATGCACACACAAAAGAACTATACATTTACTCTAAACATAAACCTCCCTACAGATTACTCAACTGCTATGTATACATATAATCACCATTTGTGTATGCTGGTTATTATATATTGATTATTTATATTTATTATTATTGTTTTGTATTTAATTATTAATTGTGTTTAATTTTTATTCTATATTTTATTTTATATTATGCAATTATTATTATTATTGTTTTTTTTTTTAAGTGTAAAACTATTTACCAAAGTATAAAACTATGTTAATTATGTAGAGGACTTTAGACAGGCACATGTATACTAAATGATTTGTAATTGTTTCAATAAAACCTTATTATTATTATATCATTATGTATTTAAATGATCAATATATACAACAAGCAACATAAATCCTCTCGGAGTATAATTATAAATGAAACCACTTCAATATGATCTTTTGATTTATATAACAAGGCTTTTGTTTTGTAGCACTCCCTTTGTATTGTTTTTTTATGTCGCTAATGGTACATTGATTAAAAATCGTAAATGAAAAAATATTTTGCAAATTAACCTTTTATTTAATTGAAGTTGATGACAGTGACGCGTTATGAACGTTGTATTGTAATACCTTCACCGGGGAGGAAAGTCCTGCTTGTTTGCTTTGACCCTAAAACTGCTGTTTTTATTTGTTCTGTTTTTGTTTTTTTTATTTCGTTCCCGGTGGCGCTGAAGTTGAAAAAATGTTTATTCGCTTTACGAGTGGCTGTACAGCATGCAATTGCATTCCTATATACACTATCAAACAACGAAATTTTGACTGTTTTTTTTTTTTTTTTTTAATTTTTGTTGTATTATTTTTTAAAATAATCACAGCGAGGGAATAGAAACACTTTGTATAGCATTTGTACTTAGATCTATTCATTATGTTAATTTTAGACAAACGAAAACCTTTTTCAATAATATTTGCAAAAAGAAGGCCTGTCATATCGGAATATATTATCCTGAATAATATTCAAATCCTCTGGGCACTAACTGTCACCTATCTAGGTCTGGATCTAGATAAAAGATTTAAAATCACACCTCGTATAAACAACTATAGTGTAAAACCAAAAATCTTATCAATACATTGGCCACATATTTCCAAAGGAAATCACCCATGTCTAGTACAACAAAATTATTTTATAATAATCAGTCATACGACTATTACTTGACATACATCTCTCTCGTATGGAGCTACAAATGTGATTCTAAAAAAGTTGAAAGAATACAAAACCTATGTATGAGAGCATAAATGATTATCCTAGGTTCACAAATATAACCGATTGTTACTTAATTAAGATTTCCAAAATATTTAACAGTCTATTCACAACCAGACCAGGAACATTTTCAATTTAACAAAAACACAGGATACACTATTGTTCAATAAGCAATTTAAACAAACAAACCTTAACATGATACATTTACAGACGCTCTGCAATTACTTTCAGTTGACGACATTAATAAAATTATTAGTTTAGTTAGAAATTTAATTTAATAAAACAAAATAATGTATACACGAATGTATTATTTTAATTTAGTTATTTTTTCTTTTCGTTTGGGCCTACTTAGGACCACGGGGCTCGTTTCGACTCCTTATATGGGTCTGCTGTTTCTTCTTAGCCCAGAAAGTTTTCATTTTCTGGCTATGAGCAAGCTTTCTCTCCTCTGTCCACTTTGGTCTGTTGGTTCCGGAGCTCTTTTTACTGTTAAGGAGCACTGGGAATACTCCTTGTAAAATCATCTGCCGAAATTTGGACCGATCCTGAATGGTCTCCAGTGGAATTTTAAGTTGGTCCAGGTCTGATTTCACTGTGTTGATCCATTTATTCTTGGAGGCTTTCCCTCTACCTGTCGTAGTGAAGATCCTGTTTGTGAGTCTGTTGGTGTTCATTCGGGTTAAATTTTCATAGAAAGCTAGTCGTCTCTTCCACATTGAGGTAATTATGTCTTCTTGGAGATGGTACAGCTCTCCATTGTGTCTGATCCTGTAGGTGCCATCCTCTTCTCGTATTGGCCCTAGTATTCTTTCTTCTTCTTGGCCTTTCTATTCATCAAGAGGCATTCGGAGGCATAGAGTACAGAGGGCTTAACTACTGAGTTGTAATGTTGGAGTTTAAGTTTCTTGGAAAGGTGCTTGGAGATGTAAATGCTCTTGCAGGCGTGGTAGACCCTCTCCAACTTATTACATCTGGTATCTATAGCCAAGTTCTCACTTTCGTTTGCTAATATCCATTTTCCTAAATACTTTACTGCAAGCACTTTACGAATGGTGGTGTCTTTCAGTGGAAATTTAGTTATTTTATTAGGTTTTTTTTTTATTTTTTTTTTATTTTGGGTAGGCTTTTCTTACTTTTTCTTTCTTCTTATATAAACGTATTCTAATTTTTATTTACTAAGCTATAGTTTTAAATATCAGGTTATAAAAAATGTAGAAATAAAGAATACAATTTATTATGTTAAATCAACTTTCTAGTGCACCATTGTTTTATTCAAAACATGTATTAACTTAATATGTTTCAAAATTGTAAATTCTTAAATTTCATTGGAATAAAACTGTTTGTTATTATTGTCTTTTCAGTTCGATTAAATTTCATTCACAATTTGTTACTTCAATAACAGGTGTGAATAAAAAAATTGATGGAGAAAAAAATCGTCCTTACAAATACCTTATATATATATATATATATATATATATATATATATATATATATATATATATCATAATATATGGTTATGATATATTTTCAGCATTTCTTTGCGCACTCCATCTTTATGATTCGGTGAAATCCATTCAATACAGGCAGCACTCACAAGAATTTTTTACCATATAAAAAATTTAGGACTACCTGACCTCTTGACTGCACCAAAATTCAAGAAAACTTGTTTGAAAACCTATATTAAAATATTAAATTCACACATTACTTATTTTATTATAATTTATAATTGTGTATGAAGAGTCAAAGCTTCCGTCCTTATTCCCATATAGTCTAGGAGACATTAATACATTCATTCAACAGACGTTACATATAATCTTAATTGACTTGTCGAGTATGGTCTTGCATTCTCAAGTGGGTGCATTTCCGTTGAAATATGAAATTTTTTGAAATTCATATTGGACAAATATTGTTGTTCCGTTCAAAAGAAACATTTCTACAAGCTGAAATTTCTACAACAGCTAAATTACACCCAGTATATTATAAAACCGAGCGGAGACTAACGTAATCGGGTGCGTTTGCAGAACCGACCCGCTGAATATTTCTCCGAAACTACTTCCTCGATCCAAAAACTTCTTTTTTTCCAACTCAAAGCTGGTTAACTTTGGTATTAGACCCCATGTATGAAATCTTTATCAAGCCCTGTAAAATACTCATACCAGCACGTAAAAAAACGCTTACCGCCGTGAAATCCAAGTTTTTTAGTTATGCACGCCAGCATGTTAAATGTGTATGTTTTGGCAAAATATGACAATATTGACATGTTCAGTGGGCTGATTTGGGAATTTTGCGGGATTTGATTGAAATTTCATATCAAAAGTGTGATAGTAAGTTTAACCAGCTTTGAGATGGAAAAAAAGAAGTTTTAGATCGAGCAAGTATTTTCGGAGTAATATTAAGCGGGATTACGGCAGATTCTGCTCGGTTTTATAATATATTGTAATTAAGTTTAGCTGTTGTGAAAATTTCAGCTGTTTATGTTTCTTTAATGTAATTTTGGATAGGATAAACAGTTACGCAGTTATAGCAAAAAAACTTGGATTCAACAATAGCGCGTGTTTTTTAGTGTGCTGAAATGATTATTTTACAAGGCTTGATAAAAAATTCATATATGGGGTCTAATTGCAAATTTAACCAGCTTTCAGTTGGAAAAAAGAAGTTTTGGATCACATAAGTAGTTTCGGAGTTATTATAGGTATATTAGCAAGTTGGTTTTGAAAACGCACCCTTCATAGTCTTCATAGTCCAAGCAACGAAGGATTTTTTTAGATGACTTAATTCATGTAGAAGCCAATTTTGGTACAGTTGTAGGGGGAGGTGTCCTTAACAACATACGAAAAGTACTGGGGGGTGGGGGTGAACCTAAGGGTGGGGGGGCGCTCTAAAGGTCGGTTTTTCGTTTATAACTCGAAAATTCTTGCCTCTAGCGAAAATATGTTTATGTAATAAATTAATTTACATAACATTGTTTACAAAAAAGGTTGTATACATGTTTTTTCTGGGATCAATGCTTAAGAAGATATAGAGGGAGGAATATGGAAAAAGTAAAAAAAACGCGTTTTTATGGTTAAAATTTATATATTAATTGTTAAAATTCCAATGTTTATTGTTACAAATGAATAGTTTATTATTATTAATTGAATGCTTATTGCTAAAAATAAAATTATTGTCGTTAAGCCTAATATGTTTATTATAGTACATATTTAGTGTGCTAGCATGGGTATTACACGAAATATAATTAAAAGTCGTAGATAGGACCTGATAGATAATTTAAGTAGCTTTAAAATGAAATAAGGGTGTTTGGGATCAGACAAGTTGTTTAGAAGTTACAGAGAAAATATGCCAAAAAAAAAACTAGAATTTTATAACAGTTCGCAGTTGTTACCGTGCTGGCAAGGGTATTACAGAGAATTTTATCAACATTTGATATATAGGATCTAATAGAAAATTTAACCAGCTATGAGATGGAAAAAAAGAAATTCGGAATCGAACAAATATTTTTAGAGTTATAACGAGAACATTGCCAAAAAAATACGGATTTTACAACGGTACGCGGAATTCAGCGAGGTGGAATGGACATTTCACAGAACGTAATTAAAACTAAATACATGGTGCCTGATAACAAATTTAACCAGGTTTATGATGAAAAACAGAAAGTCGAGATTAGACGAGATTTTAGCCAAAAGAGTACCGACAAACGCGTTTTTGAGGGAAAGTGCGACTTACCGCAAGTGCTATAATAGGCTTATTAGGCTTAACGACAATAATTTTATTTTTAGCTATAAGTATTTAATTAATAATAATAAACTATTCATTTGTAACAATAAACATTGGAATTTTAACAATCTTAATATATATAAATTACGTGTCGCCGCCTAGGGGCCGGCTAACACCTAAACTACTGAACCGATTTTAATCAAATTTGCACACCGTGTGCAGTTTGATCCAACAAAAAAGATAGGATACCTTATATCTTAATTTATAGTCGCAATATTATTTGTATATTATCTGTAAGTCACAATTATCTGTTAGCTCTATACGATTCTAACATATGGCGGTATAAGGTTATACTATTATATAAAAGGACAAGCAATGTTTCGTTTGTGTTCACTAACCGCCAAAAACTACTGAAACAATCTCTACCAAATTTTGACTACATCATCTTTACAGGATAGTTTAGCAATAGTAAAATCTAATGATTTTCAACTAATTCTTTATTGAAAAATGAATAATAAGTGGATAACAGTGAAGTTCAAAAATGGCGGCAATTGCAATCTACATAAAAGGTTAAAATGTACAGTGTTACATAGAGGTGAACATTGATAATAAAATTTACTTATTTTCAATTAAATTGTTATAAAAACAGGTATATGGAGTGAAATATACCAAATTTTAACTACATCATGTTCATAGTACTAGGTTTAGCAACAATGAAAATTTAAATGTACAATGTTGAGTGTTAGAAACGGGTTTTGCCACACTACCACATACTTTTATGGTTAGAAATTAAAATCCAACCAGATCAAATCAATAAAATTATTTCTATCGAATGAAAATTATTAAAAATCAAAATGCCGATCCTCAGCTGTTTAATATTGTGTGAAAAAATATGAATTTTGAACCTTTAGTTGTAAGCACTGATAATGCAGTTTCTTATACCGCAGTTTCTTAATAGTCTCTGTCCATCTGGATTACCAACTCATATATTAAAATTGAAAATTGGATGTCTAATTATGCTTTATGTTATCTTCAAATACCTAATCAATCTAAATTTAACCAAGTTAATAATGGCTGCTATGCGTGAAAATATTATCAAAAATATAATTTTCAATTATTCACTTTAATACAATATTTTTATCGATAAACAAAAAATCAATTATTAGTTAAAATTCCTCGACGGGGGATGATGAAGTTATATATAGAAGGACAAGCCATTTCCGTTCGTGATCACTAACCGCGAAAACTATAGAACTATTCTGTACCAAATATAACTACATCATCTTCACAGTTCAAGGAAGGTTTAGCAATAATAAAATTTACATATTTTCTCTTAAATTACTGTTTATAAAGCGATAAATATGTAGTGGGTAGTAAAGCGAGCGCCATTCAAAAGAGGTTACAATGATCCAGTGTTAATTATAGCTAGAAATTGATAATAAAAATTACTAAATTAAATTAATTTGTTATCCAAAAAGCTATAAATATGTGGTTGTGACGTGTGGATTCCAGTGAAATTTAAAAATCGAATATGTGGCAAGCGACAATAGCATTTTAGTAAAACTAATGAACCTATATGAACCAAATTTTAACTACATCATCTTCATAGTTCTTGAAAGATTTACAATTAGAAAATTTACTATAATAATAACTTATACTATTATATAAAAGGACAAGCCATTTTTCGTTTGTGATCACTAACCGCGAATATTACTGAACCAATCTGTACTAAATATTAACTACATCATTTTCATAGTTCTAAGAAGGTTTAGCAATATTAAAATCTACTGATTTTTAATTTATATTTTATTAAAAAAGGTTAATATGTGGACAACAGTGCAGTATGAAAATTGACCGATAGGTGGGGAGTGCTATTCTACACGAGAGGTTACAAAACAGCTTGAAATTGATGATAAAATTTACTTATTAAACTATCAAGAAAATTATTAAAAAATATTTAAATATGGTGTGCGATATGTGGATCCCAGTGAAGCTTGAAAATCGACCGATTGTGTATAGAGCCATTCCACAATAGAGTTAACAATGGTAAACTGAACCTATCTGTACCGACATCTAAATAAATAATTTTTATAATTCTAGGAAGGTTTTGCAATGGTAAAATTTAGAATAACTAAAATTTAAATGTAAAATTTTGAGAGACAGGACCGAGGTTTGCCACACTGTCATATACTTTTATAGTTCGAAATCAACATCCAACCAGATCAAATCAATAAAGTTTTTTCTGCCGAATACAAATTATTACTTGCTTTTTTATATCGTGTGTAAAAATATGATTCACGGGCCTTTTTTCGTAAGCACTGATAATGCAGTTTATTTTCCGCAAGAGTTTCTTAATAGTCTTTATCCATCTTGATTACCAATTCATACATTAAAGTTAAAAATTTTATGCCTAATGGTGCTTATATGTAATCTTCAACCACCTAATCAGTGCAATTATAACTAGATTAATAATTACTGCTAAAAAATCATTGAAGAAATAATGCTCAACCACATGCTAAAATACAAGAATCTTATCGATAAACAAATAAAACTTTAATTTTTAGTTGAAATTATCTTTAGTTATGAGGGCGGGCGAAGCCGCGACGGGAATGCTAGTTAATTTATAAATTTTTACAATAAAAACGTGTTTTTTTTTACATTTTCCATATTCCTCCCTCAAGCATTGATCCCAGAAAAAACATGTATAGAACCTTCTTTGTAAACAATTTTATGTAAATTAATTTATTGCATAAACATATTTTCGCTAGAGGCAAGAGTTTTCGAGTTATTAACGAAAAACTGAAAAAACGACCTTTAGAGCGCCCCCCTTAGCTCCACCCCCACCTCCAGTACTTTTAGTATGTTGTTAAGGACACCTCCCCAAACAACTGTGCCAAAATTGGCTTCTACATGAATTATGTCTCCTATTCGGCCTTTTTTGGTCTTCATTGCTTGGACTATCAGTTTCCACTTAGGTTTAAATGTTACCGGATGTAATTTAACTATTGTAAAATTCCAGCTGTTTATGTTTTCATTTTATGTAACATCAAGGTTTGGCTAATGTGTTTTTCAAATTTTACCAAAAATACTTAGCGATCCTAATTGTAGCCGATGAGGACTGTCAACTCAGGTTATTAATAGCTTTACGATCTTCCATTGATGAATGCCATTGATTAATCATTCTCCTAGACTAATAGTGATGTTTCTCAGCGACCGTTATTAAATGAATTATTTTGTTCTGGATTTAAGTACGACCACCAGGTTTCTTCCACTTCTGAATGCCTATCGTGTGTACAAAGTGTACTACGAGAGGACTAGAGTCGATTCCCGGCTGACTGATGGTTTGTATGTGGCAGTTTTACTTTGTCAGCTCCGGCCACTATCCGGCCACAGGAAACTAGCTCCCACTAAATTGCGGCTGCTGTACCTCAACCCTTCATTAGCCTGCCCCTCTGCCCTAATGCCATTGTAATCTCACTTCATGCCATAGCTACAGCTCTTTGAAAAATGTTTAACATTTTAAATGTCTTTAACATTTGAAAAATGTTACGTAATATGTTTTACAAAGAAATTTCAGTTAAACTCTATTGAATGGACTGGACAGTTGTTTACAATTAACAATCTTATATTAACAAAGAAGTTTGATCTCCGTATTTTTTAATATAATACATATTCAACTAATGATAAAAAAAAAAAAAAAAAATCATATGAAAAATAATAAAAAAAAAAAAAAATATATTCACTCGTTATATTAGGTACAAAAATAAAAGATATTAACTATAAAAGTAGATAAATAAAATATTTCTAATTATTCCTTTTTTCTATAACAGTAAATGAGAATCTTTATCATTTAATAGGAACTTTTTTGTTATAATCCGGTATTAAGTTACTTATGGAACAGAAGTCACCATAAGATGAAAAACATCTTCATTTGTTGCAGTTCGAGAGAACTTTCTGGAATGTTTATCATAGCTCACCTTCAGTTTTAAAGCCACAAGAGCTTAGTGATAAATTTGTTATTACTGTATTACTACGAAACGCATGTGCATCTGTACAATATAACAATTTTCAATTAGTTCTGTGTTGCGATATGCCATTTTTATAAAAGTAATCAAAATCTTCTTATTTTCTTTTAATGTATTTTAATTATTAATGATTCTTTAATTGTTTTTAATAGATTTGTATTCATTAGAATCAGGTAGGTTTAAAATATTATAAATTTAATACAAATATATATATTTGGCTAGAATTCACGCTCAACCGCTAGGATTTTTCCCCATTTAAGGGTACCCACTATTTTAGAGGCTGGGTGTGCCCCAGGAGGGTCACCCGACCTCGAATTCGATCCACGGCCGAAATAACAGAAAATAAATTTTCTGCCTTCAGTCAGACTCGAACTCGGGCCCGGGAGCTTGGTAGTCAAGTGCCTTAACCACTGAGCTACCGCCTATAATATACCAGGTATGCAAGTTTAAAATGTCGTTTTAATTCCAATAGAATGCGCTCTTAGCCTATTGAAGGATTTGCTTATCTCTAAACGCTATTTTGTTTGTTAGTCATTTGTTTACAAAAGTCAGTTGTTTTTAAGTCGTTTACGTGGACGTATCATACCTTTCTTTGGTGTTAAAAATGTCTAATTTTAAGCCAAATAAAGAGCATTTGCGGCATGTCGTGATTTTCTTATTTAATCAAAAGAAAAAGGCATCTGAATGTCATCGAATTCTTGTTGAGACTTATGGCGATGTTGCTCCAACCGTTGGTTTCAAAGTTTCAAACGTGGTGATTTTGATGTTACTGATCAAAAACGAGAAAATCGACCAAAAAAGTTTGAGGACTTCGAATTGCAATCTTTATTAGACGAAGACAATACCCAAACCCAACAAATGATGGCAGAACAGTTGAATCTCACTAGGCAAGCCATTTCCGATCGCCTGAGAGCTATGGGAAAGATTCAAAAGGTTGGAAAATGGGTTCCACATGAATTGGACGAACGACAGATGGAAAAACGAAAAACTGTGTGCGAAATGCTGCTTTTACGCCACGAAAGAAAGGGTTTTTTTGCATCGAGTTGTAACTGGCGATGAAAAATGGATTTATTTTCAGAATCCCAAACGAAAAAAATCATGGGTAACGCCAGGACAACCATCCACATCGAGTGCAAGACCGGATCGTTTTGGGAAGAAGACAATGCTGTGTGTGTGGTGGGATCAGAAGGGAGTAGTCTACTACGAGCTTCTCAAACCCGGCGAAACAGTCAATACCGAGCGCTACCGACAACAAATGATCAATTTGAGTCACGCATTGATCGAAAAAAACGCCCAGAATGGGCTCAGAGGCACGCCAAAGTCATTCTTCAGCATGATAACGCTCCTGCACATTCAGCCAGATTGACTAAGGAAACGATTTCTTCGCTTGGTTGGGAACTCCTACCCCACCCGCCGTATTCACCTGACCTGGCGCCTTCTGATTATCACCTCTTCTCATCGATGGGACACTCATTGGCGGAGCAACACTTCAACAATTTCGAAAACGTACGAAAATGGCTCGATGAATGGATTTCAAATAAAGATGAAGCATTCTTTTGGAATGGTATCCATATATTGCCCGAGAGATGGACAAAATGTGTTGAAAGCGAGGGTCAGTACTTTGAATAAAATATATTATACTTTTTTTTTAAATTACTGTGTATATATTTTATGAAATAAACGACATTTTAAACTTGCATACCTGGTATATATATATATATATATATATATTAATAAAACACATTTTTTTATAATTTGATTTTAAATATCTGAATTTAGGTATAAATATAGAGCGAAAATTATTCCAGTTGTAGAATATCCTAGCCATTGATATAAAAGAATAAAATAAATAAAAATGATAATCTTCATTAGAGAACTAAGGTATACAATAATTAGAACTCAGCGATACAAATAATAACCTCATAAAGTGATCATCCAAAGTTCAAAACTTTTATTTTCAATTGATTTTTTTATTTTTTTTTTATTTAAAGAGCTTTTTTTGAAAATTAACCTTTCTGCATGGAATATGTAGAAGCTGATCTGAGGCAATTAGGTGTAAGAAGATGGAGAAGAGCTGCGGAAGACCGTTCTGAATGGGGGAGGATTGTTGAGGAGGCCAGGGTCCTTCATGGGCCATAGCGCCAAAGAGTTAGTTAGTTAACCTTTCTGCAATTCTCCGGTACTGATTCTCTCAAGAAGAGTTAAGTGTTAATAATTTTTGTATCGAAAACCAGAAATCATATCTGATCATTTTACAATGGATAGAGAAGAAAATATATCTGTTAAATAAGACAGACTAATAAAAACAAATATAGATAGGTATATAGCATGCCAATTTTCACATCCTAGTTCTAAAAATAAAAAAAAAAAAAAAAATTTAAATTACTGTGTATATATTTTAAGAAATAAACGACATTTTAAACTTGCATACCTGGTATATATATATATATTAATAAAACACATTTTTTTATAATTTGATTTTAAATATCTGAATTTAGGTATAAATATAGAGCGAAAATTATTCCAGTTGTAGAATATCCTAGCCATTGATACAAAAGAATAAAATAAATAAAAATGATAATCTTCATTAGAGAACTAAGGTATACAATAATTAGAACTCAGCGATACAAATAATAACCTCATAAAGTGATCATCCAAAGTTCAAAACTTTTATTTTCAATTGATTTTTTTATTTTTTTTTATTTAAAGAGCTTTTTTTGAAAATTAACCTTTCTGCATGGAAGATGTAGAAGCTGACCTGAAGCAATTAGGTGTAAGAAGATGGAGAAGAGCTGCGGAAGACCGTTCTAAATGGGGGAGGATTGTTGAGGAGGCCAGGGTCCTTCATGGGCCATAGCGCCAAAGAGTTAGTTAGTTAACCTTTCTGCAATTATCCGGTACTGATTCTCTCAAGAAGAGTTATGTGTTAGTTATTTTTGTATAGAAAACCAGAAATCATATCAGATCATTTTATAATGGATAAAGAAAATATATATATATTAAATAAGACAGACTAATAAAAACAAGTATACATTATATAGTAAGCCAATTTTCACATCCTAGTCATAAAAAAAAAAAAAAAAATTTAAATTAGTTTCTGTAAAATGAAAAAATAACACATAAATTCATCCCCTGAACAAATATGGCCGAAGCCGGGATTTATATTTATAACACGGTTTCTTAGATACCTGTACTTCAATTTGAACCTCTAAAGAGAGCCTAGGTCGGTGTAGCTTTTTTTGAAAGGCCAAGTGAAATAAAGATAAGTTAGGTTTACGAGACAGCTAAATTTGAAAATTCATGGCAGTAAAGGTTGTGGCTACATTTACAAAATAAAAATCGTCCATAATCCAGTAAATATCAAAGGTGAAGTTCAAAGGGTTGTTCAAAATTTTTTGCTAAAAATTCAGCCTCATAAAAAATTATTTTAACAGAAATTCAAAAACCGTGTTATTTTCCCAACTCCAGAAAAGGGCAACTTCAAGGAGGTGTACAGGCCCTGGTAATGAAATAATCGAAAAATCAGTTCCACAACCTTATGCTGCATTTATTTGGGTATACAAAAATAATGAAACAAAAACAAAAACAAAAATCATAGAATTATAGGTGTTTTTTTTTCCACGTTTGCCCCACTGTGCGGCACACAATAAGGCGAAACGGCCAAAAATGGATAAAAACTTCCTATTATCTAAAAGAGTTGTTCTATAAGCATATAATCCTGGTCAATAAAATTTTCACTCTTCCAATAAAATGATTTTAGTCGTGCTAGATTGCAAATCTGAACCGCAGTGAAATTTCGATTCTAACGTCGGCAATTCTGAATAGAAAAAAATATATATATATTTTTTTTTTTATTGATATTTAATAATGCCTCTAAAATTGAGAAAAGAATAATAAAAAAATGTTAAAATGTTTATTCCATCATATACAATCTACATGTTTATATCTCCAAAACATTTATGAACAAAACATAATAATGTTTTAATATTTACAATAAAAAAAAGAGATAGTATGGATGCACATAATTGAAGTATATTTAATATATTTAATAAAAACAATTATGTAATGCAAGCTATAAATGAGAGTTGTAGTTGAGGAGCATCGTAACAATTCATATATCTTTGATACAGTTTAGAACTTATCCATGAGAATATCCGACAGCCACGATTCATATTTTAGAAAGTCGTTCATCACATTGGCATCTCATGGCTGCAGTATGAGCTCAATGTTTTAAGTATGCAAAGACTTATGACTTTTTTCACTTGAGGCAGGTAAAGTGGTATATAAGCAACAATACAATTTAAAATATTAAATTGTAGGTTTTTATTCTGCTTTAAACTTTTTTTTAAGAGTGAATCTAATTTTTTCTTTTTTTTATTATTTTTGAGAATTCAATTTTGATAACTGCAAAAAAAAAAAAAAAAAAAAAAAAAATACACACATTGCATACATATATAATATAATAAATAAAATAAATATTTAAATATGTAGAAAGAAATGGCTCTAAAAACAATGTTCAGATTTTGTTTTTCTTTTATAATCTATGTGATAAACAATTAGTAGTTCTAAGTAGTTGGATTCGCCGCTCTGCAGCTTTGAATATAAAGTCATCGATTATCAGAAATGAAATTTTTCTTTGTGCAAAGAAAATTGACTAAATAAACTAATCATTTGCTATACATGTTTAATATGAATACAGGAGTGATGAATTATGTTCTACGTATAAAAATGTACGTAGTTTCAGTTGCAGAATGCAATCAGAGGCTTAATGTTTAAACCTAACGGATCTAAAACAATCGGCCCTAACAATTTAGCGATAGTAACAGAACATTCCATTCGTGTATAACTATCGCGTATCGACAGCTATTGCAATCGCACAATTATTCGGCAAATTTATAAGCATGTATTTCCATCTATTCAGTATAAATAATTTTGTCCCTTAATGCAACTTTGGTACTTACTTATTTAAATTAGCAATTAATTCCTGTTTACAGATGCAGATTTTGTTTTCTTTTTTTAAAAAAAAAGCGGGGAGGGTATTCAAATGAAACAAAGCCTAATGGTTATTTTGTTAGTTTGGATAATAAACAACAATGAATATTGATTAAATCAAGAGCTGATTTATAACTTAGTTTTCCTGTTCTATTGATTCATGTCCTGTGATTTATATTCATTTATCAATGTGTTTTCATAATCTATCTCGGTTTTTAGCTTTTTTGTTGTGTGACAATAGTGAGATAATAAAATTAAACTCATATTAGTTAACGGTTTTACTTAATGCTCTATAAGAAATGTTAGATAGGACAATGAAGTCGAAATATGTTATTTAGGGTTTCATAATAACCAGTAACAGTTATTAGCTTGGGCCTTCATCGGGTAGATATAAAGCATAGCCGAGTTAGAATGCTGACATCTTCTTGTATAACAGTTGGCCATTAAAGAATACTTCCCTGGCAAGTACTTAATCCAAGACTATTGTTTTTGTTGGAAAGTTCAGAATAATATAGTATAGCAGGAGTAGTTTTATAACTACAACTCCCAGGGAAATCTGAATCGTCTCATGAGCCACCGTTTACAATTCTTGTAGCGCCTTGTTTTTGACGAAAATTTAATTCATTGAGGCTAGATACTTGTGCAGTTTGTTTTAATACGTGAGGAATAAAAGTAGTAAAATGTATCGTAATGACACTTATATCCTGAGTCGGAGAACATAAGCTTGAGAAAATGAGAGAAAGTAAGAAATAGGGTCTTAAATGGGACAATATTTCAAAAAAATAATTTTTTATTATCAATTATCTATCTTTAAACAAGGTAACATCCATGAGGAAAAATAAAAATACTTATCATTTTGTTATTTAATAAAAATTAATGTCCATGCAACTCAAGCATCAAACAAAACGGAATCGCAGCAATAGTTCGGAAATTTTTAAATTTCAAATAAACACTGATGGTTGGCCATGTTTGGTCCCCAGAATGTTTACCACCACTTCGGTGTGAAAAGCCAAATAAAAATTATAATAATAATAATAATAATAATGGGATACAAACTTTCATATTTGTTCGTAATGTTTTTTTAAATATACTATTAATTGTTTCTTTAATGTTAAATATTTAAAATTCCAATAGTCATGTAACAATGAAAACGGTTAAAAAAAAAATAATAAAAAAAAAAAAAAATAAATAAATAAAAATAAAAGAAATATTTTGTATGTTTGTATCTAAAAGCGTTTGAAAATTTTAATTATAACATTTAAGGGTTTTATGCTGCTATAGCTTTAATCTTTACAAGATTTTTAGGGTTTATATTAGAGGTTGGAGATGCATTTAATCTCCCTAAAAAACTCTATCAATTTTTGTCTATGACGTACCGCAGACGTCCTGTTGCTATCTGGTTTTTGAGAAATAATCTTTTTCCGGATTATAACATAAACCGAAGTTTATCTCTCAAAGGCATTGTGTTAACAACGAAGATCCTGTACACATGCTCAATGTTTACAGGCAAACCATGGGCTGTATTAGAAAAGGAAAAATTATTCGGAAGAGTATTTAGAAGCATAAAAATGTTTTAGTGGTAGTTGGAATAACCTTAATATATCAAAGGTTAAAGGGAATAAGTTGGTAAGTCGGAGATGGGGAAGTGCACTGTGATCATCTACTTTGCCTCCTTAGGTACTTATTTACCAACTTGTAAATAATTTGGTGACTCTTAGGCATATTTATTTCTGATTTAACGAAAGTTGGCGAGGATGAAATTCGTTTTTTCTTACCTGTATGCTCTATAAACAATTGTTAAAGTGTTATAAAAAATCATTGATGTACCTACTTAAGTTTTTCCTATCTTATTACTTTCCTTTTAAAGAATATTTGTATTTTAGACTACTAACTTATCCTAGGATCGAACATTTGACGGCAGTTCCCTTATCAAAAATTTAATAGAAAATATTTTTGTTTCGTAACATTTATGACTAAGATCTATAATTTAGTTTTGTATAAACTAAACGCTGGTTTCTATAAACTTTGTTTATTTTTAATAATCATTGTTTCTTAATTTAATTTAAGTAATACGATCCTTTTAATTCTAAAATATCAATTGAGATAACAAGATAGACATGATCTATTGTTTTTTCTATTCGGGGAGAAATTGAGTTTTTTTAAATGAATATTTATAATAAATATAATTGGATAAATTAAATTTAATCACGAACATATTTAGTACTCCCAATACAAGTTATTTTTAGTTTTTTTTTTTTTTTTTATAGTATAGAAGCTGAGAGATCCAATCAATACCATGACATTATAAATACATGTAACCATCATTGTTAAATGCATTCAAATAAACTCATAAAATTAATTAAACAATTTTAATTATGACGCGGACACTCTTTTAGCGAATAATTAACAGTTTCCAAAAATTATGATAAGCCCGGTTTTAATAAAATTAAAATAAGGATTATGTATTGTGGACATTGCATGAGGTTAAACTGACTGCAGTGTAGTACACTCAGCCATTGCCTAGTTCAGAATGTCAGTATTATCCTACGGTTATAACTTACACCACAATAGCCGAGTAATAAAACTGTATATTATATGAGTGATGTAAAGCAGATTGCCTTCATCTTCCGCCAGATGGCAGTATCCATAAACCGTTCTAGAGGAACTAATAAAATACTGAGCTTCCGATGTTGGCGAACAGTATACCGTGTTACATATAACTTCTTAATTATAGAAGAAGTGTTGGAAATGTAATTACTTAAACACATTAGTGATAATAAATTTATACTACAGTATATAGGTACAAAAAATAAATAAAGTCGAATTGAGAATCTCCTTCTTTTTGAAGTCTGTTAAAAAATACTAATAACTAGCGTGCTTATAAAAATATTATAATTATATCGGTAGTTTTCGTAAGCAAGTGCATAAGTCAAAATTTTACACTTTTCAGAAGTCTCCTCTTTTTATGTTTTCCAAAATCTTTTCTCTTTTTTTTTTTTTTTTTTTTTTTTTAATAACAATTTTATGAAATTAACAACTGTAGAATATTTATACATCAAGCAAATGTGCTGTTAACTATTACAATAACGTGACAAACCTTGAAAAGTACTACTCATCAGTAGCACTTTAATAAAAAAGTCTACACTAATAGGTCTCTGGGCCATCTTCTTTTCAGACGCCTCGGAGGATTATCAGGAATGGTGTTGGAAGTAAGATGAGAAATTAGGGGATTTGAGTATTTATGGAGCTTACTATGAAAGGATTGATATCTGGTTTGGGTCCAAAATCTTAAAATCAGATTGAAAGTAACGTTTGCATCGAAATAAATGCTTTAAGGGTTTATTGAAAAGCACAACTTAATCAAAGCTTTTTTTTTTTTTATTTATTTTTTTTTTTTTTTTTTTTTTTTTTTTTTTTTATTATTTTTTTTTTTTCTAACCTCCGACTAAATTATAAATACATGCAAAGGAAATTAGGCTATTGGATCTTTTATTGCCTTTCGGCATTTTAAGACTTATTTGTAGCTCTGCCATCTCTAGAGGGTCTTAGTTTGCTGGAGGCAATCCGTCTACATGTCGAGTGCGGAGGATACACTTTGCCGGCGATGGTGGGTCATATCGGGTCAGTCCGTATGGTCTGAACCCCTTCCCTCGGCGAGTACGTACGCTAAGGGGATCGTGCCTTGCCACCTCCCAGGCCTGGGAGGCGGGGCTATGTCCCTGAAGAGAGGGTTGGCACAGTAGCTCAGCCCGTCAAAGAATTTGACGTGCCGGCGACTGATAAAGGCCGGGATCGTGGGCATCCTCAGCTCCTCGAGGATCCGGGTGTTTTTGGCCCTCTGAAGGCTGGTGCCGCGGACGATTCGCCGAAGGACGGTGTTCTGGAACGTCTGGAGGGCGCGTAGTGTAGTTTCGTACATATGATGCAGCAGTGGAGCACCGTGGAGGAGGGCGGGTCTGATGATGGACTTATAAATGGAGTTTCAGCCAAAGGTATATCTGGGGTGAGGTAAGGAGGTGATGGAGGCGGTATGTCCGCGCCCGGGCCAGCTTTATCCTGCTTCTAACATGCGTCGAAAAGGTGAGGTGCCTGTCGATACTGACGCCAAGGTATACGATGGAGTTGGAGATGGTCTGCTCGATGCCATCCACTGTAAAGCTCTTCGGCAGTTTTTGATATTTGCCGCGCTTACTGAAGGACATCACTATGGCGTCAGTCTTTCTAGAATTCACCTTAATGCCGCAAGTCTTCAGCGCCTCTACGATGGTGGAGGTCGCCCTCTCAGCCATCTTGAGGGCCCGGCCGGGGTTGAGGCTGGACGCGTAGACCGCAATGTCGTCAGCGTATGCAGCCACTTAATCAAAGCGTAGAAAGAATCCTGCTTTGAAGGTTTGTAGTCAAAATAATTTTACGAGAACTTTAACTTATCTGTTTCTTCACAACTACTGATGTATCTTTGCTATAGTATGGATATAAAAAACCATTTAAAAAATACATTTTAAATCGATTAAAATAATGCAAACTAGTCCTGAATCATTTTTTCTGGAAACAAAGAACAATTGACTTAGTGTATAAACTAATTTCAAAATAATACTTATCATGTATGCAGAATAATATAAGCATCATTATTATATAAGTAATGTTATAGCGTGAATAACTCATTGACATTCTTTTATTAAAGTACCGTCATAATCTGCCACCGCAAGATCTATTCGTTATCTACAAAGCACCAAATCGAACGATGCATCAGTTTCGCCTTTGATGTATTAAAGTGCCTTCTTCAGCCCAGCAAATCTTTCTTCATAAAAAAAAATTAATGACGATTCGTGTCCTAGTTCTCCCCATCCGACACCCTTCCCGTAGTATGAAATAAAGCTTAATTACGTCTTCAGCAATTTTTGTTTTTTGAAAAATTAAAAAATAATTTACGAAACGAAATCAAAAATAGAATTTGAGGTATCAAATATTAGTCCACGATTTATCGTATTTAAGTCTAAGAAATATATTGAACATGTATTTCTAATGCGACACCAATCAAAAACTAAATTTAAAATGTAAAATTCTCACAGTCTCTTATGAAATATAGAAAGAGCACCAGAATGATTTTCATTCCGAACCGTAAGTGAGATTTATCAAGAGGAATTTTAAGTTTATTCGATTCATTTGTTATGTTTCATAGAATTGAACTTAAATATGAAGATAAATCTAAAATACAGATTTTTGAGCAGCGTCACTTTAGAAATGCATGTGCGATATGTGTGAATGTAGGTATCTGTTATTAGTTTTCATTCAGTATTTCCAGGTCTAAAAATTATATTTTCAAGGTACGTAGTAAGGTCCATAAATTTCCGGCCTGTTCTGCTTCCTCTTCTTCATACGTGCCAGGACCTGCACGCCTATGCAGGTCGATGCCTGCTCACTCCATCCCCATCGCTCGCACTTTCTCAGTCCTGTCAGTCAGTGTCCAGCTTTAAAGGAAGCTCCCCATTTTTACAATGTTCAAATTCGAGTACCGTGCGGTTATTAAATTATTTTGTAAAGAACGCCTTACTCTTGCGCAAATTAAAGAGCGCTTGGGTTGTGTATACGAGCAGTCTTCCCTGTCGTATTCCACAGTGAAAGAATGGGTAAAATTATTTATGTTAGTGAGAGAACGTCTAGAAAATAACCCGCGTCCCGGTCGCCCATTGGAAGCTGTCATTTTTGAAACAATCATACTTGCGGAATCTGAATTACTGTGACTGAAAACCAAAGAAATAGCAGCAAGGTTTGGGCTTTAAAAAACAAGTGTTTTGAGGATCACCAAAGAACATTTGAATATGAGCAAAGTTAGGGCAAGATGGGTTCCAAAAATTCTTTCAGCTGCTCAAAAACAGGAACGAGTTCACTGCTGAAATGAAATGTTACTAGTTTTTTTCCAATCAGTGGAAGAAATTTTTTTTAACAGCGTAGAAAATTATTTTTTTCATGGTATAGAAATTTTACCAAAACGTTGTATTAAGAGTGTTCAACATATTGAAAAACAGTAAGACCAGTTTTTTCTTTCACCTTTCCTTCTATCACAGGCCGAAAACTTTTGGACCTTACTACGTATATAAACATTTATTTACTAGTGAACCCTTCAAATTTAGGAGTGACATATTCAAGTATCCTCTTCATCATTTACATAAATATGCGTGTGTGTGTGTGTGTGATTGTCTCAATAGGGTGTCCAAACAATGATTATCCGATATGAAATATTATTTTAGTTCAAAACTTATTTTCGTGAGGAAAAATTAGTTTGATTATCATAATTTTTTGTTGACACATACATAAACAGACAAGTACGTTTGTGTGAACTGCTAGTAGTGCTTCGGATATTAGGGGCTATCACCGATTAATTTAGTTGTGTAGCCAAAACCAATTGATAAGTTGGGAGCTATAGAGAGTTGATCTATGACTCTGGCCAGGACACGTACATCCCTGATCAGGCTGAGTTTTGTTTAGAGAACACAGAGCGCTGGCAGCGGGAGTTGGCGCTGGGCCTAACTGGTCTTTTCTAATCTCTCTGTCTCCTGCTTCATTATTTTAACCATTGTCTTCGTATCGGCATTGCTCGGTGTAGGTTTGGTCTTTGTTCGCGGTTTTCGGATCCGAACGGTTAGGTCCTGGTGTCCTCTCCTGTGCTTTGTTGTTGGTTTAGAGTCGTTTTATCATATCAAGACATGAATCTAAGTTTCACAAAGAAGAAGCAGTGGAGTGGGGAATTTTTCCATTTCACGAATTAAATTTATGGAATATATTCTTCTCCTAGGCCGAGGATCCTAGAATTCCAGAAACAAACAACTATCCCAATAAAATAAGCCGCAAAGAAACGAATACAAAAACGGACTATCACTAAGGATAAACGTTGATTGTGTAAAGCACGGATACGGTTCCGGAAACACACCAAGAATATTTTTCCAAAAGCCTTGCTTAACTGCGTAAATAACTCTAGTTAGCAATGAATTAGTAATGAACAAATGCAGTAAGTACTATAGTCTACATACACTTTATTTGGAAATGTTTCCGTGCAGCCACGATCAAGAATGTGCTTTATAAGCTTGTAAAATCTTCAGATTCCTACATAACATACATGAGGCCTGAACCTTAAAGATAAACACCTTACCATCAGTAACGAAGCACTCTAATTGATATTATGAGCCGTTCCATAATTTTTCCATTATATAGGTATATAATTAATTCTTTTAAGCCATTCAGACCCAGCTTATTCTAAAGTAATTCTAATATATTTTTTTTATTCCGAATCGAATGATTCTGTTTTCATCTCGATAGGACCAATTATTCTCGGTAAAAAGAGTTTTTTCCGCTTTTTAGCCGTTTTGTCCAACTGTGCCAGCAGCGTGAAAGATTTTTTTCGATAGTGGCATTTTTGATACCGAGGCTTATAATTATGTGTGAGCAGTAAGGGGAAAGTATCAGGTTGCACGGAGCTCATGCAACTTGCTGCATGCGCCGTGCACGCAAAGTTGCATTGGAAATTGCACAAAAAGAGGTTTCGTAGCGATATAGTTTCCAGGACTTGTAATAATTTGGAGGTCTTTGAATCGGAAGGATAGAATTTGTTTGGTATTCAATAAATTTTTATGATTACGTACCAGGCTTAAAAGACAAGAACTGCTAGTCGTTTCCAACTGCTGCTACTTTTACTAGTATCTTATTATTCGTAAAATCATCAATTTTCCTTTTCATGTCACAAAGAAACTTATCCATAAATATCCTAATGTACTATATGTTGCTGATTTGGCCCTAAATAGATACCTATACATTCACAGTAAACTCCATACCCACTCGAAATGACTAGTTTCCCCACTTTCTACACACTCGATTCCCGATAGCCCTTCGAGAGGTTTGAAAAGAAGATGGCTAGGAGATCTTTCAATGTAGAACTTTAATTGAAGTCCTTTACAGGTTTTTGAAATGCCATTGGAATCATTTTCTTCAAATTTATTTGTTGTATATATTGTATACAGTTTTAAAGATCAATAAATATATATATATTTGACAATACATACTTTAAACCGTCTACAGCGTGATGAAAGTGTGATGAAAACGAATGGCTGTATGAATTTTGCATAAAAAACAATTTTCGAGCCCTAGGTGAAAGATACATATTTATATTCTGTTATACCTTTTGATATTCTTCTCACACTACTCCAAATGCTGCTAAATTCCATAAAACCCCGATTCAGAAGCCTTTATCTAAAAGAGGGACTTTGTGACTCAAGTGGAATCAAATATTTCCATAAGAAGTGGTGAGGTTTAACTGTCCCTTGGGACTCCTTAGTCCTCTCTTTTACACTTGATAAGATTTGCTAGATAAGAGGTTTTTTTCCCGTTGCAGCTCACCTTATTGCCTGAAAGTCGGTCCCTTAGGCAGCTTACCAGTCTAACGGTATCTTTTTTTTGTCGGTCTACATTGATCCGATTTTATCAAGCACACTAGATCGTTCCTAAATTGCCAACTGTTCTGCATTCGTTTAGAATTTTTTCTGCCCTTCTAATACATGCAAATTAAATGGTTAAACGGTTTCCAATATGTAGATTTAAAAAAAAAAAGAAATTTTATGATAAGAAAAAAATAAAAATAGACCGAGTGTTAAACAACGTAGTCAATGTTAAACCGCCATAGAGAGCGGTGAACAGAACAAAAATTGAGCACAAATCAAAATTTTAAATAAAGATATAGGATAGGCATAGAATTCTAAAACCAGCCAGTCAAAATTCCAATTATTTTTACACTTGTTCTAATGTTATTTTTAAGTAGAAGGTTTTCTCCCAAAAGAAGTTAATTGAAAAATAATCAACACAAAATATTATCGATTATTATAATAAAATTATTATAAATACCAGCCATTATCGACCAACGGTGAAACAAATTGAAAAAAAAGTACTTCGATGGTTTTGGAATTATACGTCTCAATTGGAATACTATAATAAAATATTAAATTTTAATCATTCTAATTTTGTTTTTCTACCACCCTGTAATGTCCATTCGTTAGAAATGTGTGCACGTTCTCTTATTTCTGCTTTATTGCTTTTTAAGGAGCAATATTTTATAAATATTTGTTTTAATTATAGAATAATCCTAATTTTGGAGATAAAAATCTCAAAGAGAAAATTTTCGGAATCATTGCTGCCCTATTTATTCACTGATCCTCCCTTCACTCCAAACAATGCGATGTGGTTTGGACCGCATTTTGACCAAGTATGAACTCGTAAAAATAAAATAGACGAAAATCTCGTTTTGATAAATTGTATTTCTGAGGACCTTACTCATTGAAAGTGTTACACAAACTAAACAAATCTTTGAGGAATAATAACATTAATAAACACAGTCGACATTGTTTCGGCTGCACTCGTCATGTAGAATGTGTACTTTCAGACGACATAGATTCTCCTGGAAACAAAACCTATATTCCTTTATCTATGTTTATGTGTTTGATTTTAAATAAAGTCGGAGGTTTGAAAAGAAAATAATAACTATTGTTTATAATCCATCAATTTGACTGGAGTATTATCTCTGTTTACTTGGAAATCACTTGTCTAAGCCAAATGAATATTCAAAACCTGCATTTCTTTAGCAACAACCCAATATTATAACAAACATATAATTTTATAGATTTTAAAAGACATGTTTAGGGTGGTTTATGCAGACCACGGTGTTTGCATTCATTGGCCATATTGATGGTCTTTGATATGTCAGCAAGTTTAGAGTTTTTCATTTTTTCTCTCCTTTTTTAGGTCAGTGTTTACTTATCGAGCAGCTTGCTTTCAAAAGGGTTCCAGGTTCCAGAGGGCTTGTGTAACTCTATACTCCGTCCTTTTTCCAAGTTTTACTTTGATGAACATCGTTCCAATTTAATTCGTTGTTAAAAATTCTCGGTCGTCCTCCCTTTAATTGATTGATTTTGCTTTGTTTGTTATTTCATAACTTTTTCAATTGTAGATATTATTTTAGGTTGTGACACTTTATCTTCTGCTCCCGTAATCAAATATTCGTGATTCAGTTAGTATTTTTTTTTATATGAGATAAAAAAGCCTATTTACTGTTTTGTTTTTTAAAATTTATATACTCATTTACTTAATGTATATAATTTGTACAGTTGTAAATTTCAATAAATTGATATATCCTGGCAAGAAAGTATTATGAATAGCCATGATAAGTTCTTCTACAGATTGCTTGAATATATATTTATATGAATATATATTACCAATTTTCACCTTAGTTTAAATGATCCTTATGTGTTTATTATAAAAAAATGTTTTCCTATGTGCAAAAAGCATTTTCATTTATGTGTGAGAAATAAAACCATAATACTGAATGCATTATATGACTGAACTTGAGGAGCGCTAATTTTGTTCATAACAAGAACAGTGTTGTTGAATATTATGTAATGTATAAAGAAGATGATTTGGGAGATAGGAATGAGGAAGAAAAAACATCGCCAAGTAAAAAACTTTTGCTTTTCGAAAAGTCGGCACACCATAAACGTTTTTTACTTAGAAAGGTTTTTTTTTTTCCTCTTGACTGCATTTCTGATTATCTTTCTTTATATATTAATATTATCCTTTTGATGAAATATTCAGTACTATAGACACTCTAGCCAGCAATTCTAGAAAAAAAAATGTGCTACGATGTTATTCTTGATCGGGAAGCTCATACCGCATCGACGTTGAGGCGTGAATAAAAAAAAAAACAACAGGAAAAAAAGACTATCTTTAGACTATCGTTTAAAAATATATCCAGGTACTTAAACATATAGTCGTTGGCTGAGTAGAAGTCTGGTAAGAAAGCAGGAACTCACAACGAAGCTCCATTATATCGTACATGTTTTTCAGAAGTGACAAAATCTGTATTTTTGATTTATCATCATTTTTAAGTTCAATTTTCTCCTATGAAACGTAAAAAATGTATCGAATAACCTTTAAATCCCTCTTGATATATCTCAATTGCGATCAGATTAAAAACTCATTCTGTACAATTTCGATATTCCATGTAAGACTGTGAGAATTTAAAAAATTTTAATGCAGGTTTTGAGTTTCATCACTTTTGAAATACATGTGCAATATCATGACAAGAAAACCTTTGATTTTTTTCATTGTTTTTCTATGCTTGAGCTCTTTAAATTGACTCGAGGTAAATGTACTAAATGTTATTTTCCTAGCAAGTTTCCAAAAATGTTTGGAATTCTCGTCCACCTAAACTTGTAGAATATTCTCATCTAGGGATGAAGTCCTAGAACGAACTTCCTTTTCTTCAAGTCTCCCTCTTCACATGTTTAACAATTTCTGAGCACATCCATGATAAAATCGCCGCTTTCTTTCTGGCACTTTGGAGCCTGTTTCAAGTTTTAACTCAAAAAACAAACAAAACTGTGAGTAAAGACTGAATTATTTTTAAGTAATAAAATTCTAAAGAGGTAAAAAATATTTTAAACAAATATTGAAATACACAGAAAAAAAATCTAAAATCTAAACAGTTTATAACACAGGGTAGCGATTCTAAGAAAATAAAGCTTGCATTATTTAGCAGGCATACTATGAAGGGGGGAGGATTTTATGTTATTTTATTAAAAAAAAAAATTCGAAATTTCCCCTAAAATGTATGGTTATTATCATACCTAATTTACGTTTTAAGAAGCTCAATAGGTTTACGCGCATCGTTAATTTGTTATGTTGTTTTCGATTAGTGTTTATATCTTCAAACTTTTTTTTTTTTTTAAATACCTGTTGTTTCATGGTTGTTTTTTTTTTTAAGCTTGAGCAGCTGGCAAAGTTACCTTTCGTACTTTTCAGAGCTTCGAATCTAACCGTTTTCTTTATATTTAACTTGTTTACGCAGTTATCATCCAACCAATTTTAGGACACATTTGCCGACCGTTTTATATTATTCTTACAGCTAACTGGTATTTATTTTTTAAATGTTATCATTAAATTCCTCTACAGTTTTTAACTTCGAACCTATTTTTGATTTTTAAGGCTATATCACCAAGTTCTTAGGATTCTAGATTAAATTCTTAGGAATAAAAATGCTTTTCTTTTTAGTTGTTAAACAAATATTTTTTTTTTTTTCGTTTTTACGATATCTATTTTATAATCTAAAATAAATTTGGTCCTGCGATATGTTCCAATTTTAGTAATAATGTTTATTCATTTTAAGTATGATCGATTGTATTTTGAGTTTGTGCATCTGTTGATGTTTACATTTAGATACCCAAACAAAGGCCCCGTATTCTTTGCTGTATTCAAGCATTTTAGACAGTGGTATAGCTTCTAATGATGCTATTATGATTTTCGTACATTTGTTTTCTTATTTATTCATAATCCACTAAACATTTTAAGATTTCTAATATTTTAGTGCATAACCAAAGTAGCAATACCCTCTAGATTATCACACAATTGTCATAGTCACAATTGAAATTTAAAACCAGCACACATCAAATATGGAGCACACATCAACTAAGTATATATATTTTTAAAAAATATGTTTCGAGTACATTATTGCGAACACTACCTTATAAAAAGAATTGTTTTTAAATGGTTTACTTATTTATATTTTTAAAACTTATTAAGATATTGTGAATAATGCATAATTAAAATAATATTTATTTTTTAATAATTGAATGGATCCGCCTAAAAACGTTCTAAGTGACAAAATTTCCGAAGTGGTGATTTTAAAGGTTTTCAAATTTATAATTGTACGTCATAGTACTCCATTATTTCATTATAGATACAAATATAACAAAACACAGGTGAATAAAATCTAACCTACAAAACTAACAAAACTTTATATTTATGATTTTCTTTCACTGATTACTCAAAATTGTATATTTGACGCTTAGACCGTTTTCGGGCGGACCCATTCTATTATTAAATGGCATCTATGATTTGAAAATTAACGTTTTGATGCTTCCAGTTCTTTTCGTATATCCCAATCCCTGTTAGTTTTTTTTTTTGTTTTTTTTTAAGGAAAGAATTATTTACATAACCATACTTCCCAAATTTAAACCAGATCTTGGCCTATTTGTAGGATCAGTCATATCAAAGCCTTAGCACACAGATGCTCACACATCTAAATGTTCCGATATTCACCATAATCATGTTTGAAGTGCTAATGTAAACTCAGATAACTCATGTTCACTAGATAGAATCTAATATTAATACCAGTTTATGAGCTTCATAGTTTTAAATTAAAATACTGTAAACTTTTATTTTCTGCACTCCACACATCTGTGAGCTGAGGCATCGATATACCAATTGTCAATGTCTGCTTTAATTGTTTTAAAATAATATTAATCTTCCAATTCTTCTGGTTTCTAATCCTTTGGAAAATCCTCAATGCTTCTACTTGAGTCACAAATAAAGCTGTCCGTACCGATCTAAAAGTCCCATGTTGCAGATTAAGCCGAAACAAGATACCTAACCTCCCATGACAAGCTGCTTACCGACTCAAATCCACTGGTCTCCCAACTCTCTTCTCACTCGATTTCCGATAATCCTCCGAGATGTCTGAAAAAAGACTTTCTAACGAAGAACTTTAATTGATGTTCTACTAATGGGTTGTTCTTCACGAGTTTTTGACAACTTATTCTAATAATTTCAGCTCATATTTACTTATTTCCTTGTAAATTGTTGAAAACAACAATAAAATATTGAAAAACAAATGACTGAATGTTCTAAGCTTTCGTTATGTTTCTGGGGGATTGAAAAAAAGAAGAAGAAAGGAATGGAAAAATAAAAAAAGAATACTTCAATTTTCTGCTTTCAAAAATACCAATGCCTGCTATGCCGATATTTCTCCCACTTATTGAATCAGGGTTAAATAGAAAAAGCAGTTTAAAACGAAACAATGGCCAGCTCTCTTTGGCTGTGAAAGGAACAATAAAACGAAAAGGGTTTGAAGATCGATTAGGAGCACAGGCCAGGGGCTTTGTGTTTAATAAAAATCGGCGGTCAACGGATGGGATATGACGACACGAAAAGCCAATATACGCTATGGAACTATCAAAGCCGATCAATTAGAAACAAGGATTAGTCTAGCTGATGGGTTCTGCTCACTCCATCCCTCACAATCAGAGCTTATTGTATAAAACATATAGAGTCCTCACTCTATTGTCCACATTCAACAATCCTTACAGCACAATGTATCATATCAGCCAATCAATGTTAACTATCACAAACAATCACCCAATTATAGATACCATTGGTACGGTTTGAATAAATCAAAAAAATAAAAACATGTTGATAACATTGACGGTACACTGCAAAGAACCAAGATTTTGCATAATTAATAATAGACAAAAAAAACAAAAACAAATGGTGATTGTATGGAAGCACATTTTGTTAAAAGTTGCGTGTTTGTGCTTTACACTTGTTTGTTATTATTCTATCAATGGATGTACATTCCTCTTCTACGGCTATAAAATTAATTTTGGCAAAATTTTTTATTTAATATTTATAGGGGCCATACCAACGTAAGACGTAAGAATTTTAAAAATAAGTAATTTAGTTCAGAAGCACATTTTAAAAAAAAAAAAAAAAAAAAACCCAGATATTGTTGATAAACTTCGGTTTACAATGTCTTTTATTTATTTGACATTATTCAGTGGAATGGAATGCAACCGAAGTCAAACCAACCTTCAATGTATCCGGAATATTTTATTAAGATATTAATGAATGAATTATTTCATTAAGATGGTTTGAAGGTAGTTGAATGTTATAAAAAAATAAAGGGAAGTAATACGTGGTCGAAAGCGGAGCACTGGGATTTTCTTCCTATTTACACATTTATAAGAACTTATGCAGTGGCACTTTTGTTAGGAGTATATTGCTACTCGGGTGTGAATAATGCTAGGTGAACTCGTTGACTAATCTCAACAACTACGGATAATATCCCATCTTTCCGATCTCTATACTTCATCCTACTTAATTACTGCATTCTAACTTCCTTTATTGTTCGTTCCTCTATCCTCGGGACTTTTCTCCCTCATTGTATTCACAATGCTTCTTTCCTCGGAACATTCAAAATACTCCTCTTCCACCACTTTGTAATAGTTTATTATTATTATACTGCTCTCGAATTATTTGTATGTACTATAGTAAGTGCTATTCAGACATAGCTCCACATAGCTCTTAGCCTTTGCAGACGATGTGGACATTGTGGGGAGATCGTTGGAGTCAGTTAAAGAAGGATTTTTGGCTCTATTAGAGGCCACCAAAGTGGTTGGATTGGAGATAAATGAAAAGAAAAACTAAATATATGGTAACAGGAGAAGCTGCTCGACATGGGGAGACAATTAATATCGGCCCCTTCAACTTTGAGAATAGAATAGAATAGAATAGAATAGAAAGAAAACTTTATTCTGGGACAAAGTCCCTTAAGAATAACATTGAATATCACAAAGTAAGATCATAAACTGGCCGAGAGGCTTTTAAAAATAAAACAACTTAGGTAAAATTAAATACAAATTGGTATGAAAAAAAAAATACAGAGAAAAACTAGAGAAAGAAAAAACTATTAATAAAAAGAGAGTGAAAAGATAAATATACAAAAAAGAGGTTAATATTGTAAACAAAATTGCAGAAGAGGAAAAAACAAACAAACAGAAACTTAAAGGAAAATAAAAGATAGAAAATCCAAAATTAGCATTACAAGAAATTAAAACATTATCATAGTTAAACTATAATTTTTGCTAATGTTTTATGTCTGACGGTCTTAATAAATAAATTAGCCAATTACATACATAGTACATATATCCTTATAATTAGAGAGCGTCGGGTTGGAGGGAAAGAAGATGGTGAAAGAGTAGTGTTTTGAATGTTCCAAGGGAGGAAGCATTGCGGATACAGGGGGGGAGGGAATTCCAAAGATTAGAGGATCGGACAAGGAAGGAACGTTGGAATGCAGTACTTCTGTGGGATGGAGTATAGAGATCGGAAAGACGAGATCTTGTATGCAGTGATTTGATAGCAGACTTGAATTTCAGGTTACTGTAAATAAAGGGAGGGTGACGGGTGTTGATAACTTGGAATAGGTAGGAGCCTAGAAAGTATTTTCTGCGGAAGGAGGGGAAAAGCCAATTTAACTCAGTATAGAGATGCGAAACATGGGAACGTCTCGATGTTCCGAAGACAAACCTAATGAAGCAATTCATGATGCGTTTTAATCTGTCCTCAAGAACCATCGAGAGCCCGTCATATATCACGCAACCATAGTCAAATTGGGGGAAGATAAGGGAGGATACTAGAAGTTTGCGTGTGGGTAGGGGAAGGAGGTGACGGGAGCGGTGAAATAGTTTTAGGATACCGATTGACCTTCGGGAGATTTGTGCAATATGGGATTTCCAGGAGAGGGTTTGATCAATGGTTAAGCCTAAATTTTTAACAGAGGAATGGAAAGTTATTGGATGACCATTAAGGAATAATGTGGGAAAGTTGGCATTTGAATGGAGAAGGGAGTGTGATCCTATGGCAATTGCTTGAGTTTTAGCTGCGTTTAACGTTAATTTGTTCAGATTTGCCAAGGCACAGGTTTCGTCTAGGTCTTTCTGAATTTTGGCAAACGCAGCTAACATTTCGGATGGAGGAAAGGAGAAGTAAATTTGGAAGTCATCGGCATAAAGATGGTGGGAACAATGGTGAATTGAATGGGGAAGATCATTGATGTAGGAATTAAACAGTAGAGGGGAAATGCTCGAACCTTGAGCTACTCCTGACTGTAGAGTGAGGAAAGAGGATAGGCCTTGGTTAGCAGCGGCAACTGCTTGGGTGCGGTCGGAAAGGAAAGATTGAAACCAAAGGAGGGAGCTGTAGGAAAAGTTCAATGATTTCAATTTGGAAAAAAGGATATTATGGTCTAAGGAATCGAATGCTTTAGAGAAATCAAGGAGGATCAGGATGGTCAGTTCTTTTTTGTCCATCGCTGTTTGGATGTCAGTGATAATTTTAATGAGTGCGGATTGTGTTGAGAAGCCGGGACGGAAACCAGATTGGAAGGGATCGAGTAACTTGGAATGTTCTAGGAAATTGGAAATTTGGGATTGCACCAATCTTTCTAGGGGCTTAGAAAGGTTGGAAAGTATGGATATAGGGCGGTAGTCCTTTGGGGATATAGGGTTTGGGTTCTTGTTGATGGGATGAATTAAGGCCTTTTTCCAGGAAGTGGGAAATACTGAGTTTTGAAGGGAAAAATTGTATATAAAGAGGAGAACCGGAAGGATTTCAGGAAGGCATAATTTCAATAATAATTTCAAGCATAATTTCAATAATTTAACAGGAATGTTGTCTATACCAGATGAGTTGGATTGAGACTTCATAATGGAGGTAATTAGATCAGAGGGGGTGATATAAGAAAAGTAAAAATTATTGTCGTTAAATGCTGCTTCCTGGCGGAGGTAAGGACTGGGAGGGTCTAGAAGGGGCAGATGA
>RCWM02000795.1:305000-388001 GCA_003667255.2 Euschistus heros | reverse complement strand
TCGACAATCGAAGGTCATATTATACTAATTTATGAACTGTTTACTTTAAATTAATTAAGTGCTGAAAATACAAAACAAGCTACTCGGTATGTTGCCAACACAACTTATTACATATTATACGAACTCCCACTAAAATTTACAAGTACATGGAAACAAACTAGTTAAAGCAATGGTCATCATCTGTATGCCTGAAAATACAAAAAGGAGACCGAAAACAAGGTGTATGATAGATCTACTCTCGTAACTGTTCTTATATGTAAATTCGGTATTTATTTCAAATATCATCTTGTAGGTTTATTATTTTTTCTATAGTACCATATGATTTGTGAAAGCTAGAACACGCTGTAGTATTTCTCTGTGTTTGTTTTGATTTTCTTCAAGTTAGGAAGTGTTTTAGATTTCATATTAGCATTTTAAATTTAACTATTAGATAAATTGATCATTTTAAAGAAGTTATATATTATTTATAGGCTACTTTAAAGAAGAATAATTAGTTATAATTTGCAGAGGTTAGGATTGAAGCTCCAAAAAGGTAATTAACAAGCTTTATTACAGTTGGATGCCATGGCGAACAGGGCGAGGCCATGGCCGCCTGACGAGTTTAGTACAGCAGCCAAAAGACAAGCGCTTCCCAACTCTTATGGAAATTTAATTCCCGATCTAAATTTAGACTATTTTCATCCTGACCAAAGGCCATTACTAAATACATCAGCTTCTACACATCCTTCATCTGATTCTCCTCCAAAGATTCCACCAATTATTATTTCAAACATAACGAGGAATGAATTATTAACCTTTCTCAACTCTCGACCTCATATAACTGCCTCTTTCTCCTCACTACGATCTGGAGACATTCGCCTACATCCCGCAAACACTGAAGAGAGAACAGAAATCATGAATTGGCTCACTTCGAAAGAAATCAGCCATCATACATACGGATCCGAACCCAATGATAAACGATATTTCATAACCGGCTTTTTAACAGACTTTCCTCCTTTAGAAGATATTAACAGGACCTTTTTGGCCATTCCTGGCGTCAAATCTATACGAAGACTAAAGAAAACACTTTCAGATGGAACCAAAATGGATCTCCCTGAGATTATAGTCACCACATCCCCTTCAGTAAAACCTGAAAATCTCCAGGCTCCCGGATCAGTCAATCGCATGAGATACAGGGTCGAACTACCACGAAAAAGACCGTCAGAAGGAATTCGCCAATGTTTTCGGTGCCAATCCTTCGGGCACATTTCCACCTACTGCTTTCGCCCTATTAAATGTGTGAAATGTAGTGGCAATCACGAATTAAAAGACTGCCCTCAAGACTCCCCACTTCATTGTGCAGGATGTAATCAAGAGCACACGGCTTCATTTAGACAATGCACACGACGTTTAGAATACATAAATGTTGCAAAAAATAAACCTGCCAAGCCTACAATAACACCTTTACCGCCACCACTATCCTCAGAAGAATTTCCAAATCTTCCACGAACTTCAGCTCCTAATATCGTGGCACCGCAGCCATCTCGCACACATGTTCGCTCAGCGCATTCTCCTCAGCCAGCAGTTTCATTCCTTCAGCAGATAACTCCGATAATACAACAAACCATCACTTCTACGCTTCAGCCCATTGTCACTCAACTCCAGGCTCTCTTAGTAAGCATCCAGCAGCTCTCTGCTTCTCTTCAGCCACTTCTTATCACTCTTCAGGCCTCATCAAATGTGGACATTAATGGTTGAGATTAAGGTAGTTAACTTTAATATTAATCATTCTCCTTTCATTCCAGGTATTCACGCCCTTCTTACTTCTGCACGCCCTGATATTCTTATTCTTACTGATACTGGTTCACTTCCCTTAAACACTCGTTTTCTCTCTTATTCTTCCTATCATACTGCTGATGTTTCCATATTTGTTCACAATTCCATTAAACATCGCTTTCTTCAAACCGCATCCCCTCATCCTTCAATTCAACTTCTGGGTATAATTTTATATGTCAATGGAGTTCCTCATCAGCTGTATGAAATTTACGCTCGTCCTTCTTCTCCAGTGAAACCTTTCACCCAGTTCCTTCAATCTGTTCCAAGATCATCGTTTGTGATAAGAGATTTTAATAGCAGAAATCAAATGTGGAATAATATTTCCTCCAATCCGAGGGGAAAAGCCATCGCACAACTTCCAGGAACTATTATTTACCTTTCTTCTCCCACATTTCAGTCTTCTCGAGGCCATGTTAGTACAATAGATTTACTTTATACCCATGCACCTCATCTTATTACTTATTGTTATACTCTTAACAACATTTCCTTTTCAGATCATTTCCCAGTAGTCTATCACATATCCTCTATTAGCACCCCACCCAACTCTTCATTCCATTACAATTATTCTAAAGTTGACTGGATAAGATTTCAATCCTTTCTTTTCAAAAACTCTCCTTCTTCCTTGCCCCCTTTACCTGATACACCAACCACGGCTGATATAGACAACGCAGTTGATCGTTTCACCACTTTGCTCCAAGAAGCAGCCTCTCATTCTATCCCTACCTTCCAACCAAAACCTTTAGTATTACAAACACCTCCGAAACATATTCTTAGGTTAATATCTGTCCGTCATCGTTTGCTAAATAGGTGGCGGAGATGCCATCAACCAGAAGACCGCATTGCTCTCCGTTCTGTTACAAAACAAATCTCCCAGCTTTACAGAAAATGGAAAAACTCAATCTGGGAAAATAAAATAACAGCTGCCTCCCAAAATTTACAAAAATTTTGGAAATTATCGCGATCATCTTATCATAAACGCCTTCCTATTAACCTTCCCACTTTACATTCTCCGCTTCCTACAGCACAAGAGCAAGCACAAGCTCTTCGCGATCATTATGCTCAACATTTTTCTGCACCTCTTCCTCATGTTCCTCCTTTTCTGCCATTTAAATCTTCTGATGTACCCCATTTTGATGCTAAATTAGTTAAAGCAATGATATTTCGAATGGCACCTAAGAAAGCACCTGGGCCAGATAATATACAGGCTATTCTTCCCCGCCATCTTCCTCGCATAACCTTAAATTATCTTACCTCCATCTACAACAACTGCTCAGTTCTTGGACATTTCCCCAGCTCATGGCAAAAAGCCACTATTATACCTCTTTTAAAACCTAATAAAACTGGCTTAAATCCGGATCATTACCGTCCCATTAGCCTCCTCTCCCATTTAGGAAAGCTTTTTGAAAAATTATTGCTCCCGCATATTCAAACTTATTGCAATGAACTCTCAATTATCCCTTACGAACAGACAGGCTTCCAACCTCGTCTAAATGTTGTACATTCACTTTCACGTGTACAACATTATGTTACCACTGCTCTTCTTAAAAATCACGCCACTGCTATGATCTCCCTTGATTGTACAAAAGCTTTTGATTGCGTTCAACATGAGCAACTTTTTCTTCAACTTCTTCATCACGAATTTCCTCCTTTCCTCTTTAATCTACTTCGGTATTTTTTCTCAAATCGTTCCTTTTGTTATAGAGTTGGAAACTCCTTGTCATCATATAAGTCCTCTCGGATTGGTGTTCCACAAGGCTCTGTACTTTCTCCTATCCTCTACTCCATTTACACAGCAAATGTAATCGGCACTCGTTACCCACGCGTCGAAATATCAGCTTATGCCGACGATATTGCGATCTACAGCTCCTCCATCAGCACTACAAAAGCCCTTCAAAATATACAAGCGGTGGCTCAACAAATTTCAGATTCCCTTTCCAATTTAGGTATTTGTATAAACCCTTCTAAAACTGACGCCATAGTTTTCTCATTTTCCCGTCAATCCCAAAGGAAAAAGATTCAGCCAATCAAGCTTAATAATACCGAAATTCCGATTGCATCATCTATTAACTACCTTGGTGTTCGCCTCGATCGACACCTAACCTTTTCCAGTCATTTCCGTCATCGTCTAAACTTCACTCGTCAAACATTCACTTCTCTTTCACATCTCTTTCGCTCTCTAACTTTATCTGTCCGATTGAAACTTCTTCTTTATAAAGCTATCCTTCGTCCTAGACTTCTTCATGCAGCTCCTCTTTTTCGGCACTTAGTTCAAGATACCATCAATAAATTAAACAGACTCCAAAACAGAACACTAATGACTATACGAAGACAGTCCCCTTGGCGTACAGACCGACTGACTGATTTTGCATCTCGATTTAATCTAGAAAACCCTGTTCAGTACCTAAAACGTTGTCACATCAAATTTTACGACATGCTTCCTACCCTGTCTAATCCTCTTTTTTCTTCTTTAAATCCTCCTTCAAAGCCAACCAACTGGAATGGAAGGACGAATTCTCGTCTTAAAACTCTCTTTTAATTTCTGTTTATTTATTTATTTAAATTTTATTTTTTATTTATTTTTTCCCTATCAGTTTAATTATCTAACCTTTTCTTTTTTTCCTTTGTTGCTACCTTAATATCAGTGTAACATCGCCACTGAATGTCGCTATTTAACTGTAACACTATGTTTTTTAACTAACACTCCATCACATTATGTTGTCGGTTTAGCGCTCGGTATTGACTGTTTCGCCGGGTTTTGAGAAGCTCGTAGTAGACTACTCCGCTTCTGATCCCACCACACACACAGCATTGTCTTCTTCCCAAAACGATCCGGTCTTGCACTCGATGTGGATGGTGTTTGTCCTGGCGTTACCCATGATTTTTTTCGTTTGGGATTCTGAAAAATAAATCCATTTTTCATCGCCAGTTTTAAACTCGATGCAAAAAAAACCCTTTCTTTCGTGGCGTAAAAGCAACATTTCGCACAACAGTTTTTCGTTTTTTTTTTTTCCATCTGTCGTTCGTCCAATTCATGTGGAACCCATTTTCCAACCTTTTGAATCTTTCCCATAGCTCTCAGGCGATCGGAAATGGCTTGCCTAGTGACATTCAACTGTTCTGCCATCATTTGTTGGGTTTGGGTATTGTCTTCGTCTAATAAACATCCAAAAGGATGATATTTTGTAAAACTTTGTCTAGATACATTATATTTTAATAATATATGTATCAATGTACTATTTTATTCTGAATAAAGATGTTTTGAAATAAAAAAAAAAATGTAGGTTTATTATTTTTTCTAAAATTATCTCCCGGGCTTAAAAATATTTATAAATTTCATATAAACTCTTAATATGCTTTGGAAGAGTTTGTTAACATTTTATTTTTTTCTTTATACTATTTACAGAAAATCATATATTGCTGATATTTTGACGAATATTTTTCACAAAGATTCGTACTTAAAATATTATTCCTGTTCTAAAATTTATACCAATTTTTTTGCCTTTAATCTGCTGGTTTTTCCAAATTTTGGGAACCAATAGAATGAAACAGGTTACAAATCTACAGGCCGCTATCGTTAAATCGTATTTTTCAAACTATGCAACCGAAAATCAACCTGTTATAGTCCAAGCAACGAAGGATTTTCAGAGGACTTAATTCATGTAGAAGCCAATTTTGGCACAGTTGTAGGGGGAGGTGTCCTTAACAACATACTAAAAGTACTGGGGGGTGGGGGTGGAGCTAAGGGTGGGGGGGGGCTCTAAAGGTCGGTTTTTTCAGTTTTTCGTTAATAACTCGAAAATTATTGCCTCTAGCGAAAATGTGTTTATATACTAAATTAATTAACATAAAATTGTTTACAAAAAAGGTTCTATACATTTTGGTTCTAGGATCAATGCTTAAGAAGATATAGTGGGGGAAATATGGAAAATGTAAAAAAAAACACGTTTTTATTGTTAAAATTTATATATATATTGTTGAAATTGCAATGTTTATTGCTAAAAATCAATAGTTTATTATTATAATTTGAAAGCTTATTGCTAAAAATAAAATTATTGTTGTTAAGCCAAATATGCTTATTATAGTACAAGGAAATTAGCATTCGAACCTTGATATCGAACCAAAAATAAAAAGATCTGACTATTGCATATTGTTCATCAACCTTAGCTGTAAATGTGGTTAAAAGATTTCTTTGAAACGTCTTCAGGTTTGGGCAGGGGAGGGGGGAAAGTGTTGAAAATTGTATGTATTTAGCACTTTGATCCAGTAATTCGGAAACCGTTACTTTCAGCAAATTTTGTGTTATATACATTATTAAAGCTAAGCAAATTTGCAATAAATTTGGTTCTATTCGTTTTTTTGTCAGATCGATAGTTTTAGAACTGTGAAGGAAGAAAAATTGGCTAACTTGCGGTAAGTCGCACTTTTCCTCAAAAACGCGTTTGTCGGTACCCTTTTGTCTATAACTCCGAAACTGTTTGTCTAATCTCGAATTTCTTTTTTTCATCTTAAAGCTGGTTAAATTTATCATCAGATACTATATATTTCATTTTAATTAAGTTCCATGAAATATCTATTCCACCTCGCTAAATACCGCGTACTGTGTAAAATCCTTATTTTTTCGGAACATTTCTCGTTATAACTCTAAAAATATTTGTTCGATTCCAAATTTCTTTTTTCCATCTCATAGCTGGTTAAATTTTCTATTAGGTCCTATATATCAAATTTTGATAAAATGCCATGTAATACCCTTGCCAGCACGCTAACAACTGCGAGTTGTTAAAAATTTCTAGTTTTTTTTTGGCATATTTTCTCTATAACTCCTAAAAAATATGTCCGATACCAAATTGCTTTATTTCATTTTAAAGCTACTTAAATTATCAATCAGGTCCTATCAATGACTTTTAATTATATTCCATGTAATACCCATGCTAGCACACTAAATGTGTATGTTTTGGCAAAACCTGACATTTTTGAAATGTTGAGTGGGCTGGCGTGGGTGTTTCACGGACTTAAATCAAATTTGATATATAGGATATAATTGAAAATTTAACCAGCTTTAAGATTTAAAAACGAAATTCAGGATCGAATAAATATTTTTAGAGTTATAACGAGAAATGTTCCGAAAAAATAAGGATTTCACAACAGTACACGGAATTTAACGAGGTAGAATGGATATCTCACGTAACTTTATTAAACTTAAATCTATAGAATCTAATAGGAAATTTAACCAGCTTTGAGATGAAAAAAAGAAATTTGGGATCGGACCAATATTTTTGGAGTTGTAGTGAGAAATGAACCAAAAATAAAAGAATTGCACAATAGTATGGGTTTCTCAACGTGTTGGCATGGGTGTTTTACGAGACTTGATCAAAATTTCACATTTGTGGGTTCAGAAAGCAAATTTAATCAGCGTTCAGATAAAAAAAAAAAAAATTCAAATCGAACAAATAATTTTGGAGTTATAGTCAAAAAAGTGCCGACAAACGTGTTTTCGCGGAAAAGGGCAACTTACCACAAGTTAGCCAATTTTTTCGTCCTCCACAGTTCTATAACTATTGATCTTCGCAATAAAATAAATAGAACCAAATTTGTTGCAAAATTTCTTATCTTTAATAATGTATAGAAAACAAAATGTGCTAAAAGTAACGGTATCCAAGTTATTTAATCAAACAGCTCTGATACTTCCTGGGCTCGATAAGTATCACTTAGTTTAATGTTCTTTATTTTAACTATTTATTATGTATTTAATTAACTAAGGATCTCCAAGGTCTATAAAAGCCTTAAAAAAAAAAAAATATATATATATATATATATATATATATATATATATATATATATACATACATACATACATACATACATACATACATACATACATACATACATACATATGTAAGCTGTTTTTGATATTTGGAACCAAGGGCGCTAAAAGATTAATTATATAAACCATAAACATTTCATTTTTAACAATAAAAAAGGGTTTTTTTTTTTCTTTTAATTTTCATTTTTCTCACTCCATATCTCCTTAAGCATTGCTGTTAGCAAAAAAGTGTATAGCACCTTTTTTGTAAAGAATTTTACAATTAATAATTTAGTACATAAACACATTTTCGCTAGGGGCAAGAGTCTTCGAGTTATTAACGAAAAACTGAAAAAAACGACCTTTAGAGCGCCCCCCTCCGTTAGCTCCACCCCCACCCCCCCAGTACTTTTAGTATGTTGTTAAGGACACCTTCCCCTACAACTGTGCCAAAATTGGCTTCTACATGAATTAAGTCCCCTAGTCGGCCTTTTTTGGTCTTCGTTGCTTGGACTATTAGCATAACTGTGTTGAATTAACTTATAGATAACTGGGCTGTAAGCTGAAAAAAATGAATAACTCATAATTTTTTTTTTTTATTTTAAAATCACCACTTATGCTGATGACACATGTTTATTATCAGTAAACAATGATCCCTTCATTGCCTCCCAAACACTCCAATCACATATCCTAAACATTCAAGAATGGTATCAAAAACGGAGAATCAAAATAAACCCAAACAAATCTCACCAAATAATCTTTACCCTTCGTCGTAAACCTACGACTTACAGTATCCTTTAATGATACTCCACTAATTCCTGTTTAAGAGATCCGCTACCTAGGACTCCACATGGACAAACGTCTTACTTGGAATCCACATACTAGACCTTAATGTTCCATATGTTGCTAAGTTAGCCCAAACCAGATACCTAAGCTTTCATAGTAAGCTCCATAACCTCTCAAATCCATTCAAGTCTCAACTTGCATCACTCTCCATTCCCGATAATCCTCCGAGGTGTCTGAAAGAAGATGGCCTAGATATCTTCTAGTGTAGAATTTTTATTGAAGTGCTGCTGATGAGTTGTTCTTTTTAAGTTATTACATCTCATTGTAATCATTATCAGCTCATTTACTTGATGTACATATTTGTATAATTGTAAATTTCAATAAATTGATATATATACAATTTTTTTTTTTTTAAATAATTGAAAAAAAAAATCGAAGACCGCAGCGACAATGAGGTTCTTAATACAAAATCCGTTTACAGATCAATTATTGATCATTCCGTTTACAAAAGAGAGCGAAAATAAATTTGTCCCTACAGCGCTACCACCTATTGAAAAAATCTGACTAAAATTCGGGATATTTATCCTTAAGTAAGTATATGCCAAGGAACAACTACCGCAGGGTATCGTTCTTTCCCATGCCTGGGATTTCACTTTATGCACATTTTCATAAAAACAAACGTTCCGCTGATTGTCGATATGCATTTATGACCGGTGTGAACAAATAAAGTAAAAAACAAAACAAAAATAAAGAGATGAAATTATTAAAAAGCTTTTTATACCCGCCCTATTTATTAGTATGTTAAGAAAAAACTGCTTTCAATTCGATTAACAAAAATTTTATATGGAATTTGTTTTTTTTTTAGCAATATAATCAACAATAACTTCTTATTTTATTTTTTTTTTTAAACCATGTAATCCTTAGAAATATTGCAGTAATCTGGGATTTCATTACTTAAGACGAGCCCCAATTTATAATTTTTCAACACGCTAATAATTTTCAAAGGCCAAATACCTACTTAGAGAAAATAGGCCAGGTCGTATAATGATTTCACTTTTGCGTTCTAGAAAATAAAAAGTAACATTTAAGTATAAGAAAATGGACCAATATTTCTATCGCCATAGAGACGATAACAACAAAAGAAGTATTATTTGTTACTACAATGTTAACAATTTATGATGATAGTGATGTAAAATTCCTGGGGATCAGAAATCCAGGAAATATTCCCAGAATTCATAAATTTCCGGGAATGTATGATTAATTAGCAAGATAGCTCAAAAAACTGTGAAGAGATACGTAAAATCAGTAGTTAAATGGTTAAATCAAACTCAAAAACTGAAATACATTTTAGAATAAAATTATAATTAAATACAATTTCTGGGAATTAATATCCAATAACCTACACCTATTGAGAGTGACAGGGGACCTAGAAAATGTTTTACGTTCTAGTTATTTTTCTGATATTTTTATTCAACCAATAATAATACTTTTTAACATATAAGATTGTTTTTGTTATATTTTATCGCACAATTGCCACACTGACCTATTAATTTGAGCGATTTCGCTTTTAAAATTATAAATTCCCAGAAATTGTATTTAATTATAATTTTATTTTAAAATGCATTTCAGTTTTTGAGTTTGATTTTAACCACGTAATTACTGCTTTTACCTATCTATTTACAGTTTTTTGAGCTATCTTGCAAATTAATAACACATTCCCGGAAATTTATGTATTCTAGGAATTATAATTAAATAAAATTTCTGAGAATTTATAATTTTAAAAGCAAAATCGCTCAAATTAATAGGTCAATGTGGTAATTGTGCGATAAAATATAACAAAAACACTCTTATATGTTTAAAAGGTATTATTATTGACTGAATAAAAACAGAAAAAGGTGTAGGTTATTGGATCTGAACTCTACTTCCTCGTTATAAAAAAACACATTTTTATATTTTCAATGTTTTAAAGATCAAATAATTGAGTAAATATTATATTCAACTTTAATTCTCCTCTTGTTTATTAAATCTTTAATGTAAATAGTGTGGCAATTATTGGACTAACAATTACAAATTGTAAAGTTGAAATAACATACAGAAACAGGGAAATTTATAAAAATAGGCATTTTTAAAATATTTTAGACCTAGGATGTCTGAATACAAGTTCCAAGGAGAAATTGCTTGTTATAACATGCTTGGTTTTTAATATTGGTTTAGGAATCGAAATACATTTAGTTTAGTTCTATAAATTTCTAAGATATTGTTTATACCGGAAATTAATGCATGGAATGATAGTTCTTGGATTTAAAGGATTTAAATGTATGAATTTACTAATTGTAAGTTGACCTAGTTTTAAGGTTCATTAACTGTTAGTAAGTATTAAAACATTCAAAATCTAAAAAGTTTTATAAATTCCCAATTCCCAGTTTCCTCCCACTGGAAATACTCCCGGCCCACATCACTAATGATGACACTTGAGTAATAATTATGGTATTAGTGTTATAATCTTCTGGCGATCCTATGTTAGATTATTTACACTTGTGTGCGGGGAAATTAGTGAACCTCCAAAAATTATTTATATATATTAGAATAGAATAGAAAAATAACTTTATTCTGGGACAAAGTCCCTTAAGAATAACAGATAAGCACATGTATAACTAAATTAAATCTGGTTAGAGACATAATAAGATACAAAAAAAAAAAAAAAAAAAAAAGAAAAACAATAATATATTAATGACACTATGTACATAGATGATATTTAAATAAACAGAAAATAAAATAAGATAACATTCTACAGATTAGAGAAGATAAAATTAAATAAGAAAAAAAAAAAATAAAATAATCTTTTGGTACAATGATTAGATTTGTATGTATAATAGAAGTAGCCAATGCTATATTCGTGGAAAGTGAAATTTTTATTAAAAGGAATCTCAATTATTCCAGAACTGAATCCAGCAATGCCTAATATGGAACATAATTGAGGTTAAGGATTTTCGTTTTTTTTTTTTTTTCATATTTAGTTCAATATATGTCTTATACTGAACCCCCTAAGGCTGTACCCCTGGGACACACTATAACAAATTTGTGATTTCAGATAACTAAAAATATATAATAATAGAAATATAAAAGTATAATTTTGATATTTTTTCAAACCTAATATGAAGGTCAAAGACTGTTGATCTTATGGTAAATAATCAGAAGATGTTATAATAAATGTTGTACTTGAAGTGCAAATTTCATTCGAAAAACCTGAGATGATGCCAACTTTCAAGACTGAAGCAACAGTGATTCAAATGAATAATAACAAACAAATTAGGATTGTAAATAAGTTAAAGAAATTATAACCTGGAACTCTAAATGAGATAGCATGTATAGAAAACAGAATAACAAAATTTTTTTTAATTACATAGTATTTCGACTGGACTAAGTAAGAACGTTAAAACCAAGTTGTGCCATTATTGTATTGTCATTGGTCCTTGACGCGTGTGAAAATTTTCAAGATAATCAGATAGCTTGACATACAAAAAAGAGTATTAATAAAGATTCTGTTTTTATTATAGAAAAACATTATTTTCAAAAAAGCGGATTTTACTCACTAAAGTGCAATCACTGGGAAGCTAAATATACGGAAAAAACTTGGCAATCACTAAATAAAAATTTAAAGAAACAAATGAGGGTAAACAATATCAAGACGAAAAAATTCCAAGTTTGCTATCTAAATTGAACTGAACCAAAATAGCCATAACTTATAGATTTGGGAGTAAAGATAATACATGGCGTTGAAAATAGTCTAAAATTAAATGTTTACGAATCATTAGCAATAATACGATCATTTAAAACCAATCTACATTTTTGTTTAAATGGCCAAATAAATATTTGAAACAGACCTATTTTATTATTTTTTTTTTAGGAGAAATAAAAAACAATGTACGAACGGTTTTTTTTTTTTTTTAGGTTTAACTCATGATTTGTCCATTTATGTGAGTACATAACCACTTCTTTCCAATACTTCATCATTCACTCATTGTTAACATTAGATATACTCGTCTTAGAAATGCTTGTCCCTACCAGAAACCGGTAAGTGGCATCATGCATTTGATATTGTCTTAATTTTTTACTTTTAATATAACAAATATTTAAAAGGACTAGCCATTTTTCGTTCGTGATCACTAGAGCCCGGATTCTCGTGCAATTGCATCTTTTTGTTGCAAGTTCATAATCAGCCAGAGACAAAATATTTATACGAATTAGGACGTTTAGACCAAATTTACCTTAGTTTAATATTGCACAAACTTGCACGTTTTGGGGATTACTGCATAAAATTGCACATTCTGCAGTTTGAATGCATAAAATTGCACATTCTACAGTTTAAATACACAAAATTCCTGCATTCAAACCCTAAATGAACAACACTTTCGTGTTTTTGGAAAAGTAACAATTTTAAAAACAACTTTAGATTGACTTTAGCTAGGGAACTCGGGTTCCCAACTTCCAAGAAATTTTGCCTCTCCCTCCTAACTTACGGATATTTTTAATTAGTACAACATAGTTATTAAGTTAAGCCCTTATTACTGTTAGTAAACATTTTCACTTTAAACAAAGCAAATTTATTCTTCTGCCTTCTTAACGGGAAATTAAATAAAGTTTAATCATTCCTAACATACATATTTATATTGCTAAGTAATATGTACACATAGCTTATGTATACCACGCACAATAAAGATATGCGATTTGTTCTGATTGTATTTTAGACAATGATTATTTAACTACTCCCTTACTAGGGACTGGATCAATAAATTTTAAGATAAAAACAAATTTTTGGAAAGAATTGTATCTAGCGAATTATTTGTTCAACCTTTTTTATCATTTTCATTTTATTTTGCATGATTTTAAGTTTTATTGCACGATTTTGCACAATTTCAAGTTTTTATTGCACATTTCAGAATTTTTGTTGCACGAAAATCCGGGCTTTAGTGATCACTAACCACGAAAACTACTGAACCAAATTTTAACGATATCATCTTTATAGTTCCAGGAAGGTATACTAATAATAAAATCTAATGATTTCCTAATAACACAGTTCTGCAAAAAAAAAAAAAAAAAAAAAAAAAAAAAAAACCGCTCCTAGGAGAAATTGTTCCTGATTTTTATATTTTTGTGTGTGCTGAATTCGAATCTGAAGGCTAAAAAGATTTTATCTAGCATCATATTTGAGAATATAGACGATATTTTTGAAAAAACAAACTGAAAGAGCGTTTTTTTTTTAAATTTCATTTTTTCTTTTTTACTCCCATGAATATTTTTTTGTGATTTTTATATTTTCATATGTGCTGAATTTGAATCTTAAGGCAAAAAAAAAATTCTATATAGCACCATTTTTGATAAAATATACGTGATATTTAAAAAAAAAAAAAAAAAAAAAACTGAAATACCGTATTTTTTAAATTAATTTTTTTTTTTTACACTCCCATAAAAATATTTTTTTTTAATTTCATATTTACAAGTGTAAATATTGTAACAAATCATAGTAATTCTCACCATTCAATCCGTTGGGCAAACTATAATTTTCCAACACGGTTCCCTCAAAAATTCTTTTAATTATCGTATATCTGCAACGGATTGGAATAGAAAAGTAAGATCTGCGGCATTTTTCTTCATTTTTGATCTAGTTTCACCTTTTTTTTTTTACACTAAGAGAGACTCGCCCTGCATACATTATCTTATCATTTATTAGATGTATTATTTATTTATTTAATTTTTTATTGAAATATTACAAGGTTAATGTAATATGCCATGCACAATGAAGCAACCCATCTGAAATGAGCAGTTTCACTAAATAAAGAGTTCCTCCCTCAGTTGAAAATTTCAATAAACAGATGAAATAATTCGACATTCTTTTTTTTTTTAACATTGAGTAATGTGACTGTATGGAAGATTCAATAAAAATAACTGAAGCTGATACTCTTAAATAAATGACTTTAAGATCGTACATTGTTTCTATTCTACGGAGCGCTCGCTGGGGAGGTTTCGAAACGACCCGTTTTGAAACGGCGCAACACGATTCACATGGCTTACTATTTGTGCTATCCGTCAGGCTCTTAGATCTCGTCTCCTATATAACTCAAGTTTCTTCCCAGGGCAATCTCGTAATAAATTAACATAATTTTTTTTTCAGCTTTACCAACGAATAAGGAAATCTAAACATCTCTAAAAGAGAAATATTAAAACGTATACAATAGAAAACAGATTAAGATCATTATACGCCATATTTGATAAATATTATATTAATGGAAAATAAAAATAAACGAACAAAACACTTTAGCAATAATTTTTACAAAAAGAAGTCCTAACATACCGAAATATTTCTTTTTTAAATAATACAGGGGAACCTGTATTCTAAGGTTCTAGCAAAAAATGTCATATTTGTAACCTCTCATGGAGGATGGCGCTCGCCACCTATCGGTCAATTTTCAAACCTCACTGTTATCCACATATTATTGCTCTTATAATAACAAATAACAAACAAATCATTAGATTTTATTATTACTAAGCCTTCCAGAAACTTTTCAGCAGTTTTCGTAGTTAGCGATCACAAACGAAAAATAGCTTGCCCTTTTATATATATATATATATATATATATATATATATATATATATATATATATATATATATATATATATATAGAGAGAGGGAAGAATCTTTAGATAGGTTTATTCTAAGGTAACTACTTTTTTTCTTGATGACTTTTAAACGCATTCTGGCGAAGTAATATTATGAAATTTAGTAAATTATTAGTTTATTAATTAATTTTATTTGTATGTAATAGATATCGATTTATTTCAATTTTATCCAATGAGTATATACATTTTTTTATTTATTTTTTTTGTAAATTTTACTTTCGGATATCGGTAACTGTTTCTACTTTGCGAAAACAATAAAAAGTAACTCACTGCCTTTAGACATAAAGAGAATCTTCATAATATGATGAGGCAATCTGTGAGAATAAAATAATCGACGTAATCATCAGTAATATTAATGAAAAACTGTTTAGAAATGAGTATAAAAAATAAATAAGGTTAAGCAATTCCAAGGATTTTGAATTGAATTATTCCGAAAAAGAAAATATTTTTAATGTTGGTGTGAACGCACCGTTGCGGCTGTGCCATTATTCTTAATGACTGAAAAGAATAAAATATTTATATGAGGGTTTTGGTGGTTTAACAATGAGTAAAGTGTTACTTCATAAAAAGTAATTAATATATTTCTTCATTAATTTTTAATCGGTTTTAGTAAAAAAATAAAGTAAAAAAAATTACTTATTCATATTTACGACTGTACACAATATATGCAACAAGTAAATGTGTTAAAAATTATTACGATAACTTGTGAATAACTACTCATTTGTAGCATTTCAATAAAAGTCCTACAATAAAGGTTTTAAAACAATCTTCTTTTTACACTTATAAGAGGGCTATCGGAGATTCGAGAGTGAAGCAAGTTGAGAAACTAGTTTGTCAATGGTTTCTATTTTGTCGAGAGGTGTATAATGTATTCAATGGAAGGGTAGGTATCTGGTTTGGGCTAAAGCCACAACATAAGCGACATCTAGATCGTTATTGATATCTTTGTTTGTGAAATAACAAGGAGCGTTGAGGATTTTTCGAAGGATTTTGAATTGTAAGGATTGGATACGAGAAGAATTAGAAGTGGAGCCCCAAGGCTCAACTCCGTAAGTCCAAAGATATCTAATTACTGTCATGTAGTAAAGTCTTTTGTAATTTATTGGAAGATTTGAACGTCTGTCAAGTAAATGTTCGAGAAGTTAACGTAACAAACATAATTTGAATTAAAATTATAAGGAGTACGAACATTACAATTTCTTTTTTCATTTTTTTAAATTTGTTTCGATACTGAATAGTTACAGTTGACTAACATCTGATAAATGATTTCTCATTTTTTTCATTGCAAGGTTCCAGCTTACTGTGAAGTCTACGGCATTTGGTTAGAAAAAACAAGCTATTGCAGTGAACTATTCCAAGACCAAACTTTGGATGTACCAATACAAAAAGCAGTTATTAGAAGGTTAGGGGGAAGGGAATGGAACAAAAGAACTACGAGAAATAAAAAGAGATTCAAAAAAGTGCATCATTAGAAACATAAGAAGCGTAACAATGCCAACTTCGAACCAACCATTGCCAGTTTCGAACCGCCCACATTGAATACTCCATCAAACATGAGAACCAATCAGTTAAACATATTCTCATGAACTGTTCTTAACAATTTTGCAAATAAGTTCTAAGAGATAAGAAAAACAAAATTAATAACATGTTCAAAATCTTTCAGAAGCTTATTACAGAAGTAACATTTAAAAATATACGGATTTGCAGTTATTAGAAATGATGTTTCGGTACCAGAATTTTTCTTGATACCACTAAATCGACTCTTGATTCTCGTTAGCAATACCTCGGTTTAAAAATTAATATATATTTTAAAAAGTGAAGGCGTTTGATTCGGTATCTCACGGGATCCTATGCAGAAAATTGGAAGATCTTGAGTGCCCTGAGCAGCTATATGGAGTCATTGTTTCCTTTCTCAGTGAGAGAAGTCTCGCTGCGCGGGTTCGTGATGTCTATTCAAAGTCAGTAACCCTCACTTGCGGTGTAACACAAGGAGCAGTATTATCTCCGGTGTTGTTCAACATCTATACTGCTGACGTAGTTGGCAAAAACTACGGTAGGGCGACAGTAGCGGCTTTTGCCAATGATATCGCCATTACCAGCAGCAGCATGAAACCCACAAGAGCACTACGCCAAGCCTAAACTGCCTGCGCAGAGATTACTCAACAGCTGGACTCACTTAACATCCAAGTAAATCCAGCTAAAACGGACTGCGTAGTATTCTAACACCAGCGTGGGAAAAAGACAACACTGCCGAAGACCCTGCGAGCGGCAGACACCACCATTGCCCCCTCAAACTCTATCGTTTACTTGGGTGTCACTTTGGATAGAGGGCTGAAATTCTCAACTCACTGTTACAGGGCGCACCGCAAAGTGAGGAAAAGATCTTATCGTCTCCACCACCTCCTTTCCTCTCCAACACTTTCCCTGCGACTGAAGTCGTGCATCTACAAAAGCATGTTGAGGCCTGCACTCCTGTATGGTGCCCCTCTTCTCACCCGCCTTTCTGACGGAACTAGACAGCATCTGCAGCGATTCCAGGACTCAATGCTTAAGAAGATTGTAAAAACGACTTCCTTGAAGAAAAAGAAGACTTACACGAGATCTTCAACCTCCCGACGGTCCCGGAATTCATCCAGCGCGGGCATGTAAAGTTTCTGGACTCTCGTCAGTTTCTGACGAACCTCCTGTTCAGAACCTTGACACCAGCGCCACCACCGGTCTGCTGGCAACTAACAACCGGACCGTAACCAAGACATACCAACGGGCAAATCAGAACCAAATGGCCACTGGTCAGAAATGTGACCACAAAGACATTTTCTCTTTTAAGTCGTAAGTGTAGTTTTATGTTTTCCTTACTACATGATTTAGGTGAGCCCCATCACCTAAATATACTCTTTCTGAAACCCACAGCTCAAGATATCATCGCAAACTTCCTGTTGGCCTTACAGTGTACCCAGTACAGAAAAAGGCCAAACATCCCTAGAAGTTCCTAAATTCCATCCAACTGAAGAAATCATCCAATTGGGGCTATGGAAAAAAAAAAAAGAAAAATCCAAGTGTGCTAAAAAAACAAAAACCAAATTAATTGAAAAATAATAACGCTTAATATTGAATCGTATTCCCACTTGGGTGGGTTAAAAGTTATTTTGTGGCAAACCCAAGAAATGTAACTTGACATTATGGCTAGAATAGGTTAGTAACCTGGAGGATTACCCGTCCTACCTTCCCTCGTTGGAGGACAGAAGGCGTTAAGCCCATAAAAAACAACAATAACTATTCAAAGTATGATATATAATAAAATTGTACTATTGCTTGGCAACGCTTATTGCTTTGGTTTGAAATTGCACTAAATTTATTCATTTTCCAATAGGGGATACATATCCTCAACTAACTGACGTTCAGACAAGCACTAGGAAAGGAAGATGTTTTAAATTCTGAACAAAGGAATCCTGGTCTAGCGCAGAATAAACTTACCTATTATATTTTTTTTTTGTAATTAGAGAGAACTAATGTATAATAACAACATTATAAGGTATCACAAAATTATAATAACGTATAATTATTATTATACGTCAGAGGTATCTATCGGTTCGTAGAAATCGATATAAACTTCCCGTCAAAAGTATTGCAACACCCATAATTCTCGAGATTTTCTTGTTTTTTACCTTAGTCCATGCTTGGTTTATATTCATATTAATATTATTCATTAAACGTGAGACATTAAGGATTAGACACATCAATTTTTTTCCCTGTTAATAACAAACAACGGAATTTTAGATTATTTTTTTTTCAAATTTCCTTCAGTCCATGTTTATCATTCCTTTCGCTATTTACAAGTATGCCAAGACTAGTGGAACCAGGCGTTCAAGCCAGAGGGTGCAATATGTCTTATTAAATATAATTTAAAAACTTAAAATTGTTAAAATTGTAAAAAATGAAAATTTTAAAAAGGTTTCTAACTTTTTTGTTTATTGTAAGAAATATTGTAATTTATTTTAATAAAAATTGTATATGTCCAGTTTAGGAATGTTTATTAGAATCTTTCTTTATTATGAAAAAAATACCTTTTTATAAAATTCAAATATTTCAAAGTGTTGCGATACTTTTGACGGGGAGTTTATATACATATACATGGTAACACTATAAGAGAAGAATTTATTTTATCTAGTTACATGCGCCATTCAGGCATACTACAGCTATTTCAAAGTTTATTGGTTTATATTTTTTGAAATTCAAAATTACCTAATTGTATTTGTGCACTAAAGAATAAAAAAACAAAAACAAAACAAAAAACAATCAAATAATAAGAAAACAAAGCAGTGATGATACAATTTTTACAGAATAATAAATAATTCTTTTTACAAGCAACGTTAAAAAAAAAAAAAAAAAAAAAAAAAAAAAAAAAAAAAAAAAAAAAAAAAAAAAAAAAAAAAAAAAAAAAAAAAAAAGCAAAAAAAAAACTAAAGCACAACAAAACATCCGATTGATTATAATGCCTTCCTATATTCGTTTGTCAGTCTGCTATTTGTTTAATAATATAAGATCGTTGGCCAAAGAGGTATCCCGGGTAGGGAGGTTCATTTTGAACCTATTTAAGGTCACTTACCTACATACAAAATCTTACGGGTTTTCTTAATTGAATTTTTTTATAAAAAAATGGCAAAACCCAAACATATATTCCAAAAAAACTTCATTGTTTACTGATATATCAACGCCATTTTTTTTTTGTTGCTGTAATTGAGAAAAAATGGCGGTCCATGTAATTAAAGATATGTCCAGATCATTGAGGGGATCATAGGGTGCGACCTATTGGAGAGGGTAGGAGCGCGGATCAGAAACCACGGGGGAAATTGGACCGTAAGAATCGGGGGAAAAAAGTATAGGCGATGCGCGGGCATCGAGAGGGATAAGAAAGGGCACATAGGGGCGGTTGTGAGATCGGAGGAGTGGAGGGAAAAAATAGTGGGGGAATTCCGGGATATATTTTTCCGAAAAGGGGACACCCTGAGCGTGACGGGCAGGACAGTACACGAAATCCCCCTAAAAGAGGAGCGAGTGACTTATATTAAGGAACGAAGGTACCCACAGGCGCTAAGGCAGCACATACGGGAAGAGATCCGAAGCCTTAGAGAACAGGGTATTATAATCGATAGCATCTCATCGTATAATAGCCCACTAGGGGCGGTCAGCACCTAGTATATTCACCTAGTAATATTCAGCACCCTAGACCTCAAGGCGGGTTACCACCAAATAAAGATGAATCCCAAAGACCAGTGTAAAACGGCGTTCACGTTTGAACGGGGACATTACGAGTTTACGCGAATGCCCTTCGGTCTAAAAAACAAAAAGAAAGGAAAAGATATATAGAAAAACATTTAAGAACTATTTGAATGATAATAAGGCCAAATATTTACAAATACATAAAAACATATAACTTAACTTCCATTAATGCAGATATTGGAGTTCAAAAAATATTATAAAGATAAAAATATATGCTTCCCAGAATAAAGTATATTTTTCAATGTCAACAATAATAAATTATAAGGATGTTGCTTTGAAGAAAGGAAGCGAAAGTGAACGAAATAAATATCCAAATTGCCACTTTATTTTTATCAAAAACATAAATAAAATAATATTTCAAGTTAAGAAACATCAATATTATTGGACGACATTGGATCAAATTTTTTTTTTTTTTTTTTTTTTTCATTAAACAGACAATAATTATGAGAAATAGAAAGTAGGTATGTTGAGGGATTTCATCACAAAACGTGTTTGTGGGCACGTCGGCTTAGTGAGAACCTACGACAAAACTCTGAACGTTTTTTATTGACCGGCAATTTTATGGCTTTTAAAGTTTATTTTATTCAATTACTATGGACTTTGTTTTTGTTTTTTTTAGCAATATAATCAACAATAACTTCTTCTTTTTTTTTTTAAACCATGTAATCCTTAGAAATATTGCAGTAATCTGGGATTTCATTACTTAAGACGACCCTCAATTTATAATTTTTCAACACACTAATAATTTTCAAAGGCCAAATACCTACTTAGAGAAAATAGGCCGGGTCGTATAATGATTTCACTTTTGCGTTCTAGAAAATAAAAAGTAACATTTAAGTATAAGAAAAGAAACCAATATTCCTATCGCCATTAAGAAATAATAACAAAAGAAGTATTATTTGTTACTACAATGTTAACAATTTATGATGATAGTGATGTAAAATACCTGGGAATTAGAAATCCAGGAAATATTCCCAGAATTCATAAATTTCCGGGAATGTATGATTAATTAGCAAGATAGCTCAAAAAACTAAATAGATAGGTAAAAGCAGTAGTTAAATGGTTAAAATCAAACTCAAAAACTGAAATAATAATAAAATAAAATAATAAAAAATAAAATAATAATTAAATAAAATTTCTGGGAATTAATATCCAATAACCTACACCTATTGAGAGTGACAGGGGACCTAGAAAATGTTTTACGTTCTAGTTATTTTTCTGATATTTTTATTCAATCAATAATAATACTTTTTAAACATATAAGATTTTTTTTGTTATATTTTATCGCACAATTGCCACACTGACCTATTAATTTGAGCGATTTCGCATTTAAAATTATAAATTCCCAGAAATTGTATTTAATTATAATTTTATTTTAAAATGAATTTCAGTTTTTGAGTTTGATTTTAACCATATAATTACTGCTTTTACCTATCTATTTACAGTTTTTTGAGCTATCTTGCTAATTAATCACACATTCCCGGAAATTTATGAATTCTGGGAATTATAATTAAAAAATATTTCTGGGAATTTATAATTTTAAAAGCAAAATTGCTCTAAATAATAGGTCAAACACAAACACTTTTTTTTTTTTTTTCGCTATAACTCCAAAAACATTTGTCCGATCCAAAATTTGATATTTTCATCTAAAAGCTGGTTAAATTTACTATTATATATGTATCCTATATATGTAACTTATAATTAACACGGTGAAATACCCACACCCGTCTACTGAACATGTCATAATTTTCATATTTTACCAAAATATACACATTTCGCGTGCTAGCTGGGATGGTTTACAGGATTTAGTATAATTTACAAATATAGCATCTGATAGCGAATTTAATTAGCTTTGAGATAGAAAAAAGAAATTTGGGATCAAACAAATATTTAAAGAGTTGGAGCGTCAAATGTGCCAAAAAACATTTGGATTTTACAACAGTACGTTTTTATTAGCGGGCTGGCATGTACATTTTACGGGATTTGATTAAAACTTCATTTATAGATTCTTATAGTAAATTTAATCAGCTTTAAGATGAAAAAAAATTAATGATGTATCGGACAAATAGTTTCAGGGTTATAGCCAAAAGAGTACGACAAACGTGTTTTCGCGGAGCTGTGGGACTGACGGCAAGTTGGCCAATTTCTCCATTTTTTCCCAATAACGTAACTTAGCGAAATATGGTCCGATTTCGAATTTCTTTTTTTCATTATGTAGGTACAAGTTCCAGCCACAATTAATATTTGAAGACTTTCTTCGAAAAAAAACTTCGTTATCGTGTTATAGATAAAAAAACAAAACTAACGGGGTTTTTTTTTTTGGCGTTTTTTCCTATTTTGAATATGAAGCCGATGGTTGCTGTGGTAGCAAACTTCAGATTCGGATTCATCACCCCAAAAAACATAAAGATCGGTTGAGAATAAAGTTCCACAGTTTTTTCTTGAAAACGGCCTTTTGGAGCCTTATTTTACTGGACTAGTAGAGTGCATGAAATATGCGATGATTTTCGACATCACAGCTTCGTTAGGAGTAGTTATAAGGTAAACATACTAAAAGTCCCCGCCCCTGGGGGGAGGGGGGTGAGCTTACAGTGGGGGGAGGTGAGAAGGTCTCATTTATGGGTTTTTAGAATATATCTAGAAAACAGTGCTCTCTAAGAAAATATGCTACAAGTCAAAATTAAAGCCAATTAAATTTCCTATAAAACTGTTTCCATACATATTTGTCGAACTTTCAACGGTTTTCGAGATATACGTAATTAAAACTCGATAACTTTACAAAAAAAAATATTGACCTTACTTTTAGTGCCAAAAACGTATATATGAAATTAAAGTAAATTTAACGCTCTTTAACTTTGATTCTGACATTTGTTCTGTGAAACTATTGCTTAAAGCACTAGAAGCAAATATTTGACAAAAAGTGAGGTAAAAATTGTTTTTTTGCGAAACTTATCGACTTTCAATAACGTTTATGCCGAAAACGGTTCGAAGTTCGATAAATATGTATTTAAACAATTTTATATACTTCTTAATAAGGCTTGCTTGTGTGTATTATGGAACTTAATTAAAATTTCATATACATGGGCTGATAGTAAATTTAACCAGCTTTTAGTTGAAAAAACAAGTTTCAGACCGGACAAATAGTTTTTGATTCACAAACGCGTATAATAATTGATAACATAATAAAATTAACTGTTGATTCTTAAATTTTCTTTCGTAAGCATAAAATGGTTATTTAACTTACAAACTAGCAACTACCTACTATTTATGGCTTTATTTTATTTATTTATGCCTGGGCACATAATACATATTTTAATGTTAGGTGTAAAATTCCCTATGAAAATAGTTTCATGTAATATTGAATACAGAAATCAAGTACCTGGGATGAGTAAATTTCTCTTCCTTAATTACAGTTGATGGCGGATCTGAAAAAGAAAATTATAAAATTAACGAGGCTATTATATAATGTTATAATACAGATTATAATAAATAATTTAATAATAATAGCATATTGATAAATCCAAAATACACTCAATAAAAAAAATGGACCTAGTGAGAGGATAGTAACTAAGCACATTTCTATTCTTCTAAAATGGACCGAATGTTTAAGCAAGTGCGTCATTCATTCCATATAGGGATGGGTATCGATACACGATATATCTAAATATCGACATTTTCCTTTCGATATATCGATAAGTACCTCACCATTTAGAGGCTGGAAAACGTCGGGGCTAGCTAGATTAGTATGTGGTGATAAAAGGAAAATTAAGTTCTAATTTCGAATGTCTACCGCTAGAATGCGTGCCGGTAAGAAAGTAACTGGTTACCGAAAAGTAACTGTTAAAAGGAGCAAGTCAATAATTTCCATTTTTAGCCGTTTTATTTTTTATTTTTCTCCCGAGTATAGCGCTCTTTTACTCCACTCCCTAGAAGAGTGTTACAGCGAAGTTTTACCCTATTATAAAAAATACATAATACCTACAGCTATACATATTTTAAAAGAAGTAACGAAACATTTTTAAATTAGTGTAAACAAGGGAAAATTTTAAATGTCTTTAATGCAATTTTCTAATGTCGTGTAGGTTGGCTAATAAATATATTGCAACTGTTTGAACTTCAGTAACAGAGCCGATTATATTTTTTTTTTTTTAAATCAATCATTTATTGAGGAATTATTACAATCTGCCACAAGTGTGGGCAATAAGTAATATAGATGTCTTCATGATTACGTTCACACAAAAAGTACAATAAGAAAAAAAAAAAAAAAAATAAAAAAAAAAAAAAAAAAAAAAAAAAAGATAAATAAAATAAAAAATAAATAAATAACAATATAAAATGGAAAAAAAAAAAAAAAAAAAAAATTAAATAGAACAAAAAAGAGCTATGCTAGTATACATAAACAATATACAATACAGAATATACGTACAAGTGAAATATTTAAATTTAAAAAAAAAATATATAGATATATACACATAAGATAAAATAATAATAATAAAATAAAATGAAAATAAATTGAATAAAAGTAAAAAATAAAAATAAAGCTGAATTAAATTAAAAGTTAAAACTACATTCATACCTATTTACAAGACACACTCATCCTAGGGATCTCCCAACCAACCCTGCCTCTCCACTCATCGAAGGACAGGCCCGGCGCAGAGTGGTCCCAGCTCTACTCTCTCAGCTGCGTCACTGGTGTTAAAGAAAACCCAGTGGAGGCTGAGTGAGAGCGCAATGTACAGTCACTCAGGGCATGAGTGCAGAAGCTGGCCAGTGCCAGAACTCCAACATATATACATTTTACAATAGATCTCGGGGCCACTGCCGTTTTAATCTGCGAGAGGGGTTATCAGGATGTGTTGAACTGGATAGTGATTGAGCCAGAGGGTTAGGATGGAAAGAAAGGTTGCGGTGGAATTTTAAAAATTTAAGAGGTATGAGGTCGAGGACGTATGGTATGTTGAGATCATTGTGGAGGGTTTTATTGGATACATAGTAAGGAGCATTCACTATAGTTCGGAGGACTTTGGATTGGAAGGATTGAATGCGTTTGATATTCGACTTTTTAGCTGTGCCCCACAGTTCAAGTCCATAAGTCCAAATAGGTTTAATAATGGTTTTGTATATGAGAAGTTTGTTTTCAACGGAAAGATGAGATGTCCTATTTAATAGTCTATACAGTTGGCTGAAGCGTCTGTTGAGTTCTTGTCTTTTGATTCGAGTATGAGGGTTGCACGTAAGTCTTTTGTCTAAGTAGAAACCAAGATACCGAACTGTGTCCGCTTTAGGTAGTGGGATACCATTGAAATTGATAGGAGGACAGGATTTTCGGCGGAGGGTAAAGGTAACGTTGGTGCATTTAGTTTCATTAACTTTGATCCGCCAATTATCGCACCAGTCTTCAATCAAGGATAAGTGGTTTTGTAGATTGTAGGAAGCTATTAAAGGATCTGAATGGGATGAAAGGATGGCAGTGTCATCAGCAAATGTTGCAAGGAAAGTATCAGGAGTGGTAGGGATATCTCCAGCATATAGGATATATAGAACTGGACCAAGAACGCTACCTTGTGGAACACCTGCCCCTATTGGGTAGCAGTTAGAGTATTCCATTCCGCAGCGAACTCGAAAGGAACGGTTAGAGAGATAAGGATCGAAGAACTAGGAATAGTGATTGCGGTAGCTGGGCTTTGAGCTTGAAGAGCAAACCGTCATGCCATACCCGGTCAAAAGCTTGCGCTATGTCCAGAAATGCGCCGGAGCAATACTGCTTGCTTCAAGTGCTGAAGATATATGGTCAACAACTCTCAGGCCTTGTTGGATAGTGGAGTGGGTGGAGCGGAATCCAAACTGGTGTGAAGGAATATTTTGCGATTCAAGGATGGGTAGGATTCTTTTAAGAAGGAGCTTTTCAAACATTTTTGAAAGGATTGGGAGAAGGCTAATTGGTCTATATGATGAAGGGTTGTTAGGAGGTTTGCCCGGTTTCAGGAAAAGGATAATAATGGAGTGCTTCCATAGCAAAGGGAAATGGGTTGTCCGGAGGATGCAATTGTATAGGTAGGTGAGGAATATGATTCCTTTGTGAGGAAGTTGCCTGAGGATCTGTGAACTGAGGAGATCATATCCAGGGGATTTTCGGGATTTCAATTTTTTTAGAAGGAATCTGACCTCAGAGGGGTTTATTGCTTTAGGAGGTAAAGAGAGGGGTATCGGTGAATCAAGAAATTCATGTACCATTCTTGTGTGGGTGGGATTAGAAACAGGATGGGGAAGAAATATGCTGGATAGGTGCTGGGCGAATTCTTCGGATCTGTTCTCGTCAGAAGCCGCCCATGAACCATCTTCGCGTCGGAGGGGATGGGAGGTAGGTTGATATTTTAGGATTTTTTTAGTGGTTGTCCAGAGGGAGTTATCTGAAGAGGATAGTGAAGAAAGATGGGAATTGTAGGTTTTAGATCTGAAGGTAGCCATATTTTTTTTAAGGAGTTTGGTAAGGTAATTATAGGATTTCCGATCATCTGGATGCCTGGTTCTTTGCCAAATGACTCTGGCATGGCGTTTAGATTGGATAAGGTCCAGTAGATCTTGAGGTAAAGGATTTTCTTTTCGAACTTTAGGAAGGGAACGAGGTGAGGATGCAGCCCAGGCTGCTTGCTGGATTATGTTTGTGAAGGAATAAGTTGCATTGTCAAGGTCTTGGGAGGTTTTTAGGGATACTCTGAGGTCTATAGTGTCGGATATTATTTGACGGAAGAGGTTCCAGTCTACTGGCCCTCTTATAAATGATGGGGAAGGAGGTTTTGTAATTGGAGTGACAGAAAGGGTTAGAATTAAAGGACTATGATCTGAGAAAAGGTCATCCAGGCGTTCTATGGAGTGATGGAGAGGTCCTAATCCTGAATGGATGAAGAAGTCAAGAAGGTCTGGGTTTCGGTTTGGATCCGTGGGCCAATAGGTTGGAGTGCCGGGAGAAATAAAGTTGGATCTTCGGGAATTGAGTGCTGACTGTAACGATTATATTCTAGAGCAGGAAAAACCATCTTACCCACAAGGAATAAATTAAGTGGAAAACTTTTTGGATAGTTATTTTTTCTACAATCCACTGATAATAATTATGTGGGAGTTAAATTGTTGACATCATTTCCATACTACTATATAAAAGGACAAGCCATTTTTCGTTTGTGATCACTAACCACGAAAACTAATGAACCAATCTTTACCAAATTTGAACTACGAGTACATCATCTTCATAGTTTAAGGTAGGTTTAGCAATAAGAGATTTTACATATTTTCTATTGAATTGTAGCTTAAAAGCGATATATATATGTGGTACGCAGTGAAGCTTAAAAATTTTACCAATAGGTGGTGAGTGCCATTTAAGAGAGGCTATAAAGATACAGTGTTATATAGAGCTAGAAATTAATAATATAAATTGCTTTATTCAAGTAAATTGTTATAAAAAAACTATAAATATTTAGTGTGGCTTGTGGATCCCTGGGATGTTCAATAATCGAAAGATATATGGTTAGCGCCTTACTGCAAAAGAATTTGAAATGGTAAAACACAATTGTATAGGGTTGTAAGAACAGATAACTCAGTCCATTATCAGCCAGAGTTTCTTCCTAAATAGTCTCTATTCATCCAAATTACCAAGTCATAGATTAGAATTGATTATTGAATATCCAATAATGCTTTTAACTAAATTTCAACCAACTAATCATTGCAATAATACAGGGTTAAAAATTACAGCTTCGAGTGAAAATATATAGAAATATTGTGAGAAAATAATTCACAACTGCATGATACAATACAAGATTTTTATAGTTAAAAATAAAACTTTTTAAATTATTAGTTAAACCTAACTAAGTTTAAGTTCTTTACTTATAAGAGCGAGCGATGGTCACGACTGGGGATGCTAGTTATTTATACTTAACTATATGTACCTACTGCCTACTTTTTAATTCACAATAAACTACTTTTAGATTTTTAAAATATGGATTTTTTTTTTTTTTAATGATATGAAATAAATTAAGATAACGATATCGAACTCTAAATTCATATTGAAAGTTTTGTTGTTAACTTGTGATACATCTCACATTTGAGAAGACAAAATAAGAAAATATCAATAGAACACACTAAACTATACAATCCAATGTAAAATTAGTATGAAAATAAAAGTTTATAAGAATGAGCTATCGATAAATGTGAAACTCAAAGTTAAGCATCCGAATCGATCTGCAAGAGTGATGCGGGTTTGGTGGAGCAGTGGATCGATGATGTCGTTAACTAAATTAACTAAAATGATAAAATAAAGTAACGTAATTGGAATACGTAAAATAGCATTTCAGAAAAAAATTACGATATATCGATATTTTTGGTCACCGATAAATCGTTTATAGTTAAACTTCTCTAACGTTTCTATAGTTTGCATAATGGTATCACTAAATTATAACAATAAAGGTTAAAAAATCTAATATCGAACGCCAATATCTTGATTCGATAATTCTCCTGTTTCGATCCTTGTGGGCAAGTGAACAGGTAACCACAATGCTGATTGTGCCATTAGTGTATATTGAGGTGAAGTTTAAGGTCATAAGGTTATACGTTGCGATTTCACCACGTGAGTTATGGTATTGACACCTTAATATGTTTCCAAACAAACTATGTAATGATAATTTAGGATTGATAAAGAAGAAAATAATAATCCGCTGGTCCCCGTTGAACAGATCCGTTTTATTTTGACAAGCATTTTAATTGGAATCGACATATATGAGGCATAAAGTCAAGAAACTGCTTGTGGTTTCCGACTACTCTAGCATTTACTCGACAAGGGTTCCACGCTCCCAATTAATTAGAAAAGACTTATTTACATGACAGTAATTAGACCCATTTGGAAATATAGAGTTGAGCTTTGGTGCTCCACTTAACCTTCCAATCCTTTCCGTATCTAATCCTTACAATCCAAAATAATTTGTAAAATCCTCAATGCTCCTTATTATGTAAAAAAAAAAAATTTTTCCATAAAGATCTAAAAGTCCAATATGTTGTAGATTTGGGCAAAACAAAAAGTTTTATGATAAGGTACATACAGACTAGTCTCTCAATTTGCTTCTCACTCGATTTTGGATAACCCTTCGAGAAGTCAAAAAAGAAGATGGCCGACTGACTTTCTAATGTAGAAGACTTATTGAAGTATTACTAATAAGTAGTTCTGCGCAAGTTATTAACATGTCATTGTGATCATTTGACAGCACATTTACTTATTGTATGTAATGTAAACAATTGTAAATATCAATAAAGGTTTATTGAATAAATAAAAAAAGGTTAATGAACGTGATTTGGGCACCAGAGGGAAGCAGATTTGGGTGAAACAAGATACCTATCGATACTCATTCGAATCCTCTAGTCTCCTAACTTGCTTCTTTCTCGAATCCCAATAACCCTCCGAGAGGCCTGAAAAGAAGATGGCCTCTGGACCTTCTTCTTTTATAGAACTTTAATGAAGTGTTACCGATGGCTCATTGCTTAAGAAGCAATTGATATATTGTTACAAACATTATCATCGCAGTTATTTTATGTATATTTTTTCAATTGTGAATAAAAAATAAAATAAATAATAATAATAACTTTTTCCACATTTATTGTTGATTGAAGTGGTTTTCTTTATTTTATTTTTTATCATATATAATAATAAAACACGGTGGTATTGAAAAAAAAAAATTAAAGACGAACTCATAATTTATCCGGGGGTTTACAAGATGTAATCAAAGAAGCTGAAGAATGCACCTGCATCATGACAGCAGTATTTCAGGTGAGCCGAGGCTATAGCTGGTAGGTTATACCATTGTTATAGTAATACGTTCTTCAGATATCTTAAACAATGGAGATCGACTACCCTAAATTCAAGATCCATCGAACACTGTGAGTCCAGTCAATAAACACATTGTAGAGTGCATGGAATATTCGATGATTTTTGACTTCATAGCTTCGTTAGGAATAATTAGAAGGTAAACATACTAAAAGTCCCCACCGCTGGGGGTGAGCTAACGGTGGGAGGAGGGAAGAAGGTTCCAACTTTGTGTTTTTCGATTATATCTCGAAAACGGTGGGCTCTAGAAAAATATGGTACATATCAAAATTAAAGCTCATTTAATTTCCCATAAAATTAATTATATACATACTCGTTGAAATCCCAACGGTTTTCGAGATATACGTTATTAATATTAGATAATTATAGAATTATAAAAATGTTTACCTCACTTTTTGTTAAACATTTGCTTCAAATACCAAAAACATATATATAAAATTAAATTAGCTTTAATGCTCTACAATTTTGATTCCGACGTTTTTTACGAGAAACGATTGTGGAAGGTACAAGAAGCAAAAGTTTGACAAAAAGCGAGGTAACATTTGTTTTTTCCCAAAAATCACCGATTTTCAATTACAAATATCTCACGTTAGCTGACCCCTATGGGCGGGGACTTTTAGTATGTTTACCTTCCTAACTATTCCTAATAAAGCTATGAAGTCAAAAATTATCGCATCTTTCATGCACTCTACACCCCTCATTTCAGCACTCATTGACTGCATAATGTACTCAATAGAGCAGGGGTGCTCAAACGGTCGATCGCGATCGACTAGTCGATCGCGAGTGCTTTTTGGGTAGATCTCGAGAAGAAAAAAAATTTTAATAAGTAGGTAGGTAACTAAACTACAAAAATGTATTACGTAATAAAATAACACTGCTTGCGGCAAAAGGTGGCTTTATCAAAGGAACGCGCGGCACTTGTCAAAGAAAAGCCGTGTTGTTTCTAGACGAGAGACAGTACAGTCTAGTTTCGGGCGGCGCGTTTGACGGGAACATTCGAGACTTTCGTTCACGCCGATATAAATGTTGCGCCTGCAGGAATTGGAGTCATTCTGAATTGTAACTTGATGGCGATCCTACGTCGATACAAAATTTATTATTAAATAGTGGAAAATGAGTGCAGTGAAGAAATCTAAAACGTATCATTTTAATAAGGATTGGGAGGAAGAATTTTTCTTTTGTATGGTGAAGGGTAAGTGCATTTGTGTTATTTGTCGTGCGTCAGTTGCAATACCTAAGCGTGGTAACTTAGAGAGGCATCATAAAACGGTTCATAAAAACTATGAAAAGGATTTTCCGCTACCGAGTGAATTAAGAAAACGAAAAGTAAGTGATTTGATATCTTGTTTGAAAAAAGAACAATCCATGTTCACAAGACCAGCCAAACAATCAAAAGCTGCTACGATCGCGTCATTTAAAATATCTCATATTTTGGCGAAACACAAGAAACCATTTGAAGATGGATCGGTGGTGAAGGAAGCATTTATTGAAGCGGGTGAGACTTTATTTGGAGATTTTAAAAATAAAACAGAAATCATGTCTGCTATTAGAGAACTTCAGTTATCTCGTCCGACTGTCACAAGGCGTATTGAAGTCATGAGTCAGGACATCGCAGATAAACTAAAACATGATATCATGGAATGTACATACTTTTCTTTACAGTTCGACGAATCCATCGATATGACAGACACTGCCCAGCTGTGTATTTTTATTCGGATGGTATTCAATGACATGTTGGCTAAGGAAGAATTTTTGACAATCATTCCTCTGAAGGGGAAGGCCCGTGGCGAAGATATATATGACGTTTTCTTCAATTTTGTAAAAAACTACGAGCTACCAATATATAAATTAGTGTGCATTACAACCGATGGAGCACCAGCAATGACTGGAAACAAAACGGTTTTGTGGCATTGTGTCGAGCTAATGAAGAATTCCCTTCATTTTTTTCATTCCATTGCATTATACATCAACAAGTTTTGTGTTCAAAAGTTTTAAACACGGAGGAAATTATGGGCATTGCAACAAAAATTGTGAATTCCATCCGTGCACGTAGCTTGCAACGGCGGCTCTTTCAGTTGCAGTTGGAAGATAGGGAGTCAGCTGAACACACTGATTTAGTTCTTCACACGGACGTCAGGTGGTTGAGTCGCGGAAAATTCCTAGAAAGGTTTCAAGAATTATTGCCCGAAATAACAGCTTTTCTAGACGAAAGAGGTGATGACACTCAGATTTTGAAAAACGAAAAATGGCTAAATGATTTGGCATTTTTGACTGACATCACAATGCACTTAAACACCGTTAACTTGGAGCTTCAAGGTAAAGGAAAAAAACTTATTGAGATGATTAGCGCAGTAAACGCATTCAAAAGTAAATTGCAACTTATGATAGATCAACTGAAAAGAAAGGATCTGAAACATTTTCCGTCTTTGAAAGCAAGGATTCCTCAGTTGAATTATGATACGTATGAGGCTGAATTATCAAATATTTTGGGACAATTCGAAATGCGTTTTTATGATTGCAGTAAATTGGAAAATATAGCATCATTTATGAGTTATCCTTTTTCATGTAAAAACATTGAGGAATTAGCTACTGAAATAGCAAGTCAGTTTAATATGAACTCATGTTCTGTTGAAAATGAGTTGGTGCAGATTATATCAGATATACATCTCAAAGCTACAGCATCTGATACAAATTTCTGGTGTTTTATATCTGAAGATAAATATCCGAATGTAAGGCAAATCGCCCTTCAACTGACGGCATTTTTCGGGTCAACTTACTTGTGCGAGTCTGCATTTTCTGAAATGAAGATAATTAAGTCAAAATATCGCAATCGACTAACTGACGATCATATGTCATCATGCTTGAGATTAGCACTCAGTGGTTACGTACCATCTTATGAAAAGTATGCTGAGGACATGCAGTGCCACGCTTCAACATCCAAAGCCACTCCTTAGTTAAGTTTAACACCATATGTAACTCTTTTGTTTTGTAACAACAAATAAACTCGCAATTTTGAATAACTATGAGTTTTTTCATTGATATTGTAGAGAAGAACCTAACTAAACCTAACCCAAACCTTGACTAAAATAATGTACCTATATTGTGCAGAAAGCTAATATCTATATATGCTACGGTACACCCTACCTAGGTAGGTAGGGTGTATCGTGTATGTACGACAACCCTGCATCACACACACTTGCAGTCTCAGAGTCGATCGTAAGTAGTCTAAAAATATTGAGGTAGATCGCCAGCAGTTCAAGTTTGAGCACCCCTGCAATAGAGAATCTCAATACAGGTTTACCTTGACAGTATCGTCATCGGTAACAAATCATTACTTTACGAGTAAAACGAATTAATTTTCGAAATGATCTTTAATCCGGAATCCACTGCTCCTTCAGAAGAAAAATTGATGCATAAATGTGTAACATAGAATATGTGTAAAAAAAAAAAAAACCCTACACTCATAAATAGGGATTTCAAACATGACTTTTTTCGCTTGATGTTATAGAAGGATCAATACAATTAGGGTTGGTGAATTAATTGCCACTTCTATTGGGATTATTTTATTAGGAAACTAGTTTCGAATGCTAAACATTCATCTTCAGTTCTAAAACATACAAAATTTTCAACACATCAGCACTATGTTACATGGATTATATATATACTAAAGTTTTCAAAAATTGTACTAATAGTACTCGCCTGAGGAGATCTAACAGATATGTGATGCACCTAAAGACAAAATAGACCCTTTCCAAAAAAAAAAAAAAAAAAAAAAAAAGCGGTGTAAACAAAAGAGTAAAAGAACAAATATGAACATACAATAATAAGATCGCTACCCATATAAATGAAAATAACCACAAATTCAATAAAGCCCCGGGAGTAAAAACTAGTAATACATCAAGTAAAAAATAGCCAAAAATTAAATATTTGTGAATCATTACAAATAATAAAATCGTTTAAAAACGATCTATATTTTTGTTTAAATGACCAGACATACATTTCCAATAGCTCCAATTCAAATTTGTTTCCAATAGGAATGAAAAAAGCCAAAGAGTCATCCTAAGGTAAAATCCCAAAAATTTAACCTTAATTGCATACTTCATTACAAGATTTTTATGTATAAACAAAAGAAAACGTTGATTATTTATTAGTTATTAGTTAAAATCATTTAGGTACTTTGCTTATAAGAGCGGGCGAAGTCGCAACGGAGCGATGCTAGTTAAAAATAATTTAACTTATAAATTAATCAATAATGTTGAATTTTAAAATCTTGTAAAATATAATGAAACATTTTAGGAATATTACTCATTTGTTTATTCATCAGCCATAGAAAAGTCATCTGTATACAAAGTGCTGAAGGAACATAAAACAGAAATTTCTAATTCATTCTGATGTGACCTTCAATATGACATTAAAAGGATTGTTGAAATAAATTGAAACAGAAAATACTGCTTCTCCTCCTGAATTATTTCCAGCAATAAAGTTGACAAGCAAAATTTCATGATATTGCATCACCGTACGTAAGAGTGTGTTCCCTTTTACTTAAAGTAAAGTAGAACATTTTTCTGTCGTAGTTCATATGTTTCACATTTAAATGCAATCGGAGCCCCAGTATTTTGGTCCAGATTCGTTATGGAATTGTCGCTAAAACCTACCGTTTAGGAGCTATATTGATTTGAAAGTCAGGTTGTAACGTTTTTTCACCCCCAAAAATGTAACGTTTTTTCACCCCCAAAAATGTAACGTTTTGACAAGCTCTAGTTCTGTTGGTGTTACTCAGACCTGCCGATAGTTTTCGTATCAGAAATTTAATGGAAAATATTTTTTGTCAACAAATGCTAAGACCTACCATTTAGGAGCTTTATTAGTTTGAATGAAAAAACTCACTTTTTTCCAACATTTTTATTGTTGGGGCTTTTTTGATACGCTCTAGCTCCTGTGGTGTTGCTCGCATCTAAAATTCGCCGACAGTCTCTATATCAGAAACTAAATGGAGAACATTTTTTGTTATATAACATTTGTCACTAGAACCAACCGTTTAGGATCTGTCCCGAAAGTCCCGTTTAAAACTCCTATTTTCCCTTAACTTTGTTTATTTCTAGTCATCATTGTTGTTAATTTAGTTTAAATGATACTTGTATGCTTTATGGTCTGTTCACACCAGCGCTCAGGTGCCACTTACCTCAACTATTCCCTTACTGTTATCGTAACCTTCCCTAGGTGTTTTGAATTGTGTTCATTATATTTATTGTGTGTGTTAGTCTATCTGTTCTAATATGACTTGGAATTTGAAGAAGATTTTTCTCTCGGTTACTGACGAAAAATCAGCCATCCTATTTTTTCAGGAGCGGAATGTCATTCCGAAGAAAATGACTTGTGAAAACGGGCTTAATATGAAGCTACAATTCGGGGTAAGAATTAGATGGAAATGCCATTCTAAAGGATGCAACAAGAGCCTCGGTGTTCGAGTGAATACCTGGTTAAGAAACAGTACTTTAGCATTGGAGACTATTGTGCTTTTCATATATTGCTGGTCGGCGGAACTGACTTCCATCAAGTTCTGTGACAAAGAGCTGAACATGTCTCGGTGTACAGTAATTGATTATTGCAATTATATGAGAGAAGTGTGTGTATTTAAATCGGAGAGAAGCTCATCAACCATTGGAAGCCCAGGGATAATCCAAGATATTGTTCTTTTTTATTTATATTGGGATGTATTGTACTTTTTAGTGAATATTGTTTGAAATAAATGTTTAATTTGTGTCTAAGTAGATTTTTCTTCACGTGATTCTCATTTATTTTATTTCCCAAAGATGTGTTGTATGATAATAAAAGGCAATGTCTATTTCAAATTCATTGGACGAAATAGTTGAGGTAAATGATACCTGAGCGCTGGTGTCAACGGACCGTAAAACATCCAAGTACTGTTTAAATAATAATTTAAGTAATTTCACCACTTAATTCTAAAATTTAAATCGGGAAAAGCAGTATAATATAGACAGACATATCTATGATCTATTGTTTTTCCCAAACAGGAAGACATTTTTTTTTTTTTTTTTTTTTTTTTTTTAAGTTCTAGCCTTACAAGATCTTCCTTGGAGTTCTAGGAAAAACATAAGGGTTAAGAACAGTACATCCTTATTAAGTTCCGGAAGTCCATTACAGGCTAATTTTTCTTTTATTATTGCGTTCTACTAACAAACTAATTTTAGAACAAATAATTCTAAAAGCTATATCTTTAAATAATATACTCTGACTTTCAACTGGACGAGTTCCAACTTCAGTTAAAATATATAGCGAAAGATTACTATCACATAAAAGAAACTTTTGTAAATAATATAAATTAGGAGCTTTGGGGTTCTTGTAAATGTTGGAGTAGTCAAAAACGACGAATAGTTGATTATCTTTTAAATCTGATAATAGGATGCCAAAACGTTTGTCCAGATGGAGTCATAGTTAACGGATCTGTTCAACAGGAATCAGTGGTCAGTCCATTTTATCGGTTATCCCTCTTCTAGTAGTTTCATTTAATAATAAAATATTCTTAATGATATGTTATCTATACTATTATATAAAAGGACAAGCCATTTTTCGTTTTGTGACCACTTACCACGAAAATTAGTGAACTAATATGTAACAAATTTTAACCACATCATCTTTATAGTTAAAGGAAGGTTTAGCAACTACAAAATCTACTGATTTTCAATTTAATGTTATTAAAAAAATGATAAATATGTTGATAACAGAGAAGTTTTAAAATTGACCGATAGGTGGCAAGCGTCATTCTACATGAGACATTACAAAGGTACGGTCTTATATAGGGTGAGTACCTCTTAGTGTAAAAAAAAAAAAAAAAAAAAAGAGTGATGCTAGATCAAAAATGTAGAAAAAGGTTTCAATTTAATGGAGAAATTTACTTTTAAAACCGAAAAAACACGGTGTTCTCATTTGGCATACTAATCAGTTACTTGTGTAAATAAAACATTATGACAATCCCTTAATGGAAATGTGCATTTTAAACATAATAAACTCTTCATTGAAATAAAAAACAAAGAAAAAAATTATTGTTTAATAGAAAATATAGGAAAATTGTCAATAAAGCGAAACCAGATCAGAGGATATTATATTATTACATTTATTTATTTAGAATTTGTTTCATTAGATTTTCAATGCAAGGATTAAAATCCAATCATAATGAACATAGATTTCAATTTTGCCGTTAGCTTCTGAATACAGATTGTGTTGAAGAATACAGGAATCACTTTTGAGGTGAGTTTTATAGGCTGATGAGTCGAGATTTTTGTATTCGAAAGCAATTCAAAAATAAACCAAATATATACATGGATATGTGTAAATGCCTTTCCCCTGTAAAAACAGGCTCATCTGCCTATAAAAATCTCCTCAAAAGTGGTATTCTTCAACACAATCTTTATTCAGAAGCTAACGGCAATTTAATAGCATAAGATCCTTTGATTTGGTGTCACTTTACTGACGGTTTTCCTTTATTTTTTACTAAACAACAATTTTTTTCATTTCTTTTTTATTCCAATGAAGAGTTTATTATGTTTAAGATGCTCATTTCCACTAAGGGATTGTCATAATGTTTTATTTACACAAGTAACTGCTTTGTATGCCAAATGAAAACACCATGTTTTTTCGGTTTTAAAATTAAATTTCTCCATGATCGAAACATAATCATTACTTTTAACATACCATTCGAAAGCTGATTAAATTTGCAAGACTATGTAAGATTTAATGTTTTGTGGATAGTTTTTTTCGAAAAACGGTGAGCGTCGAAGTAATATAAGACATTGTAACTTCCCTAAATAGGTGAAGATCAAGCTGTTCTTAAGGTCACAAGTTTGTAAAATTCAAGATTACAGGTGCTCAACTATTATAGAAAATTTAATGCTTTATCCGAAAATGTGGTCAAAGTTTGAAAAATATGTAAACAAGACGGAGATATTACAGTTTTTATGGTAAACAACGTGGTTTCCTCCGAGAAGTCTTTGATTTATCGTATATCTGCAACGGATTGGAATAGAGAAGAGAGGTCTGCGGCACTTTTCTACATTTTTGATCTAGTATCACTCATTCTTTTTTACACTCAGAGGTACTCACCCTGAATAGCTTGAAATTGATAATGCAATTTATTTATATTCAATTCACTTATTAAGAAGTATTTGATTAAGTTGACCGATATGTGGTTAGCACCATTCCGCAGTATAGTTTACAATAGTAATACAACTTATGTTTACGTCCAATTTTAAGAATCTTCAATCAGAAAATCAGTGATATTTTAAAAAGGTTAAAAATTATTGCTATGCGTGAAAATATCATTGAAAAAATAATGACGAATCGCTTACTTCAATACATGATTTTTATCGATAAACCAATCAAACTTACTTATTAATTATTAGTTACAAGTTATTAAATTTTTTTACTAATGAGGTCGGGCGAAGGTTCGAAACATTGCAGTATAACCTTAAAAAAAGGTTATACTGCAACGTTTCGAAACAGCTCCCCCTTCACACTATTCTGGTGACTTAAGTAGAGTGATTAAAGAGAGTGAACCTTCAGTATCAAATGACGTTATCCAATAAGTTTGTTTTCTAGTGAATAAGTAAGAATTGATTAAGGATATTGACACTTGATATTTCCTTTTTCCTCTCAGCCAAAAAAAAAATATGTATAAGATAGAGTGCCTTATTCCCTACCAAAGGTTTGAAGGACTGTAGCTCGGAAACTATCAAATCAATTTGCATCAAATTTTCCCACAACTTAGATCACTATATCTGCTTTCATCATACCATATTTTCGCGCTCTTGTAAAAAGTTGTCTATAGGCCATATTAACCTATAATATATTATTTTAACATATATAAATTACGTGTCGCATTCTTGGGGCAGGCTGACACCTGAACTACTGAACCGATTTTAATCAAATTTGCACACCGTGTACAGTTTGATCCAAGAAGAAAGATAGGATAGCTTATATCTTAATTTATAGTCGCAATATTATTTGTATATTATCTGCAAGTCACAATTATCTGTTAGCTCTATACGGTTCTAACATATGGCGGTATAAGGTTATACTATTATATAAAAAGACAAGCCATTTTTCGTTTGTGATCACTAACTACCAAAAACTACTGAACCAATCTCTACCACATTTTGACCACCTCATCTTTATAGGATGGTTTAGCAATAGTAAAATCTAATGATTTTCAAATAATTCTTTATTGAAAAATGAATAATAAGTGAATAACAGTAAAGTTCAAAAATGGGGGCAATTGCCATCTACATGAAAGGTTCAAAGGTAGTGTTACGTAGAGCCGTATATTGATAATAAAATTTACTTTTTTTCAATTAAATTGTTTTTAAAACAGCTATATGTAGTGAAATATATCAAATTTTAACTAGATCATTTTCATAGCTCTAGATTTAGCAACAATAAAAATTTAAATGTACAATGTTGAGTGTTACTTTTATGGTTATAAATTAAAATCCTACCAGATCAAATCAATAACATTATTTCTCTCGAATGAAAATTATTATAAATCAAAATGCCGATCCTCAGCTGTTTAATATTGTGTGTAAAAATATGAATTTTGAACCTTTAGTTGTAAGCACTGATAATGCAGTCCATTATATGCAACAATTTCTTAATAGTCTCTGTCCATCTGGATTACCAACTCATATATTAAAATTGAAAATTGGATGTCTAATTATGCTCAAACACCAAATCAATCTAAATTTAACCAAGTTAATAATGACTGCTATGCGTGAAAATATCATCAAAAATATAATTTTCAATTGTTCACTTTAATACAAGATTTTTATCGATAAGCATAAAAAAAATCAATTATTAGTTAAAATTATCTAAGATCTTCACTTATAAGAGAGGGCGAAGCCTCGACGGGGGATGATGAAGTTATAAATAAAAGGACAAGCCATTTCCGTTCGTGATCACTAACCGCGAAAACTATAGAACTCTTCTGCAGTGCTGCCGATGCCCCCAACCCAAAATACCCGCCCCCAAGCAAAAAATTCCCGTTTTTACCGAGAAATACCCGTCAATGCTTGAAGTAATACCCGTTTTCGGGAATTATCTTTATTAAACCAGGGAGGGGCATCAAATACTCATAAAGGGGCGCCAAATGGCCCGCAAAACAAAAATTTACTGGATAATTTTTATATTTATTATAATTGATTTCTGGAAAATATATTTTAAATTTAGTGCCAGTGTAATATAATAAATGTTAATTTGTATTACTGTATTAACCTTCTCAATTTCTTAACCTTTTTTAATTAATCAACCTTTCAATATAAATATTATTATCTATATAGTGACTATATACGGTGTGGATTTAGAGTTTCTCCGAAAATGAAGGAGTATAACCTTTCCTCTCGAAAAGTAGCGACTAAAACATCGAAATAAATCGGAAGAAGGTTAGAATCGATAAAAGGTATTCTGTGTGCGTGACCAATATTTATTACTTCCTCTATTTGCAGCTTAATCCTTAACCGGGTGCGCTGGTTGGTTTGTCTAAAATCAATGAGTCGTCCGAATTCTAAACGAAGTCATAATCGGCCTCTCTCTGGTATGTGGGTGATTCTCAGATTACAGGCAAATTTCAGCAATTTTAAATAATTTTTACGGTAGTTAATTTTTTTTTTTTTAATATCAACATTTTCTATTGTCCTTTAGCTGTTTAAAAAAAAAATGGTCAAGATCATAAGTCATATTTTCATGAGAAATTTAAAATTTTAATAGTGCGGTAATGACACCATCAGCTAGGTAATTATAATCACTTGAATATAATTTTTTAAAAAGTATATTGGAGGTGATTAAAAAAGTATAGTGGAGAAGGAGCCGTTAGTGGTTTTGTTATTGAGAGCCTAAGAGAAAAAATAGAAAAAAAAAATGTTTTCAGGTAATATTTCTAATAATTCAGTGCTAATCAAAAATAAAATACTAAACGGACAATTAAACTTAAACACATTTAGTTCAGGAGAAAACCTTTGAATCTAAGGTAGCAATAGTTCAAAAATGTCATTACCGCTCTAATAATTCGCGCATTTTATTAAAACCTAACCTCTAGATGACTAAAAAAAAAAAATTATTTTTCCTGCCAACTGTCATACAACAAATGATATTCTTAATTAAATTAAATCCAATAAACTAATTTGAAAATTTACTATGATAATATAAAGCGTGGTAATGACAACAAAAAAGGTATGTGACGTATTTCACAAAGAAAAACGTTGGCGAAATCTCCCTAATTCACTGCCTGACCGTTGGCGGCTGGTCTTCAGCTACCGGAGAACTACCACTATTACAGTACTACCACTACTACAGTACTACCACTACTACAGTACTACCACTACTACAGTACTACCACTACTACAGTACTACCACTACTACAGTACTACCACTACTACAGTACTACCACTACTACAGTACTACCACTACTACAGTACCACCACTACTACTACCACTACTACAGTACTACCACTACTACAGTACTACCACTACTACAGTACTACCACTACTACAGTACTACCACTACTACAGTACTACCACTACTACAGTACTACCACTACTACAGTACTACCACTACTACAGTACTACCACTACTACAGTACTACCACTACTACAGTACTACCACTACTACAGTACTACCACTACTACAGTACTACCACTACTACAGTACTACCACTACTACAGTACTACCACTACTACAGTACTACCACTACTACAGTACTACCACTACTACAGTACTACCACTACTACAGTACTACCACTACTACAGTACTACCACTACTACAGTACTACCACTACTACAGTACTACCACTACTACAGTACTACCACTACTACAGTACTACCACTACTACAGTACTACCACTACTACAGTACTACCACTACTACAGTACTACCACTACTACAGTATTACCATTACTACAGTACTACCACTACTACAGTACTACCACTACTACAGTACTACCACTACTACAGTACTACTACTAGTACAGTACTACCACTACTACAGTACTACCACTACTACAGTACTACTACTACTACAGTACTACCACTACTACAGTACTACCACTACTACAGTACTACCACTACTACAGTATTACCATTACTACAGTACTACCACTACTACAGTACTACCACTACTACAGTACTACCACTACTCCTGGAAAATATTTCCTCGCCGTGGCCCTATTTTCGCGCCTGTTTCTCAACAAATTTGTTTTTTCCTTGGTAATGACTTCATAGTGATGGGACAAAGTTCGGAGCTATGTAAACTTATATTATATTATTACACAAAATATAAAACTGAGAACATTTATGATTGTTGAGTTTTCCTTTATGTGTGGAAACAAATTCCACAACCATTTACCTTACGTAACGAAAGAAATGAATAAATGTATACAAGAAAACTAAGAGGACACACCGCGGTAACGACATCTGAGTAGCTTAAGCAATCATAAAATCAATTCAGTAATTTATGCTTTCATTTTTAATATGTTACTTTGGAGAAATATCTCTTCTCTGTCATAGCAGTAAAAGAATTGCCTGTAATCTAAGAATCAACCATATATGTTTATCAATTGTCCTAAGTAATTTTTCGTTAAGTATTTCCCTCACTTTTTCGGGGTATCTATTAACCGAAGATTCGGTTATACGAGTCTACATCGCCTTCATGTAAATATGTTAAATTATTAAGATATATAATTTTAGATAAATGTATGCATGATAAAAACAAACAGACGCTATATGAGACAACCAACAGCCTGCTAGGACCGTTCCCAGAAGCCTCTAGTGGACGCAAAACATTCCAATAGGTTGCGCAAGGAACCTGTCTTCACTTCCTCAGCCTTAGGTATCATCAGCTTAAAAAAAAATCGATTGTCACAACTAACTCATCGACATATGTTTACAGCAATTATTTTTTTTTAATATATTTATATTTCAATCATTAATAAAAAAAAAATATATATATATATATTATACAAAAACATATGATTATTAAAAAATGTCTGTGAGGTATATTTTAAATTTTCTAATACACATTGATTTCATCTCTAAGAGGCCTAAGGAAAGTGAAGTATTTTTTTGGACAGTTTATTTGTTATTCCTCCCCAGACGTTACATAACCTTGTACAGTTTCATCAATTACACAACCTCAGGTATAGCAGCTCTTCCTCTTTACCAAAGAGCCAGCTGACCATTTTCTGTCTTTATGGCTGTCTTTTGTTAAGTTGCCATAGGAACGGAAACCACTGTTTTTAATACGCTTTTATTAACTTTAAGTAACGGAATGTTTCATTATAATTTTCACCAATTTCCAGTTATCTGATTAACTTAAAAATTTGTACACGTTTCAAGGACAGATGAGAATACAATAGTTGCACAACTTCTAATGTTTTTACTCCAAAATTGGGGTCTGCCTTGCAAAAAGTGAAGTAGTAGGTTTTACGTTTTTATATGTCCAGATGGGTCCTGAGAATGAAATATCAAAAATGAAACTAAATTTGATAAGGGGAATATATTTCTGGGGCAATAAAACCTAAATTTTTTGAACTTTTTCAGATCTTGGAAAATAAAAAAAACAGAAAAATTAAAAAAGATTTGCAAAATTAAAGTTTATTAAATTGTGCGCCTAAAGACATCCATTAAGCTGAATTCGATTAAGGGGTTAATCGATTGTCAAACATCGAAGAATTTTGCCAACTTCAAAAAATTTAGTTTCAAAGTTTAGTTCAAAAATTGTTATATACTAAAAGTTGCTGATTATTAAATTTTGTGCAAGATAGGGTTTTTAAGTTAAAAATTTGCCCATTCCTTCTCTAAGATTCCTAAAAAAAAATTGTTGGTTGATTTTGGATAAATTGTGTTAAAACTGCAAACAAATCACTAATAGTTTATAGAAATTAGCTTCGTACCTTTAACGGAAAAAATTAAAAGATCTGACTGTAGCAAATTGTTCATCACACTTAGCTTTTTGGTTAGGTTTGCTATAAAAGCCTGTTTTCCTAGTTTTTGGGGCAAAAACCCCCAAACTTTGTGAACTTTTTTCAGATTATCGATTAAAACAAATAGAAAAATGCTTTAAATCGAAAAATGTAAAATTAACTGAACTAAAGTTTATTACATTGTGCGTCTAAAGACATCCATTAGGCTGAATTTGATTTAGGCGTTTAGCCACAACCGATTGTCAAAAAACGACGAATTTCGCACACTTTCCAAAAAAGTTAGTTTTGGTCATGTTTAAGAGTCCATAATACAGAAATGGCTAATCCAATCAAAAAATGTTATATACTAACAGTTGTAGATCATTTTGTGCAAGATAGGATTTTTAAAATAAAATTTGCCCGTTCTAACTTTGAAATAGGTCAAAAAACCAAAAATTGTTAGTTGATTTTGGATAAACTGTGTTACAACTGCAAACAAATCACTTTAATAGTTTATATATTAATATTTTTATTGAGTAATTATTACAATCTGTCACAAATGTGGGCAATAAGTAATATAGCTGTCTTAATGATTACATTCACACATTATTTACGGTAAAAAAATAAAAAAATAATAATAAAAGATATGATAAAAAAAATATATATAAAAAAAACTAAGCTAAACATAAATAATATAGAATATACAACTGGGTAAAATATATATGTAAAAAATAAAATAAAATAAATAAAAGTAAGTCAAAATATGACCAGATTAAATTAAAGGTTAAAAATACAATTATACTTTACTTTAATAGTTTAAAGACTTTTTTTTTTTTTTTTTATATTATTTCTTTATTTCTTATATAATTTTTCAAATTCACAAAATTACATGCTGTACCAAAAAAAAATAAATACCAAGAGAAATTAGCTTCGAACCTTTAACTCAAAAAATTAAAAGATCTGACTGTTGCAAATTGTTCACCACACTTAGATTTTTGGTTAGGTTTGCTAGAAGAGCGTGTTTTCCTAGTTTTTATTATTTTTTTTTTTTTAAACTATAATTTGTTTTATTTATTATTTATTGTCAATAAATCGACACATCACTAATGTTTATATACTAATGTTTGTACACGTGGCAAGATAACTTCAAACTAGGAACTAGACCAAGATTTGTTTCTCCTCCTGTCCTCGGAACCAACTGCTAATAAAAAGACAGATGGACGCCAATCGAATCTAAAAGAGGAGACAGGACTTGATCAGTAGTCACTGGCGTGATGTCACCGACGGCATGAATTATTCAAACCTTACTCATTCCATTTTCATTCAAAATCCAACCACTTCTATTTGCTAACTGTTATTTTAATTAAGGTTTACTAATATCTGATCCCTTTCTATATCGTCAAATGATAGTGAAATTTTATCCAGGATAAATACAATATAATCTAGGATAATTTATAGAGACTAGTCGGCTAGCAAAAGGCTAATTAGTCGGCCTACTTGTCAGCCAAGACGGTCTTGCTACATTTGGAATTCGGGTGACATCGGCAATGTTCGTTTGTAGCTTTATAGACGTCTGTACATGTAGCAACATTTTTTTTTTTTTTTTTTAATTTATGTTATACTTTTTCTCAAAAGTCAGCAATTTACTTAGATTTTTAATAATTGAATTTTGAATTCAATCGTGCTGAAAAAAGAAAATAAACGCATGTAAATTGTTAAAATAGAGTCCTTTTAGTGTTTCAACCATTATATTAAATAAAAACTAAGCATTAATATTTTTTTAAGAATGACGCAAAACCAAAACTGTTTATTCAAACCTCATTTTTTATTTAGACTTCACCTCGACAAACGTCTAACTTGGAATCCACATACAAGACTAAAACGACAAGAAACTGCCCGTCGTTACAGACTACTTCAACATTTACTAGAAAAACGTTCAAAGCTCCCAATTAATTACAAAAGACCCATTTACATGACTGTGATTAGACCTATTTGGACGTACGGAGTTGAGCTTTGGGGCTCTACTAAACCATCCAGTTCATCTCGTATCCAATCCTTGCAATTCAAAATCCTTCCAAAAATCCTTAATGCTCCTTACTATGTGACCAATAAACTTATCCATAAAGATCTTAATGTTCCTTATGTTACTGATTTAGTCCAATCCAGATACCTATCCTTCCATAGTAAGCTCCATAACCACTCAAATCCACTAGTCTCCCAAATTTCTTCCTCCTCCATCCCTGTTAATCCTCCGAGGCGTCTGAAAAGAAGATGGCCTCGAGACCTTCTAGTGTAGAATTTTTAATGATGTGCTACTGATGAGTTGTTTTTTTTTTCCTACTCTTTAGATATAAACTTTGAATTGTAAACCCTATTCATTATTAAATAAAATTATATTAATCATGTAGAGGATGTATACCGGAACATGAATACTTAATATGAATTGTAAATTGTAAAAAACTGTAAATAAAATATTATTATTATTATTTGATGGTGAAAAAAACGTTACAACGTTTTTCATTCAAACCAATATAGCTCTTAAACCGTAGACCATAGCGACCAATATTATATGACAAAAAGCAGGGTTTGAAATCAATAATTATTTTTTCCAAAAAATCATATAATAATTATTTTTAAAAAAAATTTCAATAAAAATTTCAATTGATTTTTGATGTTTATAGATTTGATTAAAAATTATGATCAATCACTGGGTGATACGGTATTTCATAAATAATAATGATTTAATTGCGATCAAAAAAATGTTGATCAAAAAATAAAAATCACCTTTTAAACACAAATTGATTAATATGTTTGTATACAATATTATTTTTTGAACTATTTCCATGATATTTTCTTGGAGAAAATTCAACTTTCTGATTTAAAAAGGAATTATTCAAAAATTATTATTATTGTTAATTGTAAAAATTTTGTTTAAAAATAATGATCAGAATTCGATTTTTATCACTTATGATCAAATATAAAAATCGATCTTAATAAAAATCTTGATCGGATTTGATTTTTATTATTATTGTTTTTTTAATTATCGGTTTCAAACCCTGACCGAAAAGTATTCTCCATTAAATTTCTGAAGAGAGAACTGTCGTCAAATTTTCGATCAGAGCAACACTAATATAACCAGAGCGTGTCAAAATGTTACATTTTTGGAGGGTGAAAAAAACGTTACACCAAAAAAGTAACGATTCCTAGCGGAAAGACATATCCATGTAAAAACATATTTATAGACGTATTTTATAAATTTCCCATTGTTCAAAAATTAACAAAACCGAAATAATAAAAGTTGAATGAAATTAAATGTCTGAGAAATGGGGCTAAAGTGCCCCAGAAAAGAATTAAATGCAAACTCCAAAGTTCAAGATGATCCTCAAAGCTATTACCAAACTACATTGGAGCAGACCTTTCTCTTGCGGTCTGTTGGCCTTCTCGAATCAGGCTAAAGAAGGACAAAATGTTGTGGTTAGATCTAAAAACCTTCGATAATTTATCAGATTCATCGTATAGTGATTATGGAAACACTTAAATAAAATCATCATAAAATTTATAATAAGCAAACCTCCTAATAAATAGATCAAAGCTTATTTACATCAATAAGTAATATAACACAAGCAATATACGGACAGACAACTAACATTTAATTATATATTACATTACTGCCCACTTTTTGAAAATGGCAAAACTGTACCATTTGGGAAAAACTAGATAAGTGCATTTTTATCCACAATAAGGTAGATATTTTGAGCAACCTATATTGGAGTCCTACTCATCTTGTAAAAGTAGACAAGTTGTAATGTGAATGGCATAAAAGGATACCATTGCCATTACAACTTGCCTACCTATACATGATGAGTAGGACTCCAATATGGATTGCTCAAAATATTTATCTTATTGTGGACAAAAATCAACTTATCTAGTTTTTCCCAAATGGTACAGAAATGGTACTTGTGTAGTATACGGTCCCACGTTATTTGATACCATATAACAGTGATTCTATGAATATTACTTTTAGTAAACGTATGACTTAATCTTTAAATATAATAACCTTACTTCTCAGATACGAAAACGATACAGATGATTTGCTTCTTTAAACCAACAAGCAGAACTTTGAGGGTTCACATTTACACTAGCTATTACATTAACAATAAAAAAAAAAAAAAACTAACCATGCGTCGATACTAAAATTTATCGATTCTAAATTTTTTTTATTTTCTATATTAATATTAAAGGGTCATTCCATGCCAAATCAACCAATTCTACATTAGATTTAGACCTTGACCTCTCCGATTTCTATGATTTTTGGTATAACAGCTGTGCTTACCAAGACTAGTAAAAATTTAAAATATTACATTTTTCTGACTTTTGGTTTTTGATTATTTGTTATAAGTTATAAGCTTTTAAAAACTTAAAAAACTAATGTTTTCGGTCCTCATTTAGTGTATTCAAAATTAAAATTAAATAATTAAGATTGAAAATCATTGCTCCCAGAGAGCTCAAATTTGAGGCATTCTTTTCTATTAGAAATGCCCTTTAATATGATATATCACTTGAAATATTTTCGGTTTATGTTCCAGTTTTTCGAAACATCCAAAAACGGTTTTCGTTATTCCCAAAATACATACCCTTCGGTTTTTTCGAAAAAAAATATATGTGGTTTATACTATTACTGACTACATGTGGACAAAATTTTAGGATGGGACGGAAATAGGTTCTTGATAAAAAAAAATATTTTGTCTTTTTTTTTAATAGACAGTAAGTCCAGTCAATGAAGTATTATAGAATGTGTTTTCTGTAATCCAAGGTTTTTCTTTGGAAACTTGTTTCGGGTCTGGGAACCAGAAGGGAGGGGGCGCGGAAGGTCTCGTTTTTGTTTTTGGGCTCATATCTCGAACGGTGTATCGTATGCAAAACATGACCGAAAAAATATGATAAAATGATATGCAAAAATTGAAAAAATGATAAAAACAGTTGTCCTGTAAAATTTTGAAAATAGACCATCAAAGTTTTATCTGAACGGCCCGTATAAAATACTAAATGATGATAGGTACGTGTTAAAAACTCATGTTGTTAACTTTTTTTCAGTTGAGAAGACGAAATATCCATATAAAACACTAAAAAATACAATCCAAGGTTCTTTTGCCGAATCCGGCCACGCGCAATAATCGATATCAATTATAATTATGTAAGTAACCTGCTTTGTAATTAAAACATATGTTTTTTTTTAAATTTCTTAACACTAATAATCTATTTTGAATTGTAAAACGAAGTAATTAAAACATAATAATATTAATTTTTATCAAAACAATTCTAATTTTTAATTTATTAAGGATATTCCAACTCATCCTAATAAAGTTGTGAGGATAGACAACTTAACCTATATCAGTCAATGATGATCCATTTGCTGCATCCCAGACACTCCAGTCACATATCATTTCCCTTGAAGAATGGTATCATAACTGGAGAGTTAAGATAAATCCTAGCAAATAACCTTTACCCTACGTCGAAAACCTACCTCATCCTGTCCTCCTGCATCCTTTAATCGAGTACCATTAAAAAATGTAGAACAGATAAGATACCTTGGATTTTATCTGGACAAGAGACTTACCTGGAACCCTCATACAAGATTGAAAAGGCAAGAACCTGCACGTCGATTTCGACTACTACAACACCTACTTGACAAGCGTTCAAATCTTCCGATTCACTACAAAAAAACTCATCTAAATGATGATTATCAGACCTATTCGGACTTACAGAATAGAGTTATGGGGATCCACCAAACCATCGAATTCTTCCCGCATCCAATCACTCCAATCCAAAATCCTTCGTAAAATCCTAGATGCTCCTTACTTTGTCAAAAATGAATTGATCCACAATGACCTTAGTAACCCATATGTTGCTGATTTGGCACGAACCAGATACCTTTCCTTTCATAATAAACTCACTGCTCATCCAAATCCACTTGTTGCATATCTTGCTTCCCATTCCATTCCTGGCAGTCCTCCGAGGCGTCTGGAAGGAAGATGGCCTCGTGATCTACTTTTGTAAATATTCATTAGAGTACTACCAATGGGTAGTTCCTCTACAAGTTTTATTCATATCATTATATCTCATATATACCGCATATTTACTAGATGTGTTTTCTAATACAGTTGTAAATTTCTATTAATAAAAGAATAAAAAAAAATGTAAAAAATTATTAAGGAGGATAGAAAGCTACAATATCTTTTAATATCTGTTCAAACGTCAGTATCATTTCATGTCCGTTGCAGCACAAACGAACTTCGCGCAAAATTCCCATCTTCTGTAAAAAATCATTAGCATCATTTTTATCGGGAATATCTTTTACAATTGTTATACCTAACCCCATATTTAATTTTAAAAGCACTTGTAATAACCATAGACTAATAACAAAACCAGGGTTTAAAATCAATAATTGAATGGGTCCGCAGAAAAACGGTCTGAGCGACAAAATTTTGACGTGACAATTTTAAAGTTTTTTAAATGTATAATAAATAGTACATCATAGTATGATATAGTAATCCATTATGTTATTATACATGTAAATATAACAAATTACAAGGTGAAAAAAAAATCTAACTTACAAAACTAACAAGAACTTTAAATTATGATTTTCTTTCACTGATTACTCAAAATTTTGTTTGTCGCTTAGAACGTTTTTCGGCGGAGCCATTCAATTATTTTTTCCAAAAAATCATATAATAATTATTATATTTCATTTTTAATTTAAAAATCATTCCTGATTTATAAATAAAAATTTCCATTGATTTTTGATGTTTATTGATTTGATTAAAAATTATGATCACTCACTGAGTGATACGGTATTGCATAAATAATAATGATTAAATTGCGATCAAAAAATTGTTGATCAGAAAATAAAAATCACCTTTTACACACAAATTGATTAATATGTTTGTATACAATATTTTTCCCAAGATGCCAATATTTTTTTTATATTTTTAATTTTAAGTATACATAATATTTTTTTTTTGTAAGCCAAACTTTGTAATGGATTTCAAAAGTAAAGAAGTTCTGTTGCTAATAGTTGACTATATTATTCTCAACCTACTACTCCAGACTCAAAATATATTATGGAAATAATTCAAAAAATTTAAATTTCTGATTTAGAAAGAAATTACTCAAAAATTGTTATTATTGTCAATTGTAAAAATTTTGTTCAAAAATAATGATCAGAATTATATTTTTATCACTTAGGATCAAAAATAAAAATCGATCTTAATAAAAATCATCAAATGATTTTAAAAATTCCAGATAAGAATTTTGGTCGTATTGGATTTTGATTTTTATGTTTTTTAATTATCGACTTCAAACCCTGGAAAAAAGGTTTTAGTTGCATAGACCCCAATCCAAGTTGAAACTAGATATACATAGATGTTTGCATGTGGGGTTATAGGAAAGAGCTATCGATAGATGTGAATTTCGAAGTGAAGCGTCGGAATCGATCTTGAAGAGCATTGCGTTTCGGGCCGATTTGGTGAAGCAGTGCTTCCATGTCGATACCAAAAATACTAACGGCTCTTAAATACAAAACATAAATAATATAATATCATTTTGATATTACAGGAACACAACCTAACTAAATAACGTTTAAAAGGGAACAGTTACTCAGGAGCAGCATCTCAATAATAGAAAAATAATTTAGGGAATAAGGAAAGACTGAAAGGGAAATGGATGAGAGATCTGCTCTGGTAATCTCTTAAACAAGTTCAACTCCAAGAAAGTATCAGCGTTGGAGTTTTTTCCTCATGCCTAAGTGCAATAATTAAGTTCATGATTACACCAGGCTAATTCCTCAACTGTTAATGGGACGAAATAAATTTAGCAACATTTTTAAATTATGTCAGTCTAACTTATTACAAAAATTTAAAATAAAGGATTAAATTTAACACAGTTAGTAATTAAATGGCATTAATTGGGAGTTACATACAAGCTCGAATCGTTATTATTTGTAAACTTCTATAAATGTATCTTAAGTGAAATAACGCAGTTGATGGATTTTAAAAGAACGGAAAACAAATAGTAATTAAAATCAAAAAGAAATTAAAAATATTACAAAAAGTATTTTAAATCAATCTTAAATAATAAGATTAAATTTATCAAAACAAGCAGCAAAAGTAAGACTCAACATATTTTTAGAGAAAATTAAAATTTTAACAAACATTAAAAACACCAACCTTTTCGGAAATTAATCATCAGACAATAGAGAGAGTGGACCACTTTAAATATGTACGTTAATAGATAAGTTTGAATTCAGGAAATATCTAATTATGTTAACAGGGCATATCAAAATAAATGTCCGTTTTATTAAATTCCAGAGTTCAAAAGTCTGTAAATATCTGTAAATAAGATGTAAATATCTTAATGCTATTTATTATTTACCAATACTTAATAATCCCTTTAGAGCATTCTCTTCTTTTTACTAACACTGGACTTCTTCAAAAAAAGCCTCAGTGCAGTTATTTATTTCAAAGAAGAAACATGACAGTGTCCTACGAAATTCTCGTAATTTTAAGACATTACTGGAAAAAAAAAATTGACAGCCGCTAAAGCAAATCGTGAAATTATTAAATATGAAAGGGGAGGTGTCCTTGAAGAGCGCACTGCGCGGCGTTGGTTTGAAAAATTTAGAAGTGGAGATAAGCCGTTGGAAAGGAAGAAGGGTTCCGGGCGGCCATTAATGGATTGATGAGGTTCTAAAGGAAGCTGTTGAGTCAAATCCGTCCACTAGTACTCGCGAACTTGCCAGGGAGTGTGGTGTGTCGAAAGATACTGTTAGTCGCCATCTTCTCTCCATGGGGAAGGTGAAAAGGACCTGTAGACTGGTCCCTCACGAACTTACTCCTCAACAATCAGCAGAAAAGTTGACAGAACTTCATGGGTTTGAACTCCTGCCTCATCCACCATATAGTCCAGACGTTACACCTTCGGATTTCTACTTGATTCGTTCCATGGCCCATTTTCTTCAAGGGAAAAAATTTGATAATTTTGCGGAAGTTGAAAATGCTGTCCAAGAGTTCTTCGACAGCCATCCCAAGGAATGGTATCAGCGTGGCATCGAGCAATTGGCTAGCAGATGGGTAATGACGGTAGATAACAATGGACTATACTTTGAGTATTAATTGTATTTTGTATCAAAGAAATAATAATACAAATATTTCTTTCAAAAACGGTCATTTTTTTTTTTATACACCCCATTATTATTATTATACATCAACTCTTTTCCAAATGACCAAGCCACCTTTGCTCAGAATTAAAAACCAACCCCATGCAACTGCAAGCTAATAAAATTATTCGCTATTGGAAAATGAGTAAATTAGATTACAATTTCTAATTAACAAAATAATGCCGCTCATACAATAATCCTTTTTTATTATTCTTAAGGGACGATAAGTCTAAGAATAATAAGAGGTTTTCGAATTATAATATCTAATTAAAACAAATCCAGTGCATCTAGAGTGTTTGTGAAAGTTTTTAGCTACATTTTCTTTTCCTTAATCAATAAATGAAACTTTGGAATTTTATCCTCTTAAAAGCGAATTTGTGAATTCAATTATATTATTGTACATTATGTGAATGATGATCAATAACATATATTATATACTATAGATATAATCAATTAATAAGAATTATGGACGATCAGTTGGAGGTTTAGCTTGCTTTTATAATTAACGTTCAGGCGATACACATTAATGAAGAACATATAATAATAACATTGATTAAAGGTTATAATTTCTTTTCGTTTATTTTCTGTTTTCTTTCCGTTAAACCTAAACATTATATTGCACCATTCTTAGATAATTTTGAAATTGAACTTAATCATACAAAAACCTATCTTAACGATAGAACCTTCAACGTTAATCATAACTTTTCCTATTCTTCTCTCTTTACCCAATCTGCCGGTATTCTTCAAGGTAGTATCCTAGGTCCAATTTTCTACACGGTGTATACAGCTGACATCCCAACTCATCCTACCACTGTCCTTACCACTTACGCTGATGACACATGTGTGTTATCAGTAAACAATGATCCATTCATTGCCTCTCAAACACTCCAATCTCATATCCTAAACCTTCAAGAATGGTGTCAAAAATGGAGAATCAAAATAAATCCAAACAAATCCCACCAAATAACGTTTACTCTACGCCGTAAACCGACGAGTTTCTGTCCTACAGTATCCTTTAATTATATTCCACTAATCCCTGTTGAACAATTCCGCTACCTATGGACTCCACTTGGACAAACATCTAACAAGACTAAAACGATTAGAAACTGCTCTTCAATACAGACTACTTCGATATTTACTAGACAAACGCTCAAAGCTCTTAATTAATTACAAAAGACTCATATACAAGGCTGTGATTAGACCTATTTGGACGTACGGAGTTGAGCTTTGGGGCTCCACTAAACCATCCACTTTATCTCGTATTCAATCCTTACAATTCAAAATCCTTCGGAAAATCCTCAATGCTCCTTATTTTGTCACCAATTAACTTATCCATAAAGATATTAATGTTCCTATGTTGCTGATTTAGCTCACAACCAGATATCAACATAGCAAGCTCCATAACCACTCAAATTCGTTAGTTTCTAAACTTGCTTCCCACTCCATTCCTAATAATCCTCCGAGGCGTCTGAAACGAAGATGGCCTAGAGACCTTCTAGTGTAGAATTTTTAATACAGTGCTACTCATGAGTAGTTCTTTTCAAGTTTTAACATGTTATTATAGTCATTGTCAATACATTTACTTGATGTATATAACCTTAATCAATGCCCCGCTCAACACTTACAGGACACCTCTTTATCACACGAGAGGCAAAATCTTAACGATAGATGTTTGGTGTGATGCAAAAGCTTTAGTAATTGTCAAAGATTTTGAAGTAATGCAGGACGTTACTGTATCGGATCATTTCCCTCTCATTGTTCGATTAAAAACTTTTATACCTAATAGAGAAAAACAATTTTTTTTTTTTTTTTTTTTATATATCAATTTATTGAAATTTACAACTAAATAAATATGTATATCAAGTAAATGAGCTGATAACGATCACAATGACATGTAACAGCTTGAAAAGATCTACCCATCAGTAGCTAATAAAAATTCAACACTAGAAGATCTCTAGGCCATCTTCTTTTCAGACGCCTCGGAGGATTATCGGGAATGGAGTAGGAAGTAAGTTGAGAAACAAGTGGATTGGAGTGGTTATAGAGCTTACTATGGAAGGATAGGTATCTGGTTTAGGCAAACTGAGCAACATATGGAATATTAAGGTCTTTATGGATAAGTTTATTGGTGACAAAATAAGGAGCATTGAGGATTTTCCGAAGGATTTTGAATTGTAAGGATTGAATACGAGATAAAGTGGATGGTTTAGTGGAGCCCCAAAGCTCAACTCCGTACGTCCAAATAGGTCTAATCACAGCCTTGTATATGAGTCTTTTGTAATTAATTAAGAGCTTTGAGCGTTTGTCTAGTAAATATCGAAGTAGTCTGTAATGAAGAGCAGTTTCTTATCGTTTTAGTCTTGTTAGATGTTTGTCCAAGTGGAGTCCATAGGTAGCGGAATTGTTCAACAGGGATTAGTGGAATATAATTAAAGGATACTGTAGGACAGAAACTCGTCGGTTTACGGCGTAGAGTAAACGTTATTTGGTGGGATTTGTTTGGATTGTAAGGATTGTAAGGATTGGATACGAGATGAATTGGGTGGTTTAGTAGAGCCCCAAAGCTCATCTCCGTACGTCAAAATAGGTCAAACCACCATCATGTAAATGAGTCTTTTGTAATTAATTGGGAGTTTTGAACGTTTGTCTAGTAAATGTTGAAGTAGTCTGTAACGAAGAGCAGTAGAAACTGCTCAATGTCGCTTAAGTGTTGAGGTTTAAAAATTAAATTAAAAAGTGTAAATTACTTTAATAATACAAATAATACCTAATTAATTTGTATTATTTAGATTGAAGAACTTTTATTTACTTCTTATTCTTTGTATTTAATCCTTAGTTATATTTATAGTTTATTGGTATATTATTGGTGTCTGTTTACTATTATAATGTACATAATATTGATAGTTATATTAATATCTGTATTCTATTTTATGGTACATAATAAATACCCGAACTCCTTTGTATACTGCATAGCCCTGCTTACAAATAAAATATATACATATATATATATATATATATATATATATATATATATATATATATATATATTTATATATACTGTAGATAATAAATGCTACTAATGGTTAACTAATTTATTTCTTGAATTATTAATGTTTTGCTTCTTTTTTTTTTTAGCTTATTTTTAGAAATAGAAATTTATTTTTAAATCGAGGCATTATATTAGTATCAAGTAGAATCGATTTGTTGCTATCGCTACTGGCACATCACTGAACACACACACTACAATGCTAACTAGATTTGATAGGTAGTTGCGGAAACAAGTTTATATAAAAAAAATTAAATAATTCTGTTGATAAATGGTAAAGTTGAACTGTCGAATGTTGATTCTAATGTTGACTGATTTCATCAATCGTGCCCTGGTTTACTTTTTATATTGTGCATCAAATATCTTTACGATCCAACTCAATTTACAGTTAACGCTCGTTAAAGAATTGTAATTTTAATAAATATTAAGAGTGAATATTTTAGCAAAAAGTAAAGCGAATAACCTACTAATAAGATTTAAAATAAATTAATGATGAAGAAACACGAATGGTTTAAGTTTATTTTATATACATAGTTATATAGTTATATAGTTTTTATAGCTAATATTGCCCAGTAAATTTAATTTATTACCCAAACACCAGTACACCACTTTAGAAAACTGTTTCTGCAGCTGATTTTTAGGCCTAAATGTTGATGGAGCGAGGAGGTGAAGAACCTTATTTACTTTAATTTCGTAATCTCCTCAACCAATTTATGTTGATATGTACGCAAAAATAGAAACAGAAAGACTAAACTTTATTCGAAAAAATCAAAAAAGTTGAGAAGTTGAGACAATATTCACTTAAAGTATGCCATAAGAAAATCTGATGGTCTGGTATCAGAGCAGGGTAAGATGGTAGTGCTTCCTCGAAGCTTCACTGGAGGAGAATCAAATTAATATAAAATTAACTTTTGCAAATTGTCAAATTTACTTATTGAAATTATTCTAAGAATGGAATTCTTTAGGTTTATTTAAGTAATAATAATTATCAACGTTAAGCTTAACTTTTACTAATTTAAGTTGTCCTTAAACCTAATGATATTAAACCGTAGCGGAGCAGGGTACTTTCAGCTAGTAATAGGATAGAATAAGAAACTAAAGTACTCACTATTCTAAAAATAATCAAAAATACAAATAAGACATAAAATAAATGACACACACACACACTTACTAATACCTTTATGGATTTCTGCACACTAATTTAAGGGACTGCTAAACACACACACACACACACACACAAACAATTACAAACTTTTCAGTCCAAGACATTAACGTTAATAACAAAAACATCTTGATACACGCATAGCAAAAATCATTGAACACATATTGACACCCTACAAACTGTTTCATGATACATTAAATGAACACCGGAATAAACTTATAGATGGAATGGCTCCATCTCTCATGCCGGAGAATACCAGGAGGAGACTGAAAAGAAACTGGATGAGAGACCTACTTACATAAAATTAAATCAAAGCCGAGGAAGGGGTGCCGCTGGGTACAATCTCTCCTCATGCATAACAGAATATTTTCTTCCTTTTTTTTTTATTTTATTTTATTTTATTTTATTTTATTTATTTTTATTTTTTTGTAGTTCAGTACATCCCCTGATATTCAATAATGTATTTGACAGTTGAGAATTTCAAAAATAAAATATAAAAAAATAATAGAATACATTATAATGCAACTTCAATTTATTTAAAATAAAACGGAATGACACAGCAATATTAATTAGTCATAAAGACCCCACCATAGCATCACTAACTCTTCAACACCACATAACAATATTACAAAATTGCTCCAAAAAATGGAAAATAAAACTGAATTTCGCCAAACAGCAAATCACCTACACTCAGACATGACTTGTCCACCTTTCTTTATCGACAATCAACCCATTACACAGACAAACTAAATTCATTACTTCGATAGAAGAATGACCTGACGTAAAACAAAAGCATCTCAGTCTAAACAAGTGAATAAAATTCTTGCATACAATCCTACAAAACAAGTCGAAATCAAAATTCCGACAGCGACGAAATACACACACTTGCTTAAACCCATATGAACAAAGCCACACAAATATGCGGTATTTCGAAAAATATACATTTAAAAAAATATGAATATTTCAATCAAAAATACTTCGACTAATCACATCACAAGGTATATCATAAAACACACTCACTCATATTTATATGTACCAACAGTAAACGAACATAAACTTTATAGAAACTTTATATTATGACCGACTTCACGGATATTGTAACTAAAAACCGGATTCTCGTTGGGTGAAATTGTACATTTTGTGGGTTACAGCACGGATTTGCACATATTAGATTTCAAGTTCACGAAAGGGCACTTTTTGGTATATTATAAAAAATATTGTAGTTTTTTTGTTTTTTCCCCCCATTTTGAAAAAGGTTGTGATTTATTTTGAAAGGGTGTAGTTCCGCAGACGCCCCCATTTTCAAATGCCTATTTCTTCCATGTCACTCCACCAAAAAATAAACCCAATTAGTGCTATTTAATCTACATTTGACAAATTTTTATTTAATATTAAACTCATTGAAATGTTTTAAGTTATTCTGTAGAAAATATTATGTTAAAAAGGTTGGCGGCGTCTGCGGAACTATTTACCAAGAGAAAAAGTACCGTAGACGCCCCCGGGAAAAAAATATTATTTACAAGTTTGGATTATAATTAAATATAATAATTCATTGAGCACATCTTTATTAGGGTCTCTAATAGCTCATCTCCAAAGATATTCACACAAGTGTTAATTTAATTTTCAACATAATAATTATATACACTTTAAATAATTAAGTATGAGAAGAAAATTGGTTAAATGTAGATTAAATAGCACTAATTGGATTTATTTTTTGGTAGAGTGACATGGAAGACATGTTATGCGGAACTACACCCTTTTGAAATTATCAGCAGTAGCGTTTACCTGCATCATTTTTTAAGAAATGACATAATGTGAACAAAGTTTTCGTTGTACTAACATCCGTAGAATTTCTAATTTGATTTTATTCCATCTTTCAACTTCAATTTAATTCTACAATAGACCTTAGTTCGGTAAACTAGTTCATATAATAGAGAAAATGTCCGAAGTGACAGCCAGCCAATAGTCAAAAAATTAGTATTTAGATAAAACCATATCCAGAACTGAAATCAGATTGGAAAACAATTTTTTGCTCTTCTTGCAATCAATCGAAAATCTCATGTGGAAGCTCATTGCAACTCAACTAAGTACATTCTATCTTTTGAAAAGTAGCACACGATAGCATTTGACTTTGATCAACATCTGTTTTATTTTAATAGGTGGGCAGATAACTGCAGCAAAAAAAACAACTATATTTTACTGATTTATGGTACGACATAATCGCTTCCAATATTCATTCAATAAACAGGAATCCAACCCCTTTGAATCTTCTTTGCGAAAACACAACAAACAAAACATTCTTGACGAGTACATCCTGAGAAGAAAGTATCTCAAACACTATTGTCAACATTCTCTTGAAGAAATAAGGGAACGAATAGAAAACAATCATATTTACATCGTGAGGTTATTTTTATTTTTACTGCACATTTTTAAAATTTTTACAACACGAAATCCGGCCTTTAATCATAACATAGTCAATAAGATGGCCAAATTGACATACCCGGAAATACACTCAGAAGGCTGAAAAGAAGTGACACATCTGCACTAATAAATCCTTTTTTTTTTTCCTTTGTCAGAGGGAGGTACTCTTGAGTGTTACTCATGCCTATAAAGCTTAAAAGGCAAATTATAACAGGTGTAAATAAAAAAAAAAAGAAAAAGGAAAGCGAAAAAAAAAATTAAACAGAAAAGTAATGAGTTCTCTAAACTAAAGATTTTTAATAAATAACAACGATATTTCCGACAGAAATAAACAAAGCCCAATAGATGCCAGCCAGCCTCTGCCATTACCGAAGTAGAAACACCAATTTATGTAACTAAAACCTTTTTTCCAGGGTTTGAAGTCGATAATTAAAAAACATAAAAATAAAAATCAAATCCGATCAAAATTTTTATCTGGAATTTTTAAAATCATTTGATGATTTTTATTAAGGTCGATTTTTATTTTTGATCATAAGTGATAAAAATCAAATTATGATCATTATTTTTGAACAAATGTTTTACAATTAACAATAATTTTAATTTTTGAGTAATTTCTTTCTAAATCAGAAATTTAATTTTTTTTAATTATCTCCATGATATATTTTGAGTCTGGACTAGTAGGTTGAGAATAATATAGTCAACTATTAGCAACAAAACATCTTTACTTTTGAAATCCATTACAAATTTTAGCTTACAAACAAAAAATATTATGTATACATAAAATTAAAAATATTAAAAAAATATTGGGATATTGGGAACACAGTTGTAATCAAATCCTTAACAACGATCCCAAATATGTAAACAAAATAAAAGTACGGAACAGTAAAGGTAATGGATTTGATTGAATCTTAATATAACGTTAGAATGTATTTTCTGCTCTCTTTAAATTATATATATATATATATATATATATATATATATATATATATATATATATATATATATATATATATATATATATATATAATATTGAAAATGTGTACATTAATATTGTATACAAACATGTTAAACAATTTGTGTGTAAAAGGTGATTTTTATTTTCTGATCAACATTATTTTTATCGCAATTTAATGATTATAATTTATGCAATACCGTATCACTCAGTGAGTGATCATAATTTTTAATCAAATCAATAAACATCAAAGATCAATTGAAATTTTAATTTATGAATCAGGAATGATTTTTAAATTAAAAATCAAATATAATAATTATTATATGATTTTTTGGAAAAATAATTATCGATTTCAAACCCTGCTTTCTTTGGAGGAAAGAAACTATCATTTTTACACATGCCATCTACATATAAAAGTACGCGTATATTAAAAAGCTTTTGTTTCACAACAACGAAAATCACTTCATAAAGAACTTTATTAACCATGTTATGAAATATCTTGTGAAAATATAAAAGAAGCGGGAAGCTGGTCCGGTTTCGACAGGGCGTAGGAAAGGTTATACATAACAAGTTGTGAAATAGCTATCCAAGAGGCCGTGACTTGGACTTACCCAGCGAGTGGTGTCCTATCTCAGTTCCTCGACAAGACTGACTCGAAAGGGTAGTGGGCAGCAGTAGGGGGGGGGGGCGTCTCTACTCAACCTTATCACTACTCTCCAGGAAGGAGTCACCACTAGAATAACTTATTTTGTTTTGTTTTTTATCTTCTTTTGTTTTTCTTTGGCTAATGTTTTTGCTCCGTCAAATGGTTGATCTAGCAAAGATGTGCATGTTCGAAACATTTAATAGAGTCCGAATCGGTACTTTTTACCCTGAAAAGTTTGAGGTTCTGGTTTAAAAGATTCTCTTTCTCCGGTATTATTTAACTTACAAGGGGAGGACAAACTCAGTCCCTCACGGATCTTGTTGGCAATTATTTTGGAGGTTCCTGGTCAAAAAATATTAGACACGTATTTTGCCGTTCCGACCAACGGGCCCTAGAACCCAAGAAAAAAAATAAAATAGCATTAAATTATTTATTTTATATCTACAGTTTAAAAAATGATATCGACATGATTCTTGCACCAAGATTTTTATTTTTGATTGCGGATTTAAGGACAAATACAGCTGCTCCATAGATTTTAATTTAGGTTAATTAAATTCTAAAAAAATGGTTAGATTTTCAAGGAAACTACCTCTATAGATTTTTTTGCACAAAAATTGACGTCAGATTCTAATTCAGCACCCTCAAAAACATTGATATACGTTTATTCAATAAAAACAAAAAATATCATTTTTTCATTGGTTTATCATTTTTTCTTTGGTTTATCGAATATCTGCAACGGATTGGAATAGAAAGGTTAGGTATGCGGCATTTTTGATCTAGTTTCACCCAATTTTTTTTTTACATTAAGAGGTACTCACCCTTTATATGCAAATAATGGGGTGTATAAAAAAAATGACCGTTTTTGAAGCAAATATTTGTACTATTATTTCTTTGATATAAAATACAATTAATACTCAAAGTATAGTCCATTGTTATCTACCGTAATTACCCAATTGCTCAATGTCACGCTGATACCATTCCTTGGGATGGCTGTCAAAGAACTCTTGGACAGCATTTTCAACTTCCGAAAAATTATCAAATTCTTTCCCTTGAAGAAAATGGGCCATGGATCGAAACAAGTAGTAATCCAAAGGTGCGAGGTCTGGAATATATGGTGGATGAGGCAGGAGTTCAAACCGATGAAGTTCTGTAAACTTTTCTTTGGTTCGACTGCTGATTGTTGAGGAGTAAGTTCATGAGGGACCAGTCTTCTGGTCTTTTTCACCTTCTCCATGGAGAGAAGATGGCGACTAACAGTATCTTTCGACACCACACTCCCTGGCAAGTTTGCAAGTACTTGTGGACGGATTTGACTCACCAGCTTCTTTCAGAACCTCATCAATATCCATAATTGGCCGCCCGGAGCCCTTCTTCCTTTCCAACGTCGGATCTCCACTTATAATTTCCACTTCATATTTAATAATTTCACGAGTTGCTTCAGCGGCTGTGAAATATTTTTTCCAGTAATGTCTTAAAATTACGAGAATTTCGTAGGGCACTGTCATGTTTCTTTTTGAAATAAATAACTGAATTGAGGCTTTTTTTGAAGAAGTACAGTGTTAGTAAACAAGCTTAGAGAATGCTCTAAAGGTATTATTAAGTATTGGTAAATAATAAATAGCATTAAGATATTTACATACTTTGGAACTCTGGAATTTGATAAAACGGTCATTTTTTTTTATACGCCCTATTATATTGGGTAAAATTTTCAATTAAATACCCAAAATATGCAACTATCTACATTATTTATAAATATATTTCTCCTAACCAACTAAAACATCTGCTACCGTCAAAATGTATATGTTTTGAGGCATTTGGAATCAATTTCAGTTATTTTTATTTTGCATATTTGTGCATATTTTCCCATAAATGCATATTTTTACATATTTCGAACTGTAATTGAATATTTATCTACATATATACATATATATATATATACATATATATATATATATATATATATATATATATATATATATATATATATATTTTAAATTCTTTTATTAATAGAAATTTAAAACTGTATTAGAAAACAAATCTAGTAAATATGCGGTATATAAGAGATATAATGAAATGAATAAAACTTGTAGAGGAACTACCCATTGGTATGGTACTCTAATGAATATTTACAAAAGAAGATCACGAGGCCATCTTCTTTTCAGACGCCTCAGAGGACTGCCAGGAATGGAATGGGAAGCAAGATATGCAACAAGTGGATTTGGATGAGCAGTGAGTTTATTATGAAAGGAAAGGTATCTGGTTCGTGCCAAATCAGCAACATATGGGTTACTAAGGTCATTGTGGATCAATTCATTTGTGACAAAGTAAGGAGCATCTAGGATTTTACGAAGGATTTTGGATTGGAGTGATTGGATGCGGGAAGAATTCGATGGTTTGGTGGATCCCTATAATTCTATTCTGTAAGTCCGAATAGGTCTGATAATCATCATTTAGATGAGTTTTTTTGTAGTGAATCGGAAGATTTGAACGCTTGTCAAGTAGGTGTTGTAGTAGTCGAAATCGACGTGCAGGTTCTTGTCTTTTCAATCTTGTATGAGGGTTCCAGGTAAGTCTCTTGTCCAGATAAAATCCAAGGTATCTTATCTGTTCTACATTTTTTAATGGTACTCCATTAAAGGATGCAGGAGGACAGGATGAGGTAGGTTTTCGACGTAGGGTAAAGGTTATTTGCTAGGATTTATCTTAACTCTCCAGTTATGATACCATTCTTCAAGGGAAATGATATGTGACTGGAGTGTCTGGGATGCAGCAAATGGATCATCACTGACTGATAACACGCTTGTGTTATCAGCATAGGTTGTGAGGATAGTATTAGGATGAGTTGGATATCAGCTATATATACTGCATATGGGAAATTTAAACAGCTTTCAGATGGAAAAAATAGATTTTGAATCGGAGAAATAGTACCGGAGTTATTGTAATAAATGTACAAAAAAATACGAGTTTTTCACAACAGAACGGGTTTCTCAATATTCTGCCGTGAGGGGTTTACGGGACTAGATCAAAATTTAATATTTGAGTTATTATAGCAAATTTAACCAGCTTTCATATGAAAAAATAAAAATTTGAATCGGACAAATAGTTTCGGAGTTATAGCCAAATGAGTACCGACAAACGTGTTATTCCGGAGAACTGCGACTTACCTCAAGTAAAAAATCTTCTATTTTTCCCTCTCCCATAGCTCTAAAATTATGGTATGGAAAAGGGAGGAGTAAAATGAAATTTTTTACAAATTTGCTTTGCTTTTTTATGTATACATGTGCCAAAAGTAACGTGTTCTGAGTTCAGACAGCCAACAACATACGACTTTCAACCCCTCTCTTCCCTAAAATATTTTGAGGAAGACTTTCGATGCTAAATTTTGTACTATATCAGTGATACAAGTAAAGTACAAACTATTATAGCAAAAAAAATGCACTTTGGAAGTTATAACCTAAAAATAAACGTTATTACATGGTGGCTGCATTTCAACTAAATGACTATTCATGATCATGAACAGCAGTGTAAGCGTTTGTGCACCTCAGCACGGCCCTGCTAGGACAGGCGCACAAGTATCCACTACTCTTTCAACGCTCTCTATGAAGCCATCGTTTCAATGTTATGCGTTATGAGACACATTATTTTAAAGCTAATTATATTATCTATAAGTTTTGTTTAACACTTTTCTTCCCAAAACGTAATGATTAAAATCTATAATTTGTTGAAGTTACTTTTTGTTTTTTTGTAGTGGCAGTTTTCTGTATATGATTAAGAACTATGGCGAAACTAAGTTATCTACATAAAAAGTGTATATAACATAATTTGTTTGTAATATTATTAGGAGTAAAATAAAAAAAAAGAACACTCCGATAGCATAATTAGGTTTCGAGCTGTCAGCATATAACCAGGGCTCCGTACTTGTAATGTTGCTGAAGCGGTGGGAGGGAAAGCAAGAGGAGTGGGGGTCGGGACTTTGTGTTTTTTTAGTGTATACTTTATGTACTAACACCCTGCAAAAATTCAGCTTTCCCCTAATTAGTTGCGACAAAGGCCAATTTCTTGCCTTCATTGACTGGGCTATATTGCTCTATTGATATACTGATCAAGGTTTGTCTAAGGTAATTATATCTGGATTTGCGATTTTGTAGTGTGTGAAGGTGGAAAATAAAGGAGTGAACATAAACTGTTTCATTCTATTAACCAATAAAACTTAATGAATTATAATTCAAGATAATTAACTTTCATTAATTGCAACTATTCTGTCAACAGCAACCTTGTCAGTTGAATTAGAGAGACTTTTAACAAACCATAACAATAATTGGGTCATTTTGTAATGAATGCTTTTTGGTATTTTTATTTTAATAGAGTTATCTTATGAGCACAGTACAATGGATTTAGGGATTCAATAATACCGCACAAAAAAAAAAAAAAAAATAATAATAATAATAAATAAAAAAATACCTATATCATAATAAATACAATGATGTCTCATTCCTAAATTTCTTGATACGTTGGTAACAAAATTTTAATTTTCAACCCATGAAACTTATAAAAATTCTATAAACTTATAAAAATAATTTATTCGACCTATTCCTAAAGCTTGTTCTTTAAACTTTTTCTTCTGCTGGCGGTCAGAAGTGCAACGCTGTAGAAGCGATCGACTTCTGATAGCCACCGGTCGCGATCTGACGGCCAGCGGTCAAAAACTGAACGCCAGATCCATGTTTCATGGATTTACCTTTACATTTGTCTTCAGCGATTAACGTTCGATATTTCGAATTTACTTCTTACCACCAGCGGTCTATATCGCTACTACCGTCAAATTTGAAACCGCGATAGGTCAAATATATTATTCAATTGAGTTAAACAGATCTTTAAAATTCGCGTCAATTTCATTAATAAATACGTTTTATCAGCCAAATTGACAAATTTTTATAAGTTTATAGAATTTTTATAAGTTTCATGGGTTGTCTTCGCGGATAATTGCAACTATGTTCTTACCTTTGCATTAGTCTTCAGCAATTAAGGTTCTATGTATCTATTGGACATATACAGGGGGAAAAAGGAACTTTAGGCGAATTTATTGAACTACAACTAAAATTACTGCAAGAGTCTCACAATAGTGTCTACTACTGGTGCCTTTAACCTGTATATATTAATAGTTTTTTTTTTAATTTCATCAACTGTGATTTAACGTTATTGCTGACTATATTGTAAAGAATTTTAATTTCTTTATTATAACATTTGTTCATATAGCTGTTTGAAACACTGGGGATCATATATGATGTCACCATCATGAATCTGGTTATGTGTTAATGGTTTGCTGGCATTTTGAATTTGTTTATGGTTTTAGAACCGCAGAGGAATGTTTACCATTGGAAACTAGTATTCGAATAAAATAATTGTAAGAGAAATAGCAAATAATTCATCTATCTTCATTAAATAAAATAAAATATGTTCTCGTTCTCAGGAAGATTTTTTACTTATTTATTTTTATTTTATTTTTTTTTTTTTTTGCAAAGCTACTTCTAATGAAGAATATTATATAAATAAAATATTATATTATATACAAAAGATTAGCAACAACTTTGTCGGCCTAAACAGGTTTCTCAAAAAATAAAACAAACAAAACTATATTTAACTCTGAATAGCAATACAGGAGTTATAAAAATTAAAAAAATAATACAAAGATGAAAAAATATATAACATTTACAATCAAACTAAGAGTAAAATACAATATACTACATTTTTACAAATCACTAAATTAAGAACTAAATACAAAATAAACAACCAGAAATGCTTATTTCTGTTGCTTTATAGTCATATTAATGAGGTTTCTCACCTGTAAGACGGGTCATTATGTTTTTTTTAAATAAGAATTTACTACATCATAGTCACAATGATGACATTGTTGAGGCTATTCACCTTTATGATGGGCCATTATATGCTTCTTTAAATAACCTAATTGTACAGCTTTAAAATCGCAGTGAGGACACTGATGAGGCTTCTCACCTGTATGTTGTGCCATTATATGTGTTCTTAAATTAGACTTTACTACTACTTTGTAGTCACAGTGAGGACATTGATGAGGCTTCTCACCTGTATGACGGGCCATTATATGACTTTTCAAGGTAGACATATCACTTGTTTTATAGTCGCAGTGAGGACACTGATGAGGCTTCTCACCTGTATGGCGAGCCATTAAATGTTTTTTCAAAGTAGATTTCTGTGCTGCTTTATAGTCACAGTAAGGACAGTTATGAGGTTTCTCACCTGTATGATGGGCCATTATATGATTTTTCAATTTTTCATATGTTCTAGCTTTAAAAGCGCAATAAGGGCATTGATAAGGTTTTTCACCTGTATGACGGGCCATTATATGATTCTTTAAATTATAATCTTGTGTAGCTTTATAAGCACAATGAGGACACTGATAAGGCTTCTCACCAGTATGACGGGCCATTATATGATTTTTCAATTTATCATTTGTTATAGCTTTATAAGCACAATGAGGGCATTGATGAGGCTTCTCACCTGTATGGTGGGTCATTATATGTTTTTTTAAATTAGACTTTACTACTACCTTATAGTCACAGTGAGGACATTGATGAGGCTTCTCACCTGTATGACGGGCCATTATGTGATTTTTCAATTTATCATATCTTCTACCATTATAAGCACAATGAGGACATTGATAAGGCTTTTCAACTGTAGGATGGGTCACTATATGATTTTTCAAATTAGACACTTGTATTGATTTATAATCATGGTAAGGAAGGTGAGGTATAACAGATGTTTCAAGATTCATGTTTGTTTCAGCTTCCAAGCTGTCCTGGCAGATGCTTTCTCCTTTGTTGATCAAATTTTTTGAATCTAAAAACAAAAAAATATTTAACAAACAAACTGTATTGGGTTAAACATTACATACATTCTCCTAAAACGTACCAGTAGTTGATGTATAAAAATGCAAAGGTTCGGAAAGTAGACACTTACAGTTTTAATAGTTGAAACATGCATTTATTTTAAAATTACACAAGGAGAATATCAGGTTATAATGAGAAAAATTAAAAATTAATAAATTATAATTGATAAACTAATAAATTCACAATTGACTCTCTCGATTAAAAGTAAAAACTCTGGGAATATGAATGAAGAATATAATATCACATGATAGGGCTATGCAAGATATATTGGTCTAAATGAAACTTGTTTTCATATGATTGTATAGGTTTAAAAGTAAAACCTGTAGCTGTAATTTACTTCATATATAATGATGGGACATCATTATATCATTATAAGCCAACTTTGTGAGCCCATTTTACAGGATAAACTATTATTGTTTAAATAGTTAGTAATGGTATGATTCAGAACAATGACCATTTTATAGATAAAAATCAAGAATTAGTTTTCTACAACTTACATGATTTTTAATGTCAAAATATAAATGATTATGCTCTATGATTCAAAGCCATCTACCTTCAAAAGTTCTGTTGTTTCTTCATTAATTAAGATTTATCTGTTCTAATTCTATTTACAATTCGACTTTTTCCAATGTAAACAATATTGTTTACTGTCTTTGAAATAGGGATTGTCTTTTAATCCAGTCAATGAAATATATTAAAATGGTGAGTGATGAAACCCAAATTCGGCCAATTTTATGTTATGAATTTAAACTTGCCTTGAAGGCAACTGAGGCCACTCTAAAAATATGCTCCGTATTGGATGAGAAGATACTCTCTGAGCATAAAGCTCAATTTTGGTTTTTCAAATTTTTTCAAGGTGATGCCGCTTGAAGATGATGCTCGTTCTGAAATACATCAAGTTGCCAATGAACAATAATTTTGAGAATTAATTGATTCGGATCCACGTCAAACTTATTCGTAATTAGGTAAGCAGTTGAATATTTCACAAGCAACAGCCTGGAGATACTTACATCAAAAGGGAAATTAAAAACTGGATAAATGAACACCACACAAATTATCAGAGGTGAATAAGAGGCCACATACTGCAAAGTTGACTAGGGATAGAATAATGGAAATTGGATGGGAAATATTGCCCCACCCACCATATTCTCCCAAACTTTAACCCACTGATTATCACTTTTTCAGATCTCTGGACAATTGTATCAGCCAAAATGTTTTGATAATCAGCAAAGCCTAGAATCGGAATTAAATCCGTTTTTTACCATACCATAAGGCAGTGATTCCCAACCTTTTTCGCTCCACGATCCCCAAATAATAAAAATAAATTAAATTAATACTTATTTATATATTTAATGAAATTAATAGCACCCCCATCCTCGATAATTATAGAAAGCTTGAAATGAAAAAATAAACTTTATTCTGGGACTTACTGTCCCCTAAGAATAAAAATAATGCACAGTAAAAAAGTACAATTGTCTGGTCTATTTTTTACAAATTAGATGCTTATGTAATTAATTACAGCATACATTTTTTACAGGAAAAAAAAATTAAATTAAATTTTAAAAAAAATAATAATAAATATATGAAATAATAATTATATCATAAAATACAATCATATATATATAAAAGAAAGAAAGAGAAAAAAAAAAAGTAATTCTAAGTATTCATTTGATTATTGACATATTTGGAGAAGATGGATTGTCTAAAAGGTACAGGAATAAATTATTTTTAAAGGAAGTTATGGAAGCTGCATTACGAATAAAAGTGGGTAGGGAATTCCAGAAGGAGGTAGCAAGAATGGTGAAGGATTTGTCAAAGGAAGCGGTTTTATGTTAGGAGATATATAGGTTAAAAGGTTGGGATTTAGAATTTAGGAGGTGGATAGAAGAACGCAGAGTTAATACATCAAGAATATAGGAAGGTTTTTGGTTTTTAGACATTGGAATAGGAAAGTACCCAAAAAGTATTGCCGTCGGAATTTAGGAAAGAGCCACACAAGCTCAGAATATCGGCAAGTAACGTGTGACCGCCATGGGATCCCGAAGATAAATCTAATGAAACAGTTCATCAGTCTCCCCAGCTTCATCTCGAGATCCCCAGACAGACCCTTGGAAATTGGAAATTTGGGCGATATGGTTATTCCAGGATAGGTGATAATCAAAGGTAACTCCTAAATTTTTAATAGAGTTTTGGAACCGAATGGGATGGTTATTGAGGTAAAGCAATGGATAGTAAGAAAGGGTGTTGAGGATGGGTTTTGAAGATAGCCTTAGTTTTCTTTGGATTCAGATGTAACTTATTCTTCACTGCCCAACGGTTGACGTTATCAATGTTGATGTTATCTTCCTGTAGTTTATGAGATGCCTCAAGCATATCTGATGGATGGAAAGATATATATATATATATATATATATATATATATATATATATATATATATATATATATAAATGTAGAAGAGATGGAAGAATAGCTGGAAGACAGAGTTTGGTTATTTTTATCGGGATTTGATCGGCACCACAGTCATCAGTTCAGGGTTTGAGAATAGAAGTGATAAGGTCATTGGGAAGAATATGAGGGAAATAGAAGTTATCGGGATTGAATGAAGCTTAACTAATAATCCTAAATGGTCTTAATACTAGGTGAGGAAGAAGCTCTATTCTCTCCAAATTAGTTTTTTATTATTTTATAAGGTAAGAGGTGAGGGGCCTGGTCTTATTTTGAGACCATTCTTTTTGCTATGTAAGTACGATATAACATAAAGGTGGGAGGGTTCAGTTACCTTATGTTTGCCATGAGCCCCTGACGGATCACCCTCTCAAATTTGTCTGACCTAATGAATTATTTTTTACAGACGAACGTACAACTATTTCAATCTCTTTCCCTCTACCCAACTAAGTAATTGTTGCTTTTATATTGAGGGAAATAAATGAACTAATCAATTTTCAAACAAACAACGGTATTATTCCGCAAGCCGGTCTCCATGAAACCTACCTGACCAGTGCTTCACTGACCAGTTCGATCCTAATGCTTAACTTTGAGTTTACATTTATCGATAGTTCATTCCTAAATGTAAACAATCACTTCTACAGTTTCAACTTCAATTGTGTTGTTTAGTGTGTAATATTGATATTTAGTCTTCTTAAATGTAAATAGGTGAAACAGAAGTTAACAACATGAGTCTCATAAAGGAATTAGTGTTATACAGTAGAAACTCGATAATTCGTCATGAGAGAGGGAGAGGAGGTGACGAAATATTGGAAATGACGAATTACAGAATTTTGCAAGTAAAGTAGCAAAAAAGCATTTTAAACTGTATAATTGTAATTTTTTGCAATTTATTGAATGTAAAAACGAACATTATACACATTGGCCTTGAGTGAAAATGGAAAAAAAAAAAAAAAAAAAAAAAAAAAAAAAAAAAAAGCTAAACACTTGCCCCATCCCATCAGGTGTAAAATATCCGATTTACTTTGATGCTCGAAACCACTCAATGCACTTAGTTAACATTTCCTTTACTTCTTTGCATGGAATAGTGCAAGAATTAGAAATGTCATCATCATCATCTTTTTCATCACTAGCTTCAATTTGAGCACTCAGCACTTGTTCTATACTTCCATTGTCATTTAAAATTTCATATCCTACATCGGTGCTATCCATGTTGAACCAGCTGCTTACCTCTTGCTTATCTTTTCTCATTTTATAACCTGGAGCAGAAGTTGCTGAGCCAGATGCTAATGTTTTTGTAGGAAGACTTTCCAGTATTAACTGATTCCAGGAATTCGTCAACTGCACACATACTTCCTTTCATCTCTTACTAAAATCAATGGAGGAATTGACTCCGGGCTTGTTCTGTTTGTTTTTTTCTATAAAATGGTTTAGAAAATGTATAAATATACTTGTATTTTTTAGTGACAAACCAAATGAGGCGGTTTAAAGATCAAATAAGTAGCAAGGGAAAAAAAAAAACCTGATGAATTATCAAGTGACGAAATAACGAGTTTCCACTGTATATTCTTTCTACCACTCCCGATTCTAAATCGTAAGAAAACTAACCTTTCCTGAACCCAACTGCAACTCCTTTCCTGTTTCACCCGATGAACTAAATCAACATTTCATTTCATAAGCTCCAAACCCTCCGTTCGAAGCGGAAATAACTTACCCTAGCTTTGATCCAACCAATTTCTTCTTTTCCCATGTGTCCTATGATGACATACTCTCGGTCATTAAAAAATCCCGCACAAATGATGATGGACCCGATAATATTCCATTTAAACTCATCAAATCATGCCTTCCCGCACTTATTCCAATCCTTCACTATATTTACAACCTTTCCCTTCAAAACTCGATGTTTCCTTCCTCTTGGAAAGCAGCACTAGTCCACCCCTTGAATAAAATTCCCAATCCCGCCTCCCCTAGTGACTTCCGTCCGATTTCCCTCCTCTCCAACCTATCCAAACCACTGGAACGGATCGTTCAGTCCCAACTTTCAGATTTCCTAGAAGAACGCTCCCTCCTTAGTCCATATCAATCTGGTTTCCGTCCCGGATACTCCACCCAATCCGCCCTCCTGAAAATATCTCAAGATTTACACTCCGCAATTGATCGCCAAGAGATTACCATCCTTATCCTTTTGGATTTTTCAAAAGCTTTCGATAATGTTGACCACAACATCCTTCTATCCAAACTCCGAAACCTTACTTCTATCCAAATCTGCCTTACTTTGGTTTAAATCCTTCCTTTCCGACTGATCACAGTATGTATTATTCCAAATAAACCTTCGTCCAAGACCCTACCTCTCTGCTGTGGTGTTCCTCAGGGATCTTCACTTTCACCGATACTCTTTTCTGTCTACATTAATGACCTTCCCCTTTCCATCCATCACTGCCGGTATCACCTTTACGCAGATGATCTCCAAATCTAATTATCCTTCCCCAATTCTGACCTACTGCAAGCTACTAGAAAAATCCAGGAAGACTTGGATTGAAACTATAACTGGGCAGAGACAAACAAGTTGAATTTAAATACTGAAAAGACCAAAGCGCTTGTAATAGGTTCGAGTTACCTCCTGAAAACCATGCCTCCTATTCCCACCATTTTCCTGAGCAGTGATCCTACCAAATTCAACCCCTCAGTCAAAAATCTCAAGAGTCATTTTCGATCAAACCCTATCCTGGAAAAACCATGCATCCGAAATTTCCAGTCGCACCATCCCAATCCTATAACGTCTCAATTACGTTCGCCATCTTCTTCCTTTCGAAACCTGCAAATTACTAATTACTTCTCTTATCTTCCCCCACTTTGACTATTGCTGTGCTGTGTATGGGGGCGTTTCTGGTGATTTCGAGGTCAGACTCAAAAGACTGTTTAACTGCTGCATTCGTTTTATTTTCGGGATCCCCAGGAACGCCCATGTTTCACAATTTTGTGTTAAAGTGGCTCTTTCCTTCCTACCGTCGCCAGTATTTTCTGGCATCCTTTCTCTACCAAACAGTGAAATCCCAACGCCCACTTTACTTGCTCAACTCCTTCAGCTCAAATCCTCTGTTCTTACCCGCCAAACCCGTTCCCGCCCATCAGATATGTACACTCCTGCTCATTGCTCTGCTGCCTTCAACAGATCATTCCTAATCCGATCCTCATCCCTATGGAACTCCATCCATTACACTATTCGCCACTCAAACACCCTTTCCACTTTCAAAGATCACTTATTTAACCACCTACTGTCCATCCAGATCCATGAAAACTGTCATTAGCCACTCAATAGTCATATAAAATATAAAAGTTTATGTACACAAAATTTTATTGTTTCTACACAATTGATTCACAAAATGAATCAAAATATTTCTGTTTCTTTTTGTCAGTATTTCTAAGTTTAATCTTTATTTGTTATCATTAATAATTACTATTTTATTATGTTTCATAACCATCTTGAGGCTCTGTAGGCCCCCTGATTGTACATTATTTTTTATTCTTAAGGGACTTAAGGTCCCAGAATAAATAAAGAACTTTTTTATTATTTATTTATTATTATATTCATGTTTTCGTATTTCCTCTTCTCTAATATGTAAAAGTGTTATAAAAGTTAAGAAGATTAAGTTCTTCATGGATTTGGTGTTTTATGTATTTATATTTGTTGTATCAATTTAGGTAAGAAAATTTCAGAATATATATTTTGTGAATGGATTCTTTGTTGTCCATATTACTTTTTGCCCTAAAGTGAGCCAAGCTGTATTATTAATTCAATAAAACATATCGATCTAAAAATAAATGTGAGAACGTATATCACAGGTTTCATATATTCTTATTTTCACTTCCCTTGAGAAAATATAGCTGAAACTAACATAACTTTCAACAAGGATTCTGTCTATTATATGTTTATAATTTGTTATTTACTCTTCACTGACATCAGAAAATTTATCAGGAGTTAACATTACTGGTGGTTAAGCATATAATATTAATTCAAAATTGATTTAGTTTGATTTTGATATTTTCTTATTTCCACTTCATTATTTTCTTATAAAGTTCAATTTAATATCACAAGGTAAACAGAAGTTAATATTACTTTGAACACGCGGATTTAGATTTTCTCCGTAAATGAAGGAGAATAACCTTTCCCCTTGAAATCACCGAAATAAATCAGAACAGGGTTAGAATCGATAAAAGGTATTCTGGGCCTGCATAGGGGCTGGAGACTGGCTTGCGGAATGGTACCCAAACAATAATTAGTTAGGTAGGAGAGGTGCTGAAATAGTAGAATATTCACTACATGCTTTACTTTTCCCAACTCTCACAGGAGTTGATTCACAGAAGATTGTGAGTGACTTATATCAGCTGACAACTCATGATAACTTTGACAACAATGTTGACAACTCATGATAACTTTGACAACAATGTTGACAACTCATGATAACTTTGACAACAATGTTGACAACTCATGAGTTGAGCAATTTTGAGAACAATGTAAAGCCCCCTAATTGACCCTGAAGCTGATTTCCTTTTCGCGTCACTTTCATTTAATTTTTGAAACCACCTTCATACCATCCTCATATTTAAAGAGTCTTCATCCTTTAGAGAGAATAATGATAAGAGGAATTATGATAAAAAGTTCAAAAACAAAGAAAACTATCAGTTTATTTGACTCATTAGTTCCACATTTGGCAGGCTATTAAGTTGATTAGGGGTGTATTAATGCTGTTTTATGCCAGAGGAGCACTTACCTGAAGGCTATTAAGCTTGTTAGTGTTTCTTACCTTCATCTGGTGCCAGAAGCTCTGTTTCTTGTTTCACATGATGAAGCTCATCTGCAATTGAGTAAACAAAGGAATAAACACAAACAGCTCTTCCAACAAATTTATATATTTAATTAAATGATCTAAAACAAATGAAAATCTGAATGCAAAAATAAAATCGTATGTAAGTAAATGATATGCTAATACAAAACAATTACAGATGTTTCATTAGCAACAATATGGTTGATTTACAAATAAAAAAACAAAAACAAAAAACACACAAAAATAAAAAATGATGATGATTGTATTGTTGACTGTGAGTTTTTACTAAGGAGATGAATGTGACAGGGGTGCAGTCAGGATGAATAAACACAGCCAGTTTTTAAATGAAAAACATATTTTGGCATGCCAACGTTTCAACCTGCCTTGCAGGTCTTCATCAGGGCTAAAATAACAAAAATTGGATGTGACCAAGATGATACAAACATTAAAAAAAATTAATAAATAATAAAAATAGTTTGAAAAGAAAAAGAAACAAGAAAAAAATCTATGGTTAATTAGATTATTGAATACAAAATAGTAGTAAAGTCTAGTCAAAAATACAGTTGTAATAAAGTAATTAAATAATTTAATATAAATTTAAAATTTTGTAAACTAATAAAATGTAACAATTTTATTAACAGATGTTTTTTATTAGGAATTTAAAAAAAGGTGTAAGGGATCTATATGAAAAGGAAAATGGTAAGATAGAAAGGTAAGCAAAATAATAAAGTTGGCATAACAATAAACGAAGGAAGAGGTTGGGGAAATATGAGAAATTAAAATAAATGGACTTACTGAAGTAGTATAGATGAAGGCTTGACTAACAATGACTGTTAAAAAATAAAATCAAGGAAAAGGGGGGATAATGACTTACAGAAAGTAATTAAGGGTGGCAGTGGCTAATACCAGGTATGCAAGTTTAAAATGTCGTTTTAATTCCAATAGAATGCGCTCTTAGCCTATTGAAGGATTTGCTTATCTCTAAACGCTATTTTGTTTGTTTAGTCATTTGTTTACAAAAGTCAGTTGTTTTTAAGTCGTTTACGTGGACGTATCATACCTTTCTTTGGTGTTAAAAATGTCTAATTTTAAGCCAAATAAAGAGCATTTGCGGCATGTCATGATTTTCTTATTTAATCAAAAGAAAAAGGCATCTGAATGTCATCGAATTCTTGTTGAGACTTATGGCGATGTTGCTCCAACCGTCAGGACATGTGAACGTTGGTTTCAAAGTTTCAAACGTGGTGATTTTGATGTTACTGATCAAAAACGAGAAAATCGACCAAAAAAGTTTGAGGACTTCGAATTGCAATCTTTATTAGACGAAGACAATACCCAAACCCAACAAATGATGGCAGAACAGTTGAATGTCACTAGGCAAGCCATTTCCGATCGCCTGAGAGCTATGGGAAAGATTCAAAAGGTTGGAAAATGGGTTCCACATGAATTGGACGAACGACAGATGGAAAAACGAAAAAAAACGAAAAACTGTGTGCGAAATGCTGCTTTTACGCCACGAAAGAAAGGGTTTTTTTTTGCATCGAGTTGTAACTGGCGATGAAAAATGGATTTATTTTCAGAATCCCAAACGAAAAAAAATCATGGGTAACGCCAGGACAACCATCCACATCGAGTGCAAGACCGGATCGTTTTGGGAAGAAGACAATGCTGTGTGTGTGGTGGGGGATCAGAAGGGAGTAGTCTACTACGAGCTTCTCAAACCCAGCGAAACAGTCAATACCGAGCGCTACCGACAACAAATGATCAATTTGAGTCACGCATTGATCGAAAAACGCCCAGAATGGGCTCACAGGCACGCCAAAGTCATTCTTCAGCATGATAACGCTCCTGCACATTCAGCCAGATTGACTAAGGAAACGATTTCTTCGCTTGGTTGGGAACTCCTACCCCACCCGCCGTATTCACCTGACCTGGCGCCTTCTGATTATCACCTCTTCTCATCGATGGGACACTCATTGGCGGAGCAACACTTCAACAATTTCGAAAACGTACGAAAATGGCTCGATGAATGGATTTCAAATAAAGATGAAGCATTCTTTTGGAATGGTATCCATATATTGCCCGAGAGATGGACAAAATGTGTAGAAAGCGAGGGTCAGTACTTTGAATAAAATATATTATACTTTTTTTTAAATTACTGTGTATATATTTTAAGAAATAAACGACATTTTAAACTTGCATACCTGGTATAACATATGAAAGGAGGTGCATGGTGGATAAAAACCGAACTTTTTTTTTTTTTTTTTTTTTTTTTTTTTAATTTAAAAGGCGTGGAAGATGTTAAATATGGATTTAAATATTTCGCTATCACCATCTGCAAAAAAAAAAAAAAAAAAAAAAATAAATAATTTAAAAAAAAATAAATAATTTAAAAAAAAAATAAAATAAAAAAATAAATAATAATAATAATAAAATAAATTAATAAATTAAATAAAAAATAATTAATAGTGAGGGAAAGGTTATAGTTTTTTAATAAGATTTAATATTTGGGAATAAGTGAGGGAAATGTACTGTTTATCAATTTTATGGTTTACAGGATTAGGTTCTAAATGGATGTAAATGGATTCTGATAATAAACGTTTACTATGGTTGGGGACAGTGGCAAGGATAGATGCTTTTTCGAAATCAAAGGTATGATTTAATGATAAGGAATGTTTTGAAAGTTTGGAGGCGGAGGGATTTTTGAAAGAGATGGAAAGCTTGTGTTGGGAGATGCGGGCTTAAAGGTGATTTTTGGTTTCACCAATATACGATGAATGGCAATTAGGAGAGGAACTTGAGATATGGTAAACAACATTTGATTTGAGTTGGAGAGGAATAGGATCTTTCAGATTGGTGTAGATATTTTGAAGTTTATTCTGTGATTTAAGGCCTAGACGTAGGGGTTAGGGAAGGTGGAGCGAAGAGACCTTCGAATGTTATGAGAGAGGAAGGGGATATAAGGTAGGGATCTGTATAAGAATACAGAGGGTGGAGGTGCGGGGGAATTAGAAGAAGGAAGGTTGGGGGTAGGATGATTGAGGTAATTTGAAAGCAGTTTATCGATGGTGTTAAATGGGAAACTGTTAGATTGGAGAATTGGTTTAATACGTAGTATGTTAGTCGTGTGGTATTGGGGATCAGATAGGGAGAGGCAGCGATGGATGAGGTTCTTGGCGACATCGATTTTTTGATGATAAGGATGTTGAGAATAAAAATTTAACAGTCTGCCAGAGTAGGTTGGTTTTGTGCACCAATCAGTGGATACAGTGTGGTCAGGATTTCTAGTGATTAGGAGATCAAGGAAAGGAACGGAATTATTAACTTCACGTTCCACAGTAAAACGGAGTTGAGGGTGGTAAGAGTTAAAGGCTGAAAGGATAGAAGGAATATTTTTGGGATTAAGGACAAAAAAAAGGTCATCGAAATATTTTTTAATAAAAAGAATGTCTTTAGGAAATGATGGTAGAATGGAGTTCAGTAGATCATTAAGGACGATGTTGGATAGGTCTGGTGCAAGTGGATTGCCCATGGTAAGCCCGGAGATTTGGTGATAAAACTTATTGTGAAAGGAAAGGTAACCTGATTTGCAATAGAGTTCAAGGGATTTTAGGTAAGAGGAACAGTTAAGTGGGGTGTGAGGTTGTATGGATGTCCAATTATTGTTTATAATGAGAGCATTGTCAATGGGTATATTGGTAAATAAACTTTCAATGTCAAAGGATACTAGAATGAAATCGTCGGGAATGTTAAAGGATAGTAGTAGTTCTTGTAGGTGGAAGGATCTGTGGATATTGTATGGGTTATCATGGCTAAGGATTTGAAGAGATGGGAGGAGGAATTTGCTAAGCTTAAGGGAGGGTGAATTGATATTGGAAGTAATAGGACGAAGAAGGGTATTGGTTTTGTGGATTTTTGAAAGACAATAAAAACGAGGAGCAACGGAATTATAGGAGATAAGGTTTCTATAAGTAGGATAGTTTATCTGTTTAGATTCTAAAAGGGATTTAATGTGTTGGTTGAATTTAGTGATTAGGGAAGGAGTAGGATCATGTTTGGTGGGGAGATAGGTAGTGGGGTCAGAGAGGAGTTCTAACATTTTTTCGTTGTAATCAGTTCGATCCATGATCACAGTTTTTTTACCTATATCAGCTCTTGTGACAATAATCTGATCGTTAGATTTTAAAAAGGATCGGGTAAAAGATAGATCTTTGAAAAACTTAGGAGAAAGGGTGGAAGGTTGAGAGGGCAGGTGTTGAAGGTGATTAGAAATAATATTGCTGATGGTGATGCGCGACAATTCTCTATCTTCATCGGTGCATTTAAGGTCATCTCTGTAGATGTATTCTAAATCTGTGAGTAATTGTGGAAGAATAGGGTGAATTTTTGACTGGGGAGTAACAAATTTGGGACCTAAACTGAGTATATTCGAGACAGGAGGGGGGATTTCAGTTGAGGAGATGTTGTGAATTCATGTTTGGTCTCCTTTAGGATAAATTTTATGGCATAATGAATTTTCGTATAGTTGGTCGAATTTTTTGATCAATATACCAGGTATGCAAGTTTAAAATGTCGTTTATTTCTTAAAATATATACACAGTAATTTAAAAAAAAGTATAATATATTTTATTCAAAGTACTGACCCTCGCTTTCTACACATTTTGTCCATCTCTCGGGCAATATATGGATACCATTCCAAAAGAATGCTTCATCTTTATTTGAAATCCATTCATCGAGCCATTTTCGTACGTTTTCGAAATTGTTGAAGTGTTGCTCCGCCAATGAGTGTCCCATCGATGAGAAGAGGTGATAATCAGAAGGCGCCAGGTCAGGTGAATACGGCGGGTGGGGTAGGAGTTCCCAACCAAGCGAAGAAATCGTTTCCTTAGTCAATCTGGCTGAATGTGCAGGAGCGTTATCATGCTGAAGAATGACTTTGGCGTGCCTGTGAGCCCATTCTGGGCGTTTTTCGATCAATGCGTGACTCAAATTGATCATTTGTTGTCGGTAGCGCTCGGTATTGACTGTTTCGCCGGGTTTGAGAAGCTCGTAGTAGACTACTCCCTTCTGATCCCACCACACACACAGCATTGTCTTCTTCCCAAAACGATCCGGTCTTGCATTCGATGTGGATGGTTGTCCTGGCGTTACCCATGATTTTTTTCGTTTGGGATTCTGAAAATAAATCCATTTTTCATCGCCAGTTACAACTCGATGCAAAAAATCCTTTCTTTCGTGGCGTAAAAGCAGCATTTCGCACACAGTTTTTCGTTTTTTTTCCATCTGTCGTTCGTCCAATTCATGTGGAACCCATTTTCCAACCTTTTGAATCTTTCCCATAGCTCTCAGGCGATCGGAAATGGCTTGCCTAGTGACATTCAACTGTTCTGCCATCATTTGTTGGGTTTGGGTATTGTCTTCGTCTAATAAAGATTGCAATTCGAAGTCCTCAAACTTTTTTGGTCGATTTTCTCGTTTTTTTTGATCAGTAACATCAAAATCACCACGTTTGAAACTTTGAAACCAACGTTCACATGTCCTGACGGTTGGAGCAACATCGCCATAAGTCTCAACAAGAATTCGATGACATTCAGATGCCTTTTTCTTTTGATTAAATAAGAAAATCATGACATGCCGCAAATGCTCTTTATTTGGCTTAAAATTTGACATGTTTAACACCAAAGAAAGGTATGATACGTCCACGTAAACGACTTAAAAACAACTGACTTTTGTAAACAAATGACTAACAAACAAAATAGCGTTTAGAGATAAGCAAATCCTTCAATAGGCTAAGAGCGCATTCTATTGGAATTAAAACGACATTTTAAACTTGCATACCTGGTAAGTTTTTTCTGTGTTTTAACAGATGAAGAAATTTTGGAGATGAAGTTATTTATACTGATCATATTGTCTTCATCAAAATGAGAAGGTAGGATATGGGTGCGGGATGAGATTTTTTGGTTAAGGTTATGGATGTTGAGGATGATTTCGCGGATTTTTAGGTTTAATAGGGATTTTTTAAATTTAAGGGATGAAAAAGCCAACTTAGAGGAGAAGGGTTTGGAAATGGTGATGGTACTTAAGGAATTTTCAATGAATTTAGGAAAGAGCGAGTGAGATCGACATTTTAGGAAATCAATTCTCTGTTATATTTTTTAGCTAGGTTTTTATGGAGGCAACATAGGCGGTTGAAATGGGGTATAAGATGGGGAAAAGTAGATTTGAGGGAGGAAATGGATATGTTGGGTTCAGTAGAAGAGTGGTGAAGAAGAGAAAAGGTTTTGGAAGTTACAATGGTAGAAGTTGTATTGATAGACAGAGCCGGAGAAACGTCGGGTGAAGACGTTTTCGAAGCAGCTGGAAGTAGTTTAGATGGCGTGGGATGATGATGTAGAAGAAATCTGTTGTTGGAGGAATTCTGGAGTTTACTACTGCGGCGAATAGGTGGAACAGTCACATTTTCTTGTTTCCTTTTCTTTTTAAATTATTTTTATTATTTATTAATTTTTTTTAATGTTTGAATCATCTTGGTCACATCCAATTTTTGTTATTTTAGCCCTGATGAAGACCTGCAAGGCAGGTCGAAACATTGGCACGCCAAAATATGTTTTTCATTTAAAAACTGGCTGTGTTTATTCATCCTGACTGCATCCCTGACAAATTCATCTCCTTAGTAAAAATAAAAAATGTTATCTATAATTAGAAATTTTTAATGGTAACAAGTAGAAGTAAAGGGTGGGTGACAATAGGTGTAATTTCAGACGGAAATGTTTTGCTGGCCAAAGAGTACAGCAATTAATAACAGATATCAAATAAATGTGAGGATAAAACAAAATTGATATGGATAAAATATAGACATAATAAAATTTTTGTTTTCAATTGTTCTAGTAAAGCACTTGACTAATTCAGAATAAAATATAATACATGGTCACAAAAGATAAGTCTTGACTTTTTTTTTTTCTTTTTTTTTAGTGTTTTCCTTTCAGCAGTAACCCTGTTAGAAGGGATTTCATTTATTTCTGTAAACACCTTGAATCTTGACCTTGAAGTTAGTTATTCGGGATTATTAATCTTAGGTCAATACACTCAATGCCCTCTACTTTAGTTTAATACTTAATGGGAAGACTAATAACAAAATTACAGTCTCATTTTGTTATCTTTCCTATTGATATAAGT
>RCWM02000795.1:0-300000 GCA_003667255.2 Euschistus heros | reverse complement strand
ACTTCATGTAGTTCAGTTAATGTTGTCATTAATTAATGCACTTTTGAATGTTTTATGTCTTTAATTATTCTTTTTCATAATCCAATATACTCTTTTATAGGCTTATAAGTTCTTTTATCTTTAATTTTATTATATTTATTTAACATTAATCTGCCATATTTGGTATTGCTGTGTCTAGTTGAATAAAATTCTATTATAATATAATAATTGCTATTTATTTTGATAATTCTTCATCAGTAATTGATGTTGCTTTTTTGATTGATGTTATTTTTGTATTGATAACTTGGTATCAACTGTATATATTTGATCAAAAACTAAAAATTCTCTTGAATGGAATATGTATTTTTAAAAAAATATTTTACCTTATTCTCCTCTCCTTTTATCTTAAGATTTATTTGGGAATATAGATTGTTCAAAGGAGTCCATACTTCCAACAAGTGATCATCAGCACACCAACTTTTTTTGTATGGATATCAAGGAAGTTTTAAGGAACTAGCTCTTAGTGGTGGTTCAGAAATACTGGACCTGTTACTTTGAAACAAGTATGAGCTGAATAAATGGCATACCTGTTACCGATATTCAAAAGTAGGAGGTACAAGATACTTGCATACTTCAGTACTAGTATTTTTTACTTGCCATCTCTAAAAATGTCAGTCGGTATTCATTGTATTAGGCACTCTTGCATTCTTTTTTATTTTATTATTGTTAATTCTAATAATCATTCAAATACACTCAAATATGAAATCTATACATAAGCAATTACATTATTTTGGCTAGTCATAAATCAAATAAAAAATATGTATGCTGTTAGTTGATAATTCATTATTGTTTTCAACTAAAGTTTTATTAACTGTAATCAGCCAAAAAAAAAAAAAAAAAAAAAAAAAAAAAAGATCTTCATTTAATTACCAGTATTTTGTGAATAAAATGGTTGAGAATAATAAAAAACGTATTTTAGAAAAATTGTATTCTATAGAAATGATAAAATTGAAAAGATTTAAAAAAAAAATAAAACCGTACATATTATTCATTTATTATCTACTGATTAATGAAGTACATATAAAAATTTCAAATACCCTTTTGATAAAAGATACCAGCATTAAAACATTCATTTTTAGAGGTGATGAAGTATCAGTGAACTATACAAAATTTTTTTTTCAAAAATCTTATCTTTTCAACCATTTCTTTTTTTTTTTTAAGATTACCATCAAGTAGGTACTCGTGTAATTTGTTTTTCCAACAAAAAAAAGGTTTTGGTAATGCGGTTGTGGGAACTTAGTTATGAGTCTCCATCTAAATAACATTTATAACAAAATCAAATAGCTATCATTTATTAAAATTATATTTAACAATCAAATATTTACTTTTTTAATTAAAGAATTATTCAACTATTAATACATAGCATTTAGAAATCACACAACATATACATATCAGTGTTTTCCCTGTGGTTTTAGAACAGTTTCTAAATATGCTTTAAAAAAACAAATAATGGCCCATCACGCAAGTGAAATACCTCCTCTAGCAACATAAATTAGTTGAGTTATGTGTGACAGTATTGTAGACGGATCAATAATATTTTTTATGTGATGTATTATTTTCAATCCTGAGTCTTTGTTGAATATATTTAAGTTTTTATTTATGTCTATTGCAAATTTGAAATGTTAAGATTAAGGAATCACTCATTAAATGGATCTATTTTATCAACACAAAACAGTTTTGGAAGCAATGATAAAAATAGGCTATAATAATTTGTTGTAATTTGTATTAAGACTAACAGATCATTATTAAGATATTTAATATATATGTTATATTTAATATATATGTTAAATTACAACAGTTACTTAACTAAAGATATCCTAATTTATTCAGAATGTCAATCCTTTACTAAAAAGAACAGCCTTGGCCGAAATATTAGAAACTTCAAAAATCATCTATTATAGCCTTTTTTTTATCATTGCTTCCAAAACAGTTTCGTGTTGATAAAATGGATCCATTTAATGTGTGAATCCTTAATCCTAACATTTCAAATTTGCAATAGACATAAATGAAAACTTAAATAAATTCAACAAAGACTCAGGAGTGAAAATAATACATCCAATAAAAAATATTATTGATCCGTCTACAATACTGTCACACATAACTCAACTAATTTATGCTGCTAGAGGAGGCATTTCACTTGTGTGATGGGCCATTATATGATTTTTTAAAGCATATTTAGAAACTGTTCTAAAACCACAGTGAAAACACTCATGCGGCTTCTCACCTGTATGACGGGCTATTATATGATTTTTTAAATTACTAGCTTTTGTAGCTTTTTAGTCACAAAAAAAAACAAAGATGAGGCTTCTCACTTATATGACGGGCCATTATATGACTTTTTTAAGATTTAGCTACTGTAGCCTTATAGTGACAATGAGGACATTGATGAGGCCTTTCACCAGTATGACGGACCATTATATGACTTTCCAAAGCAAACTTTTGAGTAGTTATATGATCAAAATGAGAACACTGATGAGGCTTCTCACCTTAATGCTTGGCCATTATATGCCTTTTTAAATTCCTAGCTTCAGTAGTTTTATATGCACAGTTAGGACATTGATGAGGCCTCTTACCTTCATGCCTAGCCATTATATGATTTTTTAAATTCTTAGCTTCTGTAGTTTTATAGTCACAATGAGAACATTGATGAGGCCTCTCACCAGTATGACGGGCCATTATATGCCTTTTTAAATTCTTAGCTTCTGTAGTTTTATAGTCACAATGAGGACATTGATTAGGCCTCTCACCAGTATGACGGGCCATTATATGACTTTTTAAAGATTTAGTTACTGTGGCCTTGTAGTCACAGTGAGGACAATGATGAAGCCTCTCACCAGTATGATGGGCCATTATATGAATTTTTAAAGATCTAGTTACTGTAGCCTTATAGTCACAATGAGGACATTGATGAGGCTTCTCAAATGTATGGCGAGCCACTATGTGAGTTTTTAAATTATAATTAGAAACCGTGTTAAAACAACAGTGAGGACACTGATGAGGCTTCTCATCTTCATGCCTGGCCATTATATGCCTTTTTAAATTCTTAGCTTCTGTAGTATTATAGTCACAGTGAGGACATTGATGAGGCTTCTCACCAGTGTGACGGACCATTATATGATTTTTTAAAGATTTAGCTTCTGTAGCCTTATAGTCACAATGAGGACATTGATGAGGCTTCTCAAATGTATGGCGAGCCACTATGTGAGTTTTTAAATTATATTTAGATACCGTGTTATAAACACAGTGAGGACACTGATAAGGCCTCTCACCAGTATGATGGGCCATTATATGACTTTTCAACGCAATCTTTTGAGTAGTTTTATGATCACAATGAGGACATTGATAAGGTTTCTCACCTCCATGCCGGGCGATTATATGACCTTTCAAATTCTTGCCTACTGTAGTATTATAGGCACAGTGAGGACATTGATGAAGCCTCTTAACAGTATGACGGGCCATTATACAACTTTTCAAAGCAATCTTTTGAGTAGTTTTATGGTCACAGTGAGGACATTGATGAGGCTTCTCACCAGTATGATGGGCCATTATAAACATTATAGATGTTTTACAGCCACAGCGATAGCATTGAGGTTGCTTCTCAATTTCAAGGAGAGAAGTTACGGCCTTTTTGAAATCTTTATTCCGTCCAGCTTTCGAGCCGCATTCTTCTTTGGTGACACTCTTGGCATCTAAAGACATAAAATACAATGATAATGATACTATAATTCGTTAATTATAAATCTTAAATATAACTATCTATGACAACAATATGGTATTTTCAATACACAGAATTAAAAATAGATTTATTAAATGTTTGACCAAAAAAATATAGCTTTTTAAATACATACATTTTTCACTTACAATTTCCTATATATCGAAAGATTTTGTTTTGATGTAAAATCATCTAAAATATAAGGTTAGTACCTGTAGGATAACCCATCCTTTCTGACCTATTGTCAGGACATAATTATTATGCACTGGAACTCTTTTTCATCAACTCTTTGCGTTAGGGGTGAGTTTGGGGTGAATTGACTCTTTGTGTTAATGAATCTGGTATTCAACGGGTCAGTATATTCCAATGCTGTGGCTGACCAAAATGGGATTCTTTGACTCAATTTGTGCAACATGTCTAATTTCTCGATCCTCGAAGTGTGACTTAGTGAAACTTTTAGACTAGGCATGTTATCATGAGATAGTCATATTTCATGGGAAAGTTTTAATTATGTTTTAATTTTTTTATCCTTAATGTTTTTTGGGTTGCTTAAGTCTAAAGTTTACGGGGATACATTTTCCCCGGAACCATATTTTTTTTGGCACTTTTAGTCATATTATTATTATTTTTTTATTATTATATTTCGAGAACTAGGCCGCTTTTTTGCAAAAGCCACCATGTGCAAAATTATTGAAAAAAATATTTCCTAAATTTTTTATTTGAATTTTTTGTAGGATCAACAAAGAGCGCTTAAAGTGCTTGGGGGCCATCTTATATCTGCCATTTTGGTTATCACATTTTCTCTAAACACTGGAAAATATGATACTTTTCAGGTTTAGTTTTATTGGTCATAAACAACTGATCTACAAATTTTTAGCATATTATAAATTAGTGGCTAACCAAAGCTTATATTTACTGGGCTGTTATGTCATTAAAGGTATTATAAATTGTTTAGGGAGCAGGGTAACTCAGTGGGTAAGACACTAGACCACCATTCACAGGGACATGAGTTTGAGCCGGGCTGAATTCATAAAATTTAATTTATTTTTCTTCGGTAGTGGATTGACTTCGGGGTCTAATGTATCTCTTGGGGCACAACCCCAGCCTCTATAAAGTGGGTACTCTTAATTGAGGAAAACCTGGCTGTTGACTGTGGTAGCTGACCACATCACCCCCTTGTATAATTATTGGTCACAGAACAATACTTCCTTACCAAGTACTGAGCTCAAGGCCCTTCATGTGTTGTATCGGTACAATTTTTTTTTTTTAATAAATTCTTTAACTGTGATATGTAAAGTAAAAAACGTATGCATTACTTTATTTGTTTGAATTATTATAGCAATTGTATTAAAATATCGATGGTTGGGAATTTCCAGAAATATGCTTGCAAAAGAGGGGAATTTCGATTAAAAAAATTGGTAGAAATCATGAATAAAGTATATTTAGACCAACATTTCTTTTATATCCGACTGGCCCCACTTAAATTAAATCCAGTACCTCATTCCAGTAAGTATGGAAAGTAAATATTCAAAAATTAGTTGATGTTTTTTCTTAGGCGGATCAATTAAACTCAAAAAAAGCAGGTTGTATGTTGAAATATCTGAACAAAAATGGCAACACATTGGACAGCCTTAATTACAAAACAATAACACTACTGAAAACAATCTACAAGGTCTTAGTCATTCTACTGGTTACTAGCAATGAGAATGTTCTTGAACAATGGCAAAATCATTTAAAAACTTTTGAATGATGGAGAGGCAGGAAATAGAAAGACTAATCAATAGACTGGAACCCCCGATACAGAAGATATTAAGGAAGCTATCCAACAATTAAAAAATACATAAACAATATATAAAGATTCATCATTTATTAGTAGATTTCCAAAAAGATTAATGAAAAACCATATTATTCTAAATCCATGTAATGATAGTAACAGTACAGGAGGGTGGTCTGAAAAGTTTCTGACCTCAACATGAAGATAGCAGCACTCATAAATAAAAGTCTAGTGAATTCGTTGTTCATCTGTTGACAGTTACTCACCAAAATTTCAGACATTTTGGATGTGCAGTTGTTATGTAACAATCGTTTGAGAGAGTTGGTGTGAGTGTTTTTGTGAAAATGGACAAAATCCGGTAGGAGCTGTCATTAAATATTTGTTTTTGAAAAGCAATACCTCTACACAAAACACAGATGAATTGGATTCTGTGTATGGGGACTCTGCGCCATCATTTATCACAGTGAAATTTTGGGCAGCCGAATTTAAACGTGACCATGAGCTTGGAAGACAATGAACGTTCAGGACGTCTAAAAACTGCAACTACCAGCTAAAGCATCGCCAAAGTTCACCAAATGGTGCTAGACGACGGCCAAATTAAAGTGAGAGAAATAGTAGAAGTTATGAAAATGTCAAAAGAACGTGTTTGTCACATATTAAATCAACATTTAGGCATGAAAAAGCTGTCTGGGCATTGGGTGCCACGTTTGCTCATGTTAGACCAAAAACATGTTCAAATGAGCATTTCCAACACTCTATTGGTGCAATAAATCTGAGTTTTGGCGCCAATTAATTACTGTAGATGAAACTTGGATACAGCATTAAGCGCCTGAAACAAAAGTACAGTCCAAACAGTGGACAGCAAAGGGGGAACCGGCTCCAAAAAAAGCAAACACTGTTTTTTCGGCTGGGAAAGTGATGGCGACTGTTTTTTGGAAGAATCGTGGAGTTATTTTATTTGAATATCTTCAAAAAACAAAAACCATTATAGGAGCATACTATGCATCGTTACTTGACAAGCAGAAGGCAGAACTTGCAGAAAATCCTATTTCACCAAGAAAACACACCGTCTCACACCTCAGTGGTTGCCATGCCGAAAATCCACGAATTACGGTTTGAACTGCTTGACCATCCGCCTTACTCACCAGATCTAGCCCCTAGGGACTTCTATTTGTTCCTTCGTCTAAAAATTGTGCTTGGAGGACAGAGATTTTCGTCAAATGAAGAGGCAATCACCTTCGTAAACAATCATTTTGCAGAGAAAAACACTGAGTACTATTTCAACAGGTTACAGAGATGAGAGCATCACTGGGAAAAGTGTGTAGAGTTACAAGGAGACTATGTTGAAAAATAAAAATAAAAAATTCAGAAAAAATGTCTTGTATCTTTGTTAGGTCGGAAACACACTGTCCAATATAGTAAAACTTAAAGAAATTAGTATATATAGCTAAATAAAAGGTTCACGGGGCTGAGTTTTTAAAAAGAGATTTTATTGAAGTACATACATTATATCAAGCAAAAGCACAAACTTAAAGCCTATTACAAAACTTCGTGGAACAAACTGACATCATAACGGGTAGAGGCAGAGTGTCACCGACGAAGGTGGGGGTGCCCCTTTTATACAATTATCTAGGAGAGGGGATAGTGTACATTTATTTATTATTCCTTAATACCATTGGGTCTCTATAACTTCTCCCCCCCCCAAGTTCCGAGGTCTCCGATGGAACAAATATCTAATAGGTAAGATTCTATACAATAAAAATAAAAGGTTTGGACCTTATACATTTCTCAATACCTTTTACACTAAGTCATAACATTGCAATAGATAACATTCTATAAACAAAAGGGATTGGACCTTATTCTAAGTTTATACAAGCATAGAAGGATTAGACTTTGTTTACTAAATTAGAATTTGAACATTTAAAACAAAAAGTTACAATTATCAACTTCCTATAAACAAAAGGATTATACTTTGAACTTCCTGTTTACTAAGTCAGGATCTGTACACTTGAAAAATAAAAAGATTAAACCTTGTACATCTAACGCTAGGATAGGATTTTATACAATTGTCATAAACAAAAGGATTAGACCTTGTCCATTTCTTAATATTAACAATAAGCTTAAACTATAAAATGTTTATACGTTACAGAATTCCTTACATGCTAAAGTACAATTTTCCTTATAACTAAAAGATAATAGGATATTTCTTAATACTAAATAATACATTATTTAAACAAAAGGAAAATAAAATAAGAGTCTTTGAATTACTTTCTTCTATTACAAATACTACTTTTAAATTCAAAATTACACAATTAAATTAAAATATTTTAAATCAAAATAATAATTCAAACACTCTTCTAATTACAATTAATAATAATTTCAAAATAAAATATACCTTTCTCAATGATCAATCAAAATAATATTTCAAGACAAAATAATAGTATCTTAATATTTATTATAGTTCTCCAAAATATTAATTACAAAATAAATCAAACAGAATATTATCGTGAAATAAAATAATGCTTTGAATGATCTTTTACATTATTAACATGGAATATAATATTTCACAGCAAAATACAAAAGTCCGACTTTATTAAAATAAACTACAGCATTGTCAGTTTAATACAGATAATTCTTTTCAATATAACATAAACATTACTCCTAATATCATTATATTTATTATATTTAAAATAAAAGATTTTTAAGACATTTTAATATTGTTTAAATAAAATTAAATATTTTTAATCAGAATCATTATCTGAGTCATAGTTATCCGAGACATCCGAAATATTTACGCGAATGGATTCATTATCGTCGTCTGAAATATATTGTTTCTTTTTCCTCTTTTTTCTATTGGGCCTTTTAATATTGTCGATATGAGTTTTAATTGGTCTTTTGTCTTTTACTACTACATTTACTTTTTTAAATTTGTCTCTACTTTTTATTTTCGCTTGGGTATTTTTCAAATATTCTGTATCCCCTAATTGTTTCTGAATATCTAAAGGGTCTTCTCTATTTTTATTTAATTTTTCTGTCCTTGTCTCTTTTTCGTCATTTATTTTAGATCTAATTAGTTTATGTAATAATTGTTGGTCCTTATGATATTTTAATACATATTGTTCTGTCAGGTCGATGTTTTCGTTTGATTCTAATCTGGAGGTTCCAAAAGTAATTTCATTAGGAGTTAATTTTAATTTATTATTTAAGGTATTATTGTACGCTATTACCGCTAATCTTAATTTCTGCTGCATAGAACATTTATCTTTTTCTTTTCCTATTATTCTCAATAATTCGTTTAGGGTAGAGTGGACTCTGTTCAATAATCCCAAAGAGTTTGAGTGGCTGGCTGAAGTATAATGTAAGGTAATATTATTTTCTTCGCAAAACTGTTTTACTAAATTATTTTTCATTTCCGTCCCTTGGTCTAATGATATTTGTAGAGGTGTGGGAAAGTATGTCATATAGTTAGTCAGTGCGTTACAAATATTAATTGCGTTCTTTGATTGTAGGGTTTGAGCAAATAAATGTTTCGAAAATGTGTCTACTGCTGTGAAAATTATTGCGTTGTTAAAATTAAAAATGTCAATCATTAATTCCTGAAACGGTCTTTCTGGTGTAGGTGTAATTTGAAATTTGGTCTTTATAGGTTTTCGGTCATATTTCGTAACTTTACAAGTTTCGCATTTATTAATATACTCGGCTATTTTATTTTGCATCCCTGGAAAATAATATTCTTTTTTAAGTTTTTCGAATGTTTCGTTTATACCCCTATGCTTTGTTTTGCCTAAATGATAATTATCTATAATTTCTATTTGTTCATTCGGGTTTTCGACGTCATTTACAATTTGTTTATATTTTTTTAATTTAACCGATGGATATTCCGTTTCTATTATTTGCTGTATTGTTCTAAAATAATCGTCATATAAATTTTCGGTTATTTCGTTAGGTGATTTACAAATTATCCCGTATGTTTTATTAGGTTCGAGTATTTGTTCTAATAATGAGGCGATATCTGATTTAGCATAAATGTTTAATTCGTATCGGCGTTTCCCAAATGGTTTAGTGAAATTAATTTTTGTATTTCCCCTTTTTATAATTATTTGATTTTTTTCTATGTTTATACATTTTTCGGGTTCACAAATTCGTACTTGTTCGTTACTAGATTCCTGGGAATGGATTGTCTCTAAATCATCTTCCGGCGGTACTTCTAAGTCCTCTATTATCGTGTCATACTCGGAATTGTTTTCGTCCGCTATTTCCTGATTTAATAATTCTTCGACGTCCATTTCCTCCACGTCGCTATTATGATTCAATTCGTCGCTTCCCCTGGAAAGTGCATCGGCCACGTAATTTGTTTTTCCCTGAATGTGTTTAACTTCGAATTCAAATTCTTGTAATTTCCAAACCCACTTCATTATGCGCGTGTTACCATTTTTCATTGAAAAAATCCACGTTAAAGGTTTATGGTCTGTGCATAAAAGAAATTTTGTACCGTATAAATAAGGCTTAAAGTGTTGGGTTGCCCATACTACCGCTAGTAATTCTTTCTCTATTGAACTATAATTTAATTCCGCATTTTGTAATACTCGGGACGCGAATGCTACTGGGTGTTCTATTTCATTTTCGTCTTTTTGTGAGAGCACGGCTCCGATGGCTTTATTACTGGCGTCTGTAGTTAATATAAATGGTCGTTCCCAATCCGGATAATTTAAAATTGGTGTGTTACTCATCATTTCCGTCAAAGTTTGACATGCTTCTTTAATTTCCTTTGTGGCCATAAATTTTTGTTTTTAATGAATTAGAAATCGGTCTGGTAATTTTTGCGTAATTTTTAATAAACTTTCTATAGTATCCCGTCATGCCCAAAAATTGTCTCGTCGTCTTTTCATTACGCGGAATGGGGAAATTTAAAATTGCTTCTATCTTTTTCTCGTCTGTTTTTAATCCGTCTGGGGTTACGATATAGCCTAAAAAGTTCAATTCGGTTTTAAAAAATTCGGTTTTATCTAGTTGTATTGATAGGTTATGTTCTTTTAGGGCTTCAAATACTCTTTTTAAATCTTTTAAATGTTCTTTTTCGTTTTTTGAGTAGACTATTATGTCGTCGATGTAAATCATAGAATTGGGGATATTTTGTATCATCATCGTCATCGCTCTCTGAAAGGTTGGGGGTGCATTACACAAGCCAAAAGGCATACGTACAAACTCAAAATGCCCATTTTCGGTGGAAAACGCGGTTTTAGCTATTGAATCTTTATCCATTTCGATTTGGTGAAATCCCGACGCGAGGTCTATGGTGGAAAATATTTTCGATCCCTTTAGTCTATTTAATAAATCTTCGATATTCGGTAGGGGAAATTTGTCTTTTACTGTAGCCTGATTTAGTTTCCTGTAATCGATCACCATTCTAATTTTTTTCTGTCCCGACGCGTCTGATTTTTTCGGTACGATCCAAAGCGGAGAATTATACGGCGATTTGCTAGGTCTTATGATATTACTTTTTAATAGTTTTTGAACTTCATCATTAATTTGTTTTTTAAATTGTTCCGGGTAACGGTAATTACGCGTATAAATTGGATTTTCATTCGTTGTTATTATTTTATGTTTTATTAACCCTGTTGATTTTAAATTCTCGTCGTCCCTTTTTAATACTTCGCCATGTTGGCTAATAATTTCGATTAATTCTTCCTTTATTTCCGGACTAATATGTTCGTGGCGAATTAAGTTTTTAATTTCGTTTTTATCATTAATAAAAAATAAATCATTCTCTAATTTGAATTTTTTCTTTTTAAATTTTAATTCATTTTTTTCTAAATTGATTTTTAATTTTAATTTTTTCATTGTCTCGTAGCCCAATAAAATATTAAACCTTTCGCTAAATGGAAATATTAAAAATTTGACTTTTTGATTAATTCCTATCAGGGGCATTAGGTCAATTATCACGCTTTGTGATCCTTCCGCCGTTCCCGTAGGTGTTCGAATTGCAAAATCCTCTTTAGAAATTTCCGAGAAATGTGGAATGTGATCGGGGTGTATATAATTTTTTGTGGCACCCGTATCAATTAGCCATTTATTTCCCATACTATCAGTTAAGTTCGGTAAATCGTTATTTAAGTTCAAGTCATGAATTTCTATTTGTTTATCCTGGTTATCTATTTCTTTATCCGGTTTAGAATTTAAATTGTTTATATCCGGTCCGGAGGTCTGCTTGTGCTCGGGCCTAATTCTAAAAAATGATCCTGTCTTTTTTCCAAAGATTCAATACGCTCTTGTAATAATTTTATCTGTTTATCCTTTTCCTCTTCTATCGCGTGTACTCTATTAGAAACGGTTCTCATTGAAACAGTGTTGGAGTCTATTTGGGGTTGCTGATAATTTTGTTGCCTAAAATTTCTGGAGGGCGGTTTATTAAAAAATTTATACTGTGACTGGGGGTCCCACGGTTGATTATAAATCGGAGTAGTATATTCAATAGCTCGCTGTTGTGGCCGGAAGTTATGTTGATTGTTATTGTTATAAGCATTAAAGGTTGGACTTTGTTCATGCTGATACGGTCTGTATTGTTGAGGATTATTGTACGACGCATATTGCTCGCGGTGATACTGATGGGGTCGGTTGTAATTTTGATAATCATGGTGGTTGTTAAAGTTTGGTCGGTACTCTTTGTTTTTAAAATTATTTTCGAAATTCTTCTTTTTGTAATTATTTTGAGTTGGGTTATTCTTATACTGTTTTTTATCTCCGTAAAGTCTATGTACAAGATGAGCCGCGCTGTTTCTTAATATTTCTTCTAGGTCTTCTAACGAGTCAAATTTAATGTGATAAATAAAATCTGTTAATGCCGGATGTAAGCTATGTACTGCGTGATGGGATATCTGTTTGTCATACCTATACATTTCGTCCTGTTTGTTTAGTATCTCATTGTCTGAATAAATACGTGCGTATAAATCGCATCTTTTTTGGCCCAGTCGTTCTAAGAAATCGAGTGGGTTCTCGTTATGATAAGTCCGCGTATTTAAAATTTCTGAAATTAATTGTTCCCTAGTTCTCGTGTCCTGATATTTTCTTTTTAAGAATTTTATTATTTCTTTTACTGTATTGAATTCCTTATCATATACGGCGACTTTAGCTTTCCCTGTTAATTTGTTTAAGATTGTTAAAACTAATTTGGCTTGGTTTGTATTTTTATGAGTATTGTCCTCTTTACAATATAAATTATATAAAAAAATTCGCTATTTCTGATAAAATCAACTAGTTGTAACGGATTTCCGTCGTATTCCGGGATTAATGCTAAATCGTGATTTTTAATTTCAAGAGCCATATTAATATCTTCTTTTTTAACTAACGTAGAACCTGTTATTTTTAAGTTACTTAATTTTTCTTCCAAACCATTCATAAAGATAAATGCTAAATTTAAATTATTATACTTATTACTAACTTATATTTAAATTACAAAATTACTTAAAAATAAAAATAAAAATAAAATAATTATACTTTTTCTTGATACAACGATGTCTTCGTTGTCTTCGATGTCTTCTCGATGACTTCCTCCTTTAGCTCATTCCCGTCGATTCCTTAGCAAAGAGGTTGAAGGTCCTTCTGGTTAAGGTATTGGAATACCAAAGCGCTCCCAAAGACTTGAAGATCTGCTGATGTATTAGTACTCAGCTCCCAATCTTCTCATGCCAGTGGAAAGAGGTCTCGCTGTTCTGTACCTGAAATAAGATAGAACTGCCGCGAAGTTACGTTAACGCTTCCAAAATGTCCCTCCGTTCGGGCGCCAGCTAAATAAAAGGTTCACGGGGCTGAGTTTTTAAAAAGAGATTTTATTGAAGTACATACATTATATCAAGCAAAAGCACAAACTTAAAGCCTATTACAAAACTTCGTGGAACAAACTGACATCATAACGGGTAGAGGCAGAGGGTCACCGACGAAGGTGGGGGTGCCCCTTTTATACAATTATCTAGGAGAGGGGATAGTGTACATTTATTTATTATTCCTTAATACCATTGGGTCTCTATAACTATATATATATATATATATATATATATATATATATATATATTTTTTTTTTTTTTTTTTTTTTTTTTTTTTTTTTTTTTTTTTTTTTTTTGTGTGTGTGTGTGTAGAAAAGCACTTATGAATTAAAGTAGAAATTTGTGTGGTAATTTGATGATTTTAAAATAACTACTATTTTCTTGGTGTAATAAGAAACGGTTAAAATAATCTTTTTGCGGCATGCAATTGTTGAATAATTTTTCACAATTGCAAAAAAGGAAAACACAATTTTTACGAAAATATTTAAATGTAGGGGCTCTGGATACAATCAAACCAAAAAATGAGAACAGGGACAAATGACCCCCTGAAACATATCTCAGTTCGATGATGCACTTTTAGATAGACTTCCAATTTGAACGTGAGCATAGAAATAAAAATAAAATCAAAAACCCTAAGCCATTTTGATTATAAAAATATATAAGCAAATTAACTAATTATTAACTAACGTAAGAAAGTTACAAATTGGAACAAGTTACAATTTCTGACAATTTAAGACCTTCATTGGTTAAAACTTTATAATAATCCGTTGCGCAAACGACAAAGGTACTTCTTGCTCAGTCACGTGTTGTACTGACGATAAAGTTTAGCTAGCACATGAATCAGACTATTTGCCTTACTCCTCAAACCAAACATCCACTCCATATAACACCATCTTGCTAGGAACTGCATTTTAAAAAGAACAACAAAGTTTTCATGGATAATAAAGCTGTTTTTTTTACCTCGTGTTCTTACCTTCATCTGGGAGCAGAAGTTCTGTTTCTTGTTTCACATGACGAAGCTCATCTACAATTAGGTAAACAAGAGAATAAAAAATTAACAGCTCAACAAACATATTATACATTCAATTAAATGACCTAAAATAAATACAAAAAGGAAATTTTAAGTAAATAGTATACAAAGCGATATGTACACAAAAGAACTAAGCATTTATTATTGTAATAATTATTGTTTTGTTGACTGTGAGTTTTTACTAAGGAGATGAATTTGTCAGGGGTGCAGTCAAGGTTGAATAAACACAAACAGTTTTTAAATGAAAAACTTATATTGTGGCGTGCCAACATTTCAACCTGCCTTGCAGGTCTTCATCAGGGCTAAAATAACAAAAATTGGATGTGACCAAAATGATACAAACATTAAAAAAATAAATAATAAAAATAATTTAAAAATGAAAAAGAAACAAGAAAAAAATCTGTAGCTAATTAGATAATTGAATACAAAATAGTAGTAGTCTAGTCAAAGATACAGTTGTAATAAAGTAATTAAATAATTTAAATTGAATAATATAAATTTAAAATTTTGTAAACTAATACAATGTAACAATTTTACTGACAGATGTTTTTTATTAGGAATTTAAAAAGGTATAAGGGATCTATTGTTGGAGGTAAATTTTATATTTTTGGTGTGTTGTTCTTTGTCCTATGTATAACAGTAAATATACCTTCCCCTTTAGATAAGCTAGACCTTTTTTGTTTTTTCTACTGACAGTGTTTTCTCTAGTGTTTAAATATAAAACTTAAGACTTTAATATCTTTTTATTTTTTAAAACTTTAAACCTACAACAGGTTATGGGCCCAGGAGTGTAAAACTAAATACTAGGATTTTAAATAATTAAACATTAACTCCTGGTTCGTGGTGTGTTTAAAAAGTGTTGAAACGTGTCGTTTTTTTTTTCATTTAATCGCTATGAATTCTTTTGGACAGTCAGATGATGTCGCTTATATTGAGAAACTGAAGGGAGCTGAAAATTATCAGGTATGGAAACTACATATAGATGTTTTGTTACAATCAGCCGGACTTGATGACATTATATCGGGAGAAGTGAAATTAGAAACACTTACTCAAGATAAAGACAAAAAAGATTTTATAAGAAAAGATGCAAGAGCTAAAAAAGCTATTCTAGCAACAATTAATGGATCAGTAATGAATCACATTTTGATGTGCAGTACATCAAAAGAAATGTTGGAAAAGATAACCAAAATATATGAAAAAAATACAGATGATCAAGTTAACCACCTGCTACAAAAGTTTTTTAGTTGTGAGTATGATCAGGCAAAAGATATGGCCACAAACATCAGTGATTTACAAAATTTAGCATTTAAATTAAATTCACTTAAGCAAAAAATTAGTGATGAAATGATTATTTCCAAAATATTAGCCATACTGCCCCCAGAATATATTTTTTTCACAACCGCATGGAGTTCTACCTCTAAAGATGATAGAACACTAGACAATCTGATGATACGGCTGTATTCTGAAGAGTCCAAACTTTTGGTAGGCAACAAAAATCAAGAACTTGTAGCATTTAAGACATCTGCGAAAAACCATAAACCCATTAAAAAGAATAAGTGTTTCAACTGTAACAAATTTGGACATTTTGCAAACAACTGTCCACAAAAAAATAAAATAGTTTACAAAGACCTGACACCGTGCAAATACTGCAAGAAGACTAATCATAAACCAGAACACTGCTTTTTTCGAGAAGAACATGAGAAACGAAATAAGAACAAAGAAAAGATAGCCTATATTGCTCAAAAACACAATTATAAAGAAGATAATGATTTGGAATTTTACATAGACAGTGGATCGTCTTACCACATGACAAACAACCGCTCTTTGCTATCTAATTTCAAATCAGAAAAGGATGAAGTAAAAGTTGCCAAGAAGAACCAAGCACTATCTACCACTGGTATAGGAGTTTTGGATACAGAAGAATGCACATTAAAAAATGTCATTCTTGCCCCCTGCCTAGATAGTAATTTAATTTCAGTAGGAGCAATAACTGAAAATGGAGGTGAAGTACTTTTCAAAAAAGAAAAAGTATTAATATATAAAGATGATCATATACTCGAAGGAAAAAAACAAACAAATGGATTGTATGCTTTGAAACTTACGCCAGAAGATAAAGAAAAACAGTGTCTAAAAGTAGTAAACAATAAAGGAGATGCTACATATTGGCATAGAATTATGGGTCACCTGAGCTATGATTATCTAAAACAAATAAATAAGCAAAATTCATTGGGTATATCGTCAAATATTATAGAAAATACAAATAGCAACTGTGAGGTGTGTTTAAAAGCAAAACAGTCTCGTTTTTCGTTCAGTACAGAAAGAACTAGAGCATCCAGACCTCTTGAACTGATACATACAGATTTATGTCAAATAGAGTTGCCCACTTGGGACGGATATAATTATTTTTTAACCTGTCTTGATGATTTTACATGTTTCAAACAAATATATTTGTTGAAAAGAAAATCAGACACAGCAGAATTTATTAAAAATTATGTTGCAGAAGTTGAAGCAAAATGGACATTGCCTGTCTACAAAATCAGATGCGACAACGGAGGAGAATATGTAAATCAAAACTTATTAAATTGGACCAGAACAAAGGGAATAATTATGGATTTTACAATCGCACATACACCACAACTTAATGCTAAAGCCGAAAGACTAAATAGATCAATCATGGACAAAACAAGAGCTCTCTTGTTTGATTCTAGTCTACCAACAAAAATGTGGGGTGAAGCAGCTCGTGTTGCGTGCTATATCTTGAATAGATGTCCAACAAAGGGTCTCCCTACTGATAAAACACCATTTGAAATGTGGTTTGGCAAAAAAAACCAGACTACACAAGAATGCATATTTTCGGATGCAATGCATATGCAAAAGTATTGACAAAACAAAACAAGCTTGACACCAGAAGTGTAAAGTTTATACATGTTGGTTACTCACTAAATGGATATCGTCTGTGGGACGAAAACAATAAAAAAATAATTCACTCAAGAGATGTAATTTTTGATGAAGAAACTACTCAGGATAAAGGTAACATGGACAAAAACTTTGATTTACTTTATCAGTCACTAGAATGTGAAGAGGATGCAGGTGAAGAAGAAGACATATCCACAGAGAACCAAATCTTCAGCTCTGAACAGGAAGAAACACAAGAAGAGGAAAATGAAAAAAAATTGTGCAGACAAGATGATAGAAGAAGATGAAGACAGAGAAAATAATCTGGGTAGAGGACATAGAAAAAAACAACAACCTAGACACCTTGAAGACTATGTGATGCTAACTTATAAAGAAGCAATAAATGGTCCTGATTCTAAGAAATGGGAAAAAGCCATAAATAGTGAGAAGGCTTCTCTTAAAAAACATAACGTGTTCAAATTTATACCAAAAGGTTGTCAGAAAGATAAAAAATTAATTAGCAGCAGATGGGTTCTGAAAAAAAGGGAAACTGGACAGTACAAAGCCAGACTTGTAGCACGTGGCTGTGAACAACGTGAAGGCGACTACTATGACACATTTAGCCCTGTTGTTAACACCAGTATACTATGTTTCCTATTGGCCTATGGAAAAACAACTGATAAAGTAATAATGCAGTTTGATGTAAGCACTGCATTTCTATATGGGCAATTGTCAGAAGAACTTTATTTAAAATTGCCTGAAGGTTTTGAAGAAGAGGATGGAAAGATCTGTCTTCTTTTAAAGTCATTGTACGGACTTAAGCAGGCACCCGTAAATTGGAATAAGCGGTTTGTTGAATTTTAAAAAAAAATGAATTGATTCAACTCATAACAGACAAATCAGTATTCAAAAATAAGGATAGTTCATTGATTCTTGCGATGCATGTTGATGATGGACTTGTCATTGGAGATAATGAAACGGTGGTTAAGAATTTTCTGTTGGAACTAAAAACAGAATTTGATATTACAATCGAGGAAAACCCCAAACTCTTTGTAGGTCTTGAGATTCAAAGAGAGCCTGAAAGGTTATATCTTCATCAAACCGAATATGTTAACAAATTATTACAACATTTCAACATGGAGACATCAAAGAGCGTGAAAACGCCATCCACACCATGTGTGGGGGTTAATACAAGGCCTAACTCAATTTTTCCTTACAGAGAAGCTGTTGGAAGTCTGCTATATCTTTCTAACAGAACAAGACCAGATATAGCATTTTCTGTTAATGCTGCCTCAAGAAATGTAGAAAATCCCAACAGAGGAAGATGTGCAGAAAGTAAAAAGAATTTTCAGATATTTACAGGGCTCAAAAGACATGGCAGTAGGATATGAAAAGGGTCACATAGATCAACTCGAGGCTTACTGTGATGCTGATTATGCCACCGATCCTAAAACAAGACGAAGTACAAGTGGATTCATTATCCTTTACTGTGGAGGAGCAATATCATGGTCAACCAGACGTCAGCCAGTCATCGCTGTTAGCACAGCAGAAGCTGAGTTTATTAGTGCAAGTGAGTGCGTCAAAGAAGTTATTTTTTTTAAATACTTGTTTGAAGAACTAACAAACAAGAATCTAAATGTCAACCTACATATTGACAATCAAAGTACAATTTGTATGATCAAAAATGGAAGTGAGGCAAAACGATCAAAACATATAGACATTAAATTTAAATTTATTTTGGAAAAAGTGACACAAAATGGTATCATACTTAAATATTGCCCCATAGAAGAACAAATAGCTGACGTGTTTACAAAGCCTTTAACTTCTGTTAAATTTGAAAAGTTGAGAAAACAATTTATGCTTGTAAGACAATAATTGTGTTTTCTCAAAACAATGTAACACTATAAATTAAGTATTTGTTTTTTAAGAAAAATTAATTTCTTTTAAAATTAAAAATTTACGGGGGAATGTTGGAGGTAAATTTTATATTTTTGGTGTGTTGTTCTTTGTCCTATGTATAACAGTAAATATACCTTCCCCTTTAGATAAGCTAGACCTTTTTTGTTTTTTCTACTGACAGTGTTTATCTCTTGTGTTTAAATATAAAACTTAAGACTTTAATATCTTTTTATTTTTTAAAACTTTAAACCTACAACATCTATATGAAAAGGAAAATGGTAAGATAGAAAGGTAAGCAAAATAATAAAGTTGGCATAACAATAAACGAAGGAAGAGGTTGGGAAAATATGAGAAATTAAAATTAAAAAAATTAAACGTAAGTCCATTTATTTAAATACATTACATATATTTAAGTTGATTATTAGTATTGTATTTAAGGTTAAGTCTGGTTTATTTTCTTGGTACAGCATGTAATTTTGTGAATTGTAAAAACAAATTATATAAGAAATAAAGAAATTAAAAAAAAAAAAAAAAAAAAAAAGTAAATATAATATGCTAACTTTAGATTTATAATTCAATTATAAATCTCCAGTTAATCCGACCTTTTGACCATTGGGCCCTATCTCTTGGTACCTCAGGGGTCAAATTAGTAAGGTTCTACTGGACATGGCTAAAGATTATAAAGCTTAGTGTTTCTTACCTTCATCTGAGACCATTAATTCTGTTTCTTGTTTAACGTGATGGGACTCATCTGCAATTAAGAAAAACACAGAATAAAAATAAACAGCTCTTCAAACATATTACAAATTCAATTAAATGACCTAAAATAAATAAAAAAAGAAATTTCAAGTAAATAATGTTACACATATACTTCCTTAACCATGGAGTGGGCGCGTGGTTGACAGGTGACACCCACCTTCATTGTTTATTTATAACTTCCCACCCTCAAGACTATGGTACCACTTCTCCTCAAAACCTTTCCAGAGGGATGTTTAGATGTGATTTGTTACCCTTTTGAATCGACTACTTCACTCAATTTGAAGCGAAAGAACAATTTACAACTTTTAAGGTAAGCAATTTTTGTAATTTACCAATTTAAATTATTGTGGTTACGTATAATTATCTACTTATTTGTCAATAATATTTTTACTAGTTTATTATGATTATTTCCATTATTTTCAACCAATTTTGAAACTATTTTTATCTCTATCAAAAATTCTAATTAAGTCATTAGGAAATACAGTGGACCCTCGTTATAACGCGGGTTAAGGGGAAATGAAACCTCCCGCGTTATAGACGTACCCGCGGTATAACGAAGGCAGAAGTATGAATCATTGGGGATCAAAAAATTATGAAAATGCACTATGATCTCGGGCAACAACTAAAGGAATAATACACAGTTTTAAAAAAGAAAGTGAGGGGGATTCTGTGTACCAAGAAGGCAAGAATAGAGAAAACTTCTCCGCACGTCATCTAGGTAGGTTACCGGGAAGATATTCAATCGACATTGTCTAATCAACACATTTCGGCTTATTTCCACGACGACCAAGCGATGTACACACTCTTTCCTAAAGTTTTTTTTAAAAATTCTAATAAAAATCAAACTTTAAAAAGTTCTAATATTGAAACAAAAACAATGAAACTTGGTTAGACAATCGTAATTCATTCTAAACGTCCTATTTAGTTTTACTTCCTACATTAACAACCAGTTATAATTTTTTTCCTTTACAAATTCCTTTTAAAGTTCAGTAAAATTAGAAGTGTATTAAAAAAAAAAAAAAAAAATAAAAAAAAAAAAAAAAAAAAAAAATTAACAAATGTAACTCAATTTACAGAGTTCACTTTTCCACAGAACTTATAAACATTGGAGCCTTTTCGTTTTTTTCTCTAGTTTTTATGACTCAATTTTGTAATGAATTGTTTTCAAGGTTTCTATTGTTGGTTCTGAAACCATAATACGATGTAATCTTATTTTTTATTAATTTTAATTAAGTCAGGATCGGGACCGGAGCTTGACCCGCGTTATATCCGAATCGGCAGTATAACCAGCCGCGTTATACCGAGGGTCTACTGTATGTCACAACCCAAAAAACCAAGAGTGGAAATCTATTCAGATCCCAAAGTTTAGAAACAATGGCTAGATGAATTGAACAAAACAACTGACAAGGAAGGTATTGCCCTGATGAATGATTCAGGAGAAACTGACCACCTAAGCAAAAGCAATCACAGGAGGCAGGCTTGCATCCTCCTTGGTGTTGATGAGAAGCAACCAGAATCAACAGGAAGAGAAGGTGTCAGAGGTCGTTGGCACGATTATGGATGTAAACTCAATAGAACTATTTGGAAATGGTACGAAAAGTGCCAAAAATGGATGTTTATTGAACAAATAAATTTTTTTGTAATCATTTTTATATTTCCTCTGTATAATTTTTAAATGTTTAGTTTGAAATTTTTGTATCCTTAAACCTTTAACAACACTCAAATAAAAGTGTATAAAAGCTTAATTGACAAAAATTAATTATTTTTAAGGTTTAAAACTAAAAATTTGCTTGTGTGACGTACGTCAACCATGCGACCACTCATGTAACAACCAGTAACACGCCAACTCGTGGGTTAATAACATAATGTGGTTGATTTAAAAATGAACATAAAAATAAAAAATTTTGTCAACAACCAGAAATTTTCTCAATTGCAATAAGTATGATGTTTGAATATAGATGGACATACCGATCATAATTTTTTAATAGCCAAAGACTATAGCCTTTCATTTGGGATAAAACATAGCTATGATAAAAAGGTGATCTTTTTTTTTTTTTTTTTTTTTTTTTCATTTGATCTAGTAATGCACTTGACTAATGCAGAATAAAATATAATACATGAAACCGCAAAATAAATCTTGATCTTCAAATCATTTATTTGGAATCATTACTCTTAGAAGATCGTGACTCTTCATTCCCTCTACAATAATTTAGTACTTAATGTAAAAAAACGTACAGTAACATCTAGTTGTTTTCTATAAAATAAATAAAAAAATTAAATTAAAATTTTCTTACCATAATAAATCTCTGATACATCTTCTTCTTTGATAAAAATTGAGGGAACTGTAAAATGAAAAAACTGTAATCAGTTAGTGTCACCAATAAAAAACTTTTACCAAGACAAAGCCTCCATAATTTGATATATTACTCTAAATTAAGATATGCCAATAATTATTATAATATGCTGTGATAAGCCCTTATAAAATGGGTAACAACATCGAACCACTGCTCCACCCAAATGATTTTGCAAATAGATTGCGATGCTTAACATCAGGTTTCATATTTATTGATATATCTTTCTATACCTTTATCTGTAAACTTGAACTTGTATAGGCACAATGTGGATTATATTGTTTAGTGTTTTATACATTTATATTTTATTATCTCATCTTCTTTTTCTCATGTTTTCTTATCTCCTCGTCCCTAATGTGAGAGAGTGTATCACAAGTTAACAACAACACTTTCTAAATGGATTTAGAGTTTTAAGTAGTTACATTTTACCATTTCCACTTCCCTTATATGAGAAACTTTCATTGTATATATTCTGTGAATGGATTCTTTGTGACCCATATTACTTAATGCCCTAAGGTAAGACAGATATTAATCATTAAGGGTCATTCTCAAAATAATTGCCGTTTTGGGTTTAGAAATAGAGGAAAAATGTCGAAAAATGAACATCATTTTTCTTGAACGAGGCAAGATAACGTGACCATCTGTCACTAAAATATACGAGTGACAATTTTTTTTAAACTAATCCAGAAATTATTTTGAGAATGACTCACAAAATTCTATCTACAAAAATGAGACAAACTAGAGAACATCTAGTAAATATTTTCTTTAAGAGTAAAAAGACTCAATGTTTGCTTAAATACATTTTTAAAATAAGGGATAAGATCCTAGTTTCAGGTCAATACTAACTGTAAATTTTTACATTATTATCATACATCCACAACAGACTAACTAAGAAAAATTAGTAATAGAAAAGGATCTTAAGAAAAAGGACTATATGAACAAATCTTATGGTTTTCACTTCATTTAAGGTTGTTTGAAGTTTTTATAATTTCTGAATGGATGTATTACCAACTTTTGTTCTCAACCTATGGAGAATAGTGATGACATAACCATTAGAATCTTTGAAAAACCTATCTTCTATCAAGAAAACAGCAGGTGTTAAGAATATAGCTCTGGAGATTGGAGAATAGGAAAATAACACAAGCATGCAGATATTCATAAATAAAACACAAAATTGTTTCTAATTTATAGGGTTATCTATTTGCTCTCGGCAATACACATGGAAGCAACAACAAAGAATAATAATTGGTGGATGATTTCAAAAAAGAAAAAAAAATTCGGACCAGTTCTACATGCATGTTTAGATCAACGATTTATTCATTACATCATTACCTAAAATTTAGGATGTATAATTGTAGTCACGAAAACTACAATATATTTAAATACCATTACATGTTTTAAATATAATTTAATAATTTTATCATACTTTAACAACTAAGGATCAAATTGCACTATAAAATTTTCACACTTTAAAAAAGAAAAACTCACAATCAGACTCATTTCCAACAGTCATATCTTCTTTTATAGAAACATCATTAATATTTATACCTATAAAAGAGAAAAAACATTAATATGGAAAATTTTAAATTATAACAAAAATAAATTTTATGTTATTGCATAGTTAAACAATTAGCCCTAAAGTATGAGATTTTGAGAAATTCAAAAGGTACAATGATGGACTGCTAAACCATTCCATTGTAATGCGCTAAACTTTGTAACCAGAGTATAATGCAGCATTGTTTACATTATCCTAATTATGTCTTAGCCAACCCTAATCAAAATGAACAATCTATTTAAAAGATTGAACACTTTCTCAGAGGATTAAAACCTTTAAATAGTACTTAAAATAGACATTTGTATAAACCTAAATTGATGGTTAGTATAAAATTTATTGTATGACTTAAATGATGATTTAATACTATTAAATTAAGAGAGAGTAAATAATAAGTTTTCCTTACCAACTTCATTCATAATTATCAAGGTTCATCAACAGCAAACAAGCCCTCAATGCCAGTTTACAAACCACTAATGGTAAACTAAGTGTAGTTCGTTAATGAAGTGTTCATTTGACCAAGTTCACAAATAAAGCGTAATAAAATATAATGCATTTGTAACGAAGGAACAGTTTGTCATGTCGGTAAAGGTCGGCTTAGTAGGAGGCGACCCCTACGCATTCCCAGAATAACTTTTATTGATTCTTACCTTCTTCCGATTTATTTCGGTGTTTTAGTCGCTACTTTTCGAGGGGAAAGGTTATTCTCATTTATTTACGGAGAATCCCTGTTCAAAGTAATATTAACTTCTGCTTACCTTATGATATTAAAATGAGAAATAAGAAAATAATGAAGTGGAAATAAGAAAATGTCAAAATACATGTTTCGGAGAAAATGCTCCATCAGGCTTCTAAAAATTTTTAAAAATACTTAAATCTATAACATTACACCAAAAGTTTTAAAATTATAAAATATGTCATTTACCTCTTAATCTGTGATTATTCTCACATTGTCCATTCTCCATGTTATAAGTTATAAGGGATTATATAATATAAGACAGAATCCTTGTTGAAAGTTATGTTAATTTCTGCTATATTTTCTCAAGGGCAGAGGAAATAATAATAACCAAATAGAGTATATATATATTTAGGACAAACAATTAAGGCTTGGGCACACAGAGATCGGTCTGTAGCGGCGGTCTGCGATCTGCGACCGAAGCGGTCAGGTGGTCTAGTTGTAATACACAACATTGAATCATCCCCGTCAAACAGCACGCGGTCTGCCCTCGCGGTCCAGTCTTCGTCGTGGCGATAAGCGATCCAGTAGTACAAAATTACAAATTCAACCCTGACCACCTCACCACCTGCGATTAAAAAATGACCGAACACATCGAATTGTTTTTGTTTATATTGATTTTGTTTCAATTTCATGGAGAAATTTACTTTTGAAACCGAAAAAAAAACATGTTCTCATTTGGCATACAAATCAGTTACTTGTGTAAATAAAACATTATGACTAGAGACCGGATCTCTGTGTTATTGCACATTTAGTTCGCTTTGATTTAGCGCTCTCTAACCCAAGCAGTTATCTCATTCATGACCTAAGGATTCTTATTCTTAAATTTCATTTTGCACGAAATTGCACAAATTTGACTTCTTGAGCTTAATTGCACGAATTCGGGTTTTACTGCACGAAAGTGCACAATTGGACTGTGGCAAACTTCGTTTCTGACCAAAATCCGTGAAAGTGGTTGGTTATCACTAAACAAGAAAAAACGTCTCCCATAGATGTAGTTGTAGTATCGGGAGACTCCAAACACAATAGCCACTGCTTCTCGGCCAAGTTGGCTGTAGTTCATTTCAGAAGGTGTGAGAGCGCGAGAGGCATAGGCTACAGGTTTTTCGTTCCCATCCACAGAATGGCTCAAAATTGCTGCGACTCCCACCGGGCTAGCATCTGTGGTTAGAATAACTGGAAATGCTGGATCAAAAGGGATTAAAATTCTGTCGCTGCACATTTCAGCTTTAAGTTTAACGAAAGCATCTTCGCATTGGCGGGTACACTTGAAATGGTGCCCTTTAGTTTGCAAATTCCGTAAGGGAAATGAAATTGTAGAATAATCTGGGATGAATCTTGCGTAGTAGGTCATCATACCTAAAAATCTGCGAACTTCATCGACATTCTGAGGGCGTGGAAGTGCGGAGACAGCATGAATCTTTTGAGGATTTTTTTTTAATATAATAATAATAATAATAATAATCCCTACTATCATTATCATCCACAACCCATAATTTCGGAAAAAGGGATAAAGATATTTTGGGATCACCCGATAATTACTGATCATACGATCATAAACAACAGGCCGGATATAGTGATCATAAACAAAGTAGGGAAATCAGCTTTTATCATCGAAATCGGTGTGCCATCAGATGACAATATGTTCCGAGTTTTAGCTGAGAAGAAGAGGAAATACCAGGACTCCATAATACGATCATGGCAGAAGAACTGAAACCAACTATATAGACTCCTCCAGTGCAGAGTCTTGCCCATGATTATATCTTGCAATGGGCTGATTCCGAAAGACACAATTTGTTCAATAGAGAAGTTGGAGCTGCCAAAAACAGTGCTACAAAAAATGCAACAAGCAGCATTGTTGGGAACTACAACAATAGTTCGGAAATTTTTAAATTCCAAATAAACATTCATGGTTGACCATGCTTGGTCCCCAGAATGTTTGCTACCACTAGGTGTGAAAACAAATAAATAATAATAATAATAATTATAATAATTAATAATAATAATTAATAATTATAATAATAAAAAAATAAAATATACATATAGATAGATGTATATATTACCCTTGTATCCTAACAAAAGTCTGTATTTATCACTTAAATGATGGAAAACGAATCAAAAGAAATAACAGCATCAGGAAACATGCTTGAATATAACCAGAAGGAACTAAATAAAATAATAGGAGCAATTTCGGAATAGATGTATAAATGTTCTATGCACATTCTTTAATATATAATAAAAAAAAACCTTAAAATAGGTAGTGATCTGGCTTTGAAGAAATTTAGGCTGAGTTCCTTCCTAAAGCTGCGAGGTAATTTTATAGTTGGAAAATGTACCAAAGGAAGATTGAAATACCTTAGGGTACGAGTTAATAATGTTAGAAATTTCACTGGGTATATTCTGAATAATGGATCTACAAATTTGTTCAGAATAACTAAATTTTGAAATTTTTAAACCTTGTGTGTGCCTGTCAGTGAAGGATCCCCCATTTGGAATAACATGGAATTCCAATTTATGAAATTTGGATTTCCAACCAATTGGATTGAAATTTTCAACCAATAACTTGGTCTTTCCAATGAGGTATAATTTGATATAATTTTCTCAAAGTTTGCTAAATAAAATTCTTCCACTATAATGTTGTAAAATGATTCAATATCGATTTCAAATGTATAAATTTGCCTAAATATGTTTAAATCCATCATCATTTTGACGAGTTGGAAAATTAAGGAATGTGTCACATAGAAGGGATACTTAAAATTATACTGGGTTTAGGTAAATGAAAAATGAACAAATGCACCAAAAAGCAATACAGACTCGGAGGTGTAACGTTTGATTGAATTGTTTAAATATACAATCCAAACAGAAATCTGTTACATGTCTTAGATAGATATTTTCCGGAAACGGAATCGCAATTGATGATAAATATGTTGAGGCTATTGAGGGGTTGCCGGAACCAAAAAAAAAATGAGATATATTGAGAGTTTAAAAAATTCTTAAATATGTCTCTAAGTTTGTACGAAACTTGTCAGAAAAATCAATTACATTAAGAAATTTAATTAAAAATTATTTTAATTGGAAGTGAGGTAATGAAGACAAAATTTCATTACAAGAACTTAAGGATGCCAGTCATAGCGGAGACTCTGTATATCTTAGATATATGTACATATCTCGGTCAACAAACAACCCATTATTAAAAGAAAACATGTTACTTCGACATCTATGATGATAAGAACAACAAATCTTCATGTTTTTGTATATATTAGTACAGAGTAAACATTTATTATAGGGGAGAAGTTCAATTTTTTTTTTTTTTTTTTCGATATCTCCAAAACGGATGACTCTAAAAAAATATGTTTAGAATTAACATAAAAGTTAATCAAATAGCCTATGAAATTGATTCTATATAAACTTGTCGTAATTCTAACCGTTTACGAAATATTCATTATTGAAAATCTGTGATTTTTGGGAAAAAATAAATATCACCTCACTTTTTGTCAAACTTTTGCTTCTAGTACTTTCCACAATCGTTTCTCCAAAAAAACGTAAGAATCAAAGTTGTTGAGCAATCAATTTACTTTAATTTCATATATACGTTTCTGGTATTTGAAGCAAATGTTTAACAAAAAGTGAGGTGATATTTATTTTATTTCTAAAATTATCGATTTTTAATAACGAATATCTCGTAAACGGTTAGAATTAAGACAAATTTATATATCATCAATCCTATAGGAAATTTAATTAGCATTTTTTTAGAGTCAACCGTTTTCAAGATATCGAAAAACCAAAACACTTCTCCTCTCCCCCCCCCCCCCCCCCAAGTGCGAGGTCTTTTAGTATGTTTACCTTCTAACTATACCTAACAAAGCTATGAAGTCAAAAATTATTCCATATTCCAAGCACTCTACACCCCTCGTTTCAGCACTCATTGACTGGACTATAAACATACTTCATGTAGTTCAGTTAATGTTGTCATTAATTAATGCACTTTGGAATGTTTTATGTCTTTAATTATTCTTTTTTATATTCCAATATACTCTTTTATAAGCTTGCAAGTTCTTTTATCTTTAATTTTATAAAATGTATTTAACATTAATCTGCCATATTTGTTATTGCTGTGTCTAGTTGAATAAAATTTTATTATAATATAATAATTGCTATTTATTTTGAAAATTCTTCATCAGTAATTGATATTGCTTTAAATTTAATATTGCTAATTGTATTGATAACTTGGTATAATAAACTGTATATATTTGATCAAAAACTAAAAATTATCTTGAATGGATTATGTTTTTTTTTATATTCTTCTCTCCTTTTATCTTAAGATTTATTTGGGAATGTAGATGGTTCAAAGGAGTCCATACTTCCAACAAGTAATCATCAGCACACCCACTTTTTTTATATGGATGTCAAGGAAGTTTTCAGGAACTAGCTTTTAGTGGTAGTTCAGAAATACTGGACCTGTTACTTTGTAACAGGTATGGGCTGAATAAACGGCGAACCTGTTACCGATATTCAGAAGTAACAGGTACGAGATACTTGCATACTTCAGTACTAGAATTTTTTACTTGCCAACTTTACCTGTTACCAGATGCTCGTTACCTAAACCAGTATTTTTATTTCCACTCTCGTACGAATATTTTCTGGTAACATGTCAGCCGGTCTTCATTTTATATTTTTAATTTTAATAATCGTTCAAATACATTCAAATATGAAATCTATACATAAGCAATTACATAATTTTGGCTAGTCATAAATCAAATAAAAAATATGTATGCTGTTATAAAACATCTATCATCTTAAAATAATTTGCCTTTTATTTATTATCTTGTTTATAATTCATTAATGTTTAATTAATAATTATTTAATTAATTAAAGTTTTATAACTGTAATCAGCCAGAAAAAAATAAAAAATTAATAAATAAAAAAAAATAAAATCTTCATTTAATTACGAGTATGTTGTGAATAAAATGGTTGAGGGTAACAAAAAACGTATGATGGAAAAATTGTATTCTATCAAGTATCAGTGAACTATACAAATTTTTTTTTTTTTTCAAAAATCCTATCTTTTCAGCTATTTTGTTTTTAACGATCTTAAAATATGATTTTTTTTTTTTCATCAGATCCGAATCTGGGTCCAAAAGATAGGATTCAGTGTTTCACACACTGAACTACACATCGCTCTCTTATTATTATTCTGAAATTTTAGTATTAACTTAATTAAAATAATTTTATGTCTTTTTTTTTTTTTTTTTCCCGGCTTTAGTGGCACCTCAGCCCTGTGGCTCATTGTGCCTATGCCGTTTATCCTGTACCATTATTAGTACAGTCCTAGTGTTTTCATGTACCCTATAATGCTAATAGGGTCTATGTCCACACTCGGATCTAGGATGATTTCTACCCCAAAGTGAAGAAACCTTCTCCTTGCCAGCATATCGGATTTGCAGATAATGTGGTAAGGCGTTTCATCTTCCCTGTTGCAGAATCTGCAGTTCGGTGAGGTCTTGATTTTCATTATGCAGAGATGTTGGTTTAATCTGCAATGCCCTGTATACATTTCTGTCAGTTGTTTGAGCTTGACTCTGTCAAGATCAAGTAGTTGTGTGCTTCTTTTCTTGCAGTGCCCTCCCAGAAACAGTTTTGACTGTCTCAGTTGTTCTATTTGCCAGTTCTGAGAGGCGATTCTGTCATAGAGCCTTGCAATTTTGCTTTTCCCAAGGCTCCAGGCTATGCCACAGACAGGCTCGGGAGCAGTGGTAATGCTGTCCGAACCTTGTCTGGCCAGTTCATCAGCCTTCTCATTACCTGTTATGTTCGAGTGTCCTTTCACCCATTCTATTCAGATTCTGTTTTCAACAGCTAGCCTGTTGAGGTATAATTTGCAGTCCTCAACAAGCTTGGATCTGGTTATAGCATTCCTCAGAGCCCCCAGGGCAGCTTGAATATCTGAGTAAATCTTAATGGTTCTGTTCTGTGTTCTATCTTCTATTAGTTGTTGTGCACAGCAACAGATTGCCATTACCTCAGCCTGGAATACCGAGGTATACTTCCCCAGGGGGAGAGAAGTGCTCTTATTGTCGCTTGCTCTCCAAATTCCTGCTCCTGAACCTTTCTTGGTTAGGGAGCCATCGGTATAGCAGTTGATACCATTGCATTTTTGGTGTTGCTTCCCAATGTCAATTTCCACGTTGAAGGTAATCTCAATGTGTTTCTTTGTCTGGAGGTCTGAGTTCATTTTGAGCACCTCTATTCCCTCCATTTTGTTTAATAGCTTCTTATACCCATCTCTTCTAGATGGTTCAAAGAGCAATCCTTGCTTAACTAGTTTATACATAGAGAGCATACCTCTCGCTTCTACCTCCAACTGTAGTGATCTGAGGTTTAGTATAACCTCCATTGTCGCAGTTGGAGTGGTTCTCATGGCTCCTGTGATTAGGAGAAATGCCAGTCTCTGTACTTTGTTTAGTTGGGCTTTAGATCTTTCCAGCCCCTCTTTGTGCCACCACACCATAGTGGCATACAATATTGAGGGTCTGATTACCATAGTGTAAATCCAGTGGACTACCTTTGGTTTCATACCCCAGGATTTTCCTACTGCCCTTTTGCAGGCCCATAGGCTCCTTAAAGTTTTGGACGACACATATTCTATGTGTCTGTCCCATTTTAATTTGTTATCCAGATAGACTCCCAGGTGCTTAACCTGTGTGCTAATCTTAATCTGGATTTCATTTAGTTTCGGTGGTCTAACGACCACCTTCTTGCGATTTTTAAAGATGCATGGTTCTACTTTATTCGGATTGATGTTCAGACCCCTGTTGTCACACCAATCCGTCAGTATCCCCATGCATGTAATAAGCAGGTCCGATATGGCAGCCTGATGCTTGCCACCCACCAGGATAGCGATATCGTCTGCATATCCCGGTGTGTAGAACCCTGCTTTGTTAATGTTATTCAGTAGGGAGTCTACCACCATACACCAAAGTAATGGCGATAGGACCCCCCCTTGTGGGCTTCCACCAGCGGGCTTCGCCCACAGTTTGTTATCTCCAAATTCGGAGTATATTATCCTCCCCTTTAACATTGAGCATATCCACTGGCGGATGATTGGGTCAATCAATTTTATGTCGTTACTCAAAAAAAAAAAAAAAAAAAACTACTAGTCTCATTCGAAAAATCAATGGGCATAAAGTTTTTTTTCCCGCCTAAAATGCGTGATTTGGTATTGTTTTGTTATTTCTATGTCATTGAGAATTATTGCTTCGTTTTGATATGAGTGATGATGATGATGATGATCCTCGGCTCTACAGCCCTGTGCGGGCCTTGGCCTCCCTTAGAAAATTCGCCCATTCCTCTCTGTTCAGCGCCATGGTCCACACACCTAGTTGCGCCTAATCGTCGGGCCACAGTACCTATCTGGTCCATCCAGCGGGCCTTCGGTCTTCCAACTTTCCTCTTCTCCATAGGCATGTGGTTAGCGACCCTTATCGGTATCCGATCTTGCCTCATTCTTTTTAGGTGTCCTGCCCAGCGAAGTCTGTTGAGATTGGTAAAATCCACCACAGGTGTGTCACGGAATTCTGCGTAAACCTCTCTGTTGTGACGCCTTCTCCAGACACCATTCTCCCATACTGGTCCATAGATCTTTCTTAATATCTTCCTCTCAAATACGGCCAGTCTTTGCTCATCAATCCTGTTGATCACCCAGGATTCTGATCCGTATGTGAGGACGGGTCTGATCAGTGTCTTATAGAGAGTGACTTTTGTGGTTTTGGTTATTAGCCTGGATTGGAAGTGCTTGAGAAGGCCATAGTAGCTCCTGTTTGCTGCTTGTATTCTTCTTTCAATCTCTTTAGAACAGTAGTTATTGACATCTATACGGGCACCTAAATACACAAAATCCTGCACCGCTTCAAAGACATAGTCTCCTACTTGTAAGTGCGGATCTCTCCGGTCGTTTCCGACAGCCATATACTTAGTTTTATGCGTGTTAATGACTAATCCCATGTTTCTCGCGGAAGTTTCCAGGGCCGCAAATGCCTCCTTCAGGCCAGCTTCTGTTCTTGCAATCAGATCAATATCGTCCGCGTAGGATCTGTCTGTTAAATATGTGTCCCCCCCTACCTGTAGGCGAGAATCGCGAATCGCTTTTTCCAGAGCCAGGTTGAAAAGTAGGCAAGCCAATGCGTCACCCTGCTTCAGGCCATTCTCTGTTTCTACTGGGTTTGACAGGTGTGACTGTACTCTGATTCTGCATCTCGATCCAGACATTGTGGCCTTAACCATTTTTTTATCAGCTTTGCGGGAATGTTGAATTCCTTCATAGCCTTGTAGAGCATCTTCCTGTTAACCGTATCATACGCCGCACGGAAGTCTATAAAGAGATGGTTGGTGCTGATTCTATATTCCAATGACTTTTCCAATATCTGTCTCAGCGTAAAGATTTGATCTGATGTTGACCTATCCTTCCGAAAGCCGCATTGGTAATCTCCAATAATATTCTCAGCATATGGAAGTAATCTTGTGAATATTATAATAGAGAGGAGTTTATAGGCGGAGTTCAATAGGGATATTCCTCGGTAGTTTTCACATTTTAGCGTATCCCTTTTTTATGAACCAGGCATATCAAGCCCGTCTCCCATTCCTCGGGCATCTTCTCTTCCTCCCATATTCTACCCAGTAAATGCGTCATCTCCTTTATGTAGGTTCCGCCAGCGTTTTTTAGGAGCTCATGAGGAATTCCGTCTACTCCCACTGCTTTATTATTTTTCAGCTTTTCCAGAGCCTCATAGACCTCGTCGTAAGAAGGTACTATATTTTCATTACTATCATCTTGTTCCTCCACTACATCAAAATCAAAATTCGTTCCTCCTCCCTGCGAGCCCAGCAGTTCACCAAAATGCTCATACCATCTATTCAAAATGCCTGGAGTGTCACTTATAATTTCCCCAGTTTTACTTCTGCAAGCAGTTGTTCGTGGTTTAAAGCCTCGCCTGGTGTCATTCACCTTCCCGAACATTTCTCTGCTCAAATTCCTGCTTTTATATTCCTGTATCAGTCTCATCTGCTCCATCATATGCTGCCTCTTCTTTGTCCGGTGCATCTTATCTTCCTCTTTTCTTGCCCCTGCCTCCTGTAGTTCTCTGTAGCCATTCTGGTCCGTTTCTTCTGGATCATTACCTTATATGCTTCATTCTTGATTCTAGTGAGCCGTTCACAGTCTTCATCGAACCATTCCTTCCTTTTGCTGTTCATTCTCATTCCAATCGTTTCTTCCGCTGCCACAATCAGGGCTCTTTTTAGCCTGTTCCATTCCCCGTTTATGTCATCACAGACCGGCCCATTTATAATCTCATCTGTTTTGCGCTCAAAATTACTCTTTATTTCTTCATCCTTTAACATGTGGATATTATATGCGGCAGTTTTAGCCCCTTTTCCATTTCTAGAGTGTGAGATTCTAGCTCTCAGTCTAGCGACAAGAAGGTAATGGTCACTATCAATATTCGCACTGCGGTGCACCCTGACATCTAAAAGATCAGAACTGTGTCGTTTGTCAATGAGGACATGATCTATTTGATTGACCGTACGCCCATCAGGTGATGCCCATGTGCCCTTGTGTATGTTCTTGTGGCTGAAAATAGTTCCCCCGACTAAGAGGTTGCGGCTTATTGCAAAATTAACCAGTCGAAATCCATTATCAGAGTGCTCCTCATGCAAGCTATGTCTACCAATATTACTGCATGTTGGGTCCTTACCAATCTTCGCGTTCATATCACCTAATATAATTTTTATATCATATTTTGGGGCATTCCTCATAAGCTTTCTCCAGAAGGTCATAGAATTCATCTTTTTCGTCATCAGTTTTATCCTCAGTAGGTGCATGAGCGTTTATGAGGCTATAGTTGAAAAATTTTCCTCTTATTCTGAGCCTACAGAGCCTAGGCGTGTAAGGTTGGTAGTCCATTACACGAGATTTTATTTTCCTTCCAACCATGAATCCTGTCCCAAACAGATGGTTCTTTTCGTGGCAGCTATAATAGAGGGAGTAGTCCTTTCTGTCCATGATACCAGTTCCATTCCATCTCATCTCCTGAATTCCTACCACATCAATACCATGCCTAGATATCTCATCTGATAGGACCTTCATAGCTCCGGGCCTATACAAAGAACGCACATTCCACGTCGCCATAAGAATATCGTTTGCCGTTTCCAAGTTCCAGTCCGCTTTCCAGAGTTCCGTCCGGGTTTATTTTCTTTATTGGGTTTCGTAACAAATATCGTTTTGATATGAGTACTCGTGTAATTTGTTTTTCCAGCAAAAAAAAGAAAAAGAAAAGTTTGGTGGCTACCCCAATTATACCGTTAAATCATTTGGCTATGTATATATATATATATTAAAATGGTAGTTAAAAATGTAAACTAATTGATTAGAACCGATATTGAATAGGTATGTTAAAATATCAGTATAACCCTGTAAACGATTAGGAATATGGAGAGACGCTGACCTGGAGACAAGTAACAGGTATTTGTAACAGGTATTTGTAACAGATATGTTTTCGGACCAGTATCAGTCGTACCTGTCACTGAAAAATATTGGTTTATACTAGAGGTGGGCTAAACAGTTATTTTTTGGTATTAGGTTACTACGTTATGGCTCTATCCCAGTAATAGGTTCCAATAATAGGTTATTCCAGTAATAGGTGATTCAAGTAAACCCCTGCCCTACCGCTAGAATGCGCGCCCGTCAATCACTGCTGTTGCCAATAACTCTTCGGGATCCAATAACGCTTAGAATCACTGCAGTTCTTACAATAACGCCAGTTATTAGAATCACCGCAGTTATTACAATCACTCCAGTTCTACAAAACAGTTCTCAAACTGTTATTAGAATAACCTATTGCCAGCCATCGTTCAGTTTTCGATCACCGACCTGGCGCTAGTGGTTCTAACCTATTAAAAACTTACTTTTAGACATTTTGACTGGTAATTCATTAATTTATCCTCCTCGCCATTGCTAATAATGTTAATAATTTGTTTATTTAGTAATCTTACAAATGATAAATAACACAAAATCAACCAAAAAGTTATTGTGTCAATTTTTTTTTAACAAAAAATTTTAGAAGCCAATTAAAAGTTGTCAAAATATATAAACAAATTAAAAAATAAATCGGCCAACTATGATACAAACGAATTCAGCTAAATAAATCTTTAAAAAACATTGTCCTTATTTAATTGTACTGCCAAGATTTTATTTTTAAAAATACATATAGGTGTTAGTAAAACATATTTGAAAAATTAAAAAGACTCAACAATTACAAGTAGCTTGTATCAATCTGTTACCTAAGCATGTATTGTGTATTAAAATATTGGCTGTAAGATAAAATAAAGAAGAAAATAACAGAGGTAGAAGCAGGATTCAGGCTGGGCCATCTTAGGTCAAGTTTTTTACTATATCCCAATTTTTTTTAAAGGGTTTGGTGGGACTTCCAAGACTTCTGGTCCAGGAGGTAAATTTAGCCTTTATCCACCTTTAGAAAGCTTTGACTTAGGTCCTTTAAATAAGGTGTGGAAAGCACTGTTTGTCAGAGATAAGTGATAGTCTGAGATAAGGCATACAAGGCCTTTATAAAGGTGCAGAATTGGGAATTAAATTTTGAAATAGCAGCGTTACTAATTGTATACAAAAGTATTTAAAAAAAAAAAGTTTTGATATCATGTCCCCTCAGCATTACACATCACCAAAGGATTAAATCAAAGTTGCTGCTAATCATCTACGCTCTTTAACATAGTTATTAAAACAACCTTTCTAGAAATAGGAGAGAAATATTAACCCACGGGTTTGGAGATTTGAAAGATATCTAATTCATAATACAAATGCAGGAGTTTATCAACTCATTGCCACTGAGGAATGTGATCTGGGAATACATGCTGAGGAAACTCTAAGCAGTATTCTGAAAAGGGCATGGAAATAAATCTAAAGAAGAAAAGAGTTTTTGTCCCTCAACTCTTCAAGCACATTTTTTAGCATTGAAGATTAGAGATATGGAGGTCTACTAATCCTTCCTGGAAAGGAATCCTCTATTAATAAGATATTTCATTGAAAATATTAAGAGAAAGGAAGACTGTAGGAATCCTAAACTTGTTCCTGTGAATAAAAATGTTTCCTTTAAAAAAAAAAACAAAATAAGATGATTATATCTTTCCTTATCACTATAAATTGTCTTTAAATTTGCTAAAATCTGTGGTGTGGAGAAGAAAAAGCTTAAACGCTACTATCTTTAGAGATGGGTACTCAGAGTGGAAGTTATTTCATAATAAGAGCCCATCATGTTTCTAATAATATCATAAGACAATATATGAGGGAGGAAAAAAAATCACTTGAGGTACACATGATGGTACATAAGGATCAATACAATTAGGGTTTCATAAATTAATTGCCACTTTTATTGGAATTAAGTCATCAATCCTAATTGAGGAAAAAAATATTTTAAAGAGTATTTAAACCAGGAGCTCATTCAAAAAGGATGTATCAAAACAGAGGCCATAGTATATTTTCCTGAACAGATTAGAGATTAGGTTGAAGGATGTCTGAGGAAATTGTGGATAGGGGATGTAAAGAAAGGTATGGCAGCAAACAAGAGAAAGATTAGTTGATCAAAAGATGTTTTGAACAAATAACTGATAAAGATTAGGATACAATAACTGAACAAACCTGAAGGTATTTTTCATTTTATAAGTTTCCAGAACAGAAAGGGTAATTATAAAAATCACAAAATGAGATAATGTATGGACTAAAACTATATAAAAAAAACAAAACAAATTACAATAAAGTTTGTACAAATTTATCAACACTCCACATTATCATTGTACAATTACAATGAGTTTTTTATTTAAAAGAACTGTTCTCATAAATACTTCACCAAAATATTGGACAATACTAATAACCATACAGATTCAATCAATTTACATCAGAGTTTTTAAAGGAAAAAAAAAAAAAATGAATTAAAAATATTCAGTTTATTTGTTAACAAATCAATTTACAAATATTTCAATGTATTTAACCATAAAAATGATAACTAAAAAGTTTTATGAAAGAAACCATGCACAAAAATAAAAAAGCTATATATCAAAAGACTAAATACTTACTTCAAAAAGCAGTATTATATTTTACAAACAGGAAAAAAGGTAGTGTCTCGATGGAATCTAATATAAGTGTAAATATCCTTGGAATAACTATAAATTACAAAAGTCTAAACAGATTTTACAACAAGCTAATATTTTCATGATTTAATAATCATTGCAAGATTTTAACTATTCATTATAATTATCATAAGATTTTTAAGATTATTATTTGTAATATAACATAAGAAAAAGCATTTGATATAAAATAGCATTTCAACTTTTTAAAATTACGATTAGAAAACATTAAGACCCTGAATATTGGAGAACTATTTCAGTCTAAGTAAATTTAAATTAAATCTGGTATTACAAAGCTCATCTAAAAGTTACAGCACTTTGTATTAAAGTAGAACCTCTCTTAACCAAGAGATTTTTTATCGATTCGCAATGAAACAAAAAAGGAAATCATGAAGATTTATTTACAAATTAAAATCAAAGCATTTATTTTTGTTCACAGTTTCGAACTCCATCTATTGTGATATGATTGTACTATGATCACGAATTTCTGTTTTAGTTCGAACCACGGCCGCTAGGAGCGTCACAACCCCCACTGCGACCAGTTCTTGTTTGCGTTATATTAGATCACGTGACCTATCGGTTCTTCAATAATAGGACAGCCATATGAGTTATTCGATAACAGAAGTTACTCAACAGTTATTGAGAACCGATCTAAGAACGGTAACTGGTCGAATAACCTTAACCGATCGGTTCTTCTATCTGTTATAACCTAACACCTTACACCAACAACCCCAAATTTATTGTTATTTCTCCATCGTTTTCGATGGAAGATTTAATAAATTTGACTATTATTGTAAAATATAGTTATTCTAAAATACAAATTTAGGTTTATTTATAGATATTTTAAAATATGATCACTGGTAATAGGGTTTTTTTTCAGTAATAGGTGATTGGTGATAACAGTTCCGAGTCAATAATAGGTTATTTTAAAGAATACGTTATTTTTGTCCACCTCTAGTTTATACCATCGCTACTAGCTGTACCACATTCTGTATATTATCCTGCTACCCATGATTTTTAATTATTATTTCTTATAATTTTAGTATATCTTTTTATAGGCTTACCAGTTCTTTTACATTTAAGTATTTTAACATTAATATGCCACATTTGTCATAGCTGTGCCTAGTTATATAAAAGACTATTCTAATATACTGTATATTGTTACTTCTTTTGAATATTCTTCATCAGTAATTGATATTACTTTAGATATAAAATTGTCAATTGTATTTATAACTTGGTTATAAAACTAAACCCATATTTTTACTATAAACTACCTAACTAATAAACTGTCTAAATATTTTTTTACCTCTCCACGTTTTGCTGCTTAGAAATGATTCTATCTTTACTCACAAAATTACACTTGTGCAATGGAAAGATCTGAAGCATGGAAAAGCCACAAAAAAGAACGTAAATAAATAAAATAAAATTTTAAAAACATCATTATATAAGGTTTTGTTGTAATGTGGTTGTGGAACTTAGTTATGAGTCTCCATCTAATGACATTTATAACAAATCAAATAATAGCTATCATTTATTAAAATTTAATTAACACAATCAAATATTTACTTTTTTAATTAAAGAATTATTCAACTATTAATACATAGAATTTAGACATAACACAATATATAACATATATATTGAAAATCTTAATAATGATCTGTTAGTCTTAATACAAATTACAACAGTTACTTAACTAAAGATATCCTAATTTATTCAGAATGTCGATCCTTCCTAAAAGAACAGCCCCGCTTGGCCGAAATATTAGGAACTTTAAAATCATCTATTATAGCCTATTTTTATCATAGCTTCCAAAACTGTTTTGTGTTGATAAAAATGGATCCATTTAATGTGTGATTCCTTAATCTTAACATTTCAAATTTGCAATAAACATAAATGAAAACTTAAATAAATTCAACAAAGACTCAGGATTGAAAATAATACATCACATAAAAAATATTATTGATCTGTCTACAATACTGTCACACATAACTCAACTAATTTATGTTGCTTGAGGAGGCATTTCACTGCGTGACGGGCCATTATATGTTTTTTTTTTTTTTTTTCAAAGCATATTTAGAAAACTGTTTTAAAACCACAGTGAAAACACTGATGATGCTTCTCACTTGTATGGCTGGCCATTATATGATTTTTTAAGGTAGACGTATCACTTGTATTATAGTCACAGTGAGGACACTCATGCGGCTTCTCACCTGTATGAAGGGCTATTATATGATTTTTTAAAGTACAAGCTTTTGTAGCTTTATGGTCACAAAAAAAACGCAAAGATGAGGCTTCTCACCTGTATGACGGGCCATTATATGATTTTCCAAAGCAATCTTTTGAGTAGTTTTATGGTTACAATAAGGACATTGATGAGGCTTCTCACCTTCATGCCTGGCCATTATATGCCTTTTTAAACTCTTAGCTTCTGTAGTTTTATAGTCACAGTGAGGACATGATGAGGCCTCTCACCAGTATGACGGGCCATTATATGAATTTTCAAAGCAATCTTTTGAGTAGTTTTATGATCACAATGAGGACATTGATGAGGCTTCTCACCTTCATGCCTGGCCATTATATGCCTTTTTAAACTCTTAGCTTCTGTAGTTTTATAGTCACAGTGAGGACACTGATGAGGCCTCTCACCAGTATGATGGGCCATTATATGACTTTTTAAAGATTTAGTTACTATAGCCTTGTAGTCACAGTGAGGACATGATGAGGCCTCTCACCAGTATGATGGGCCATTATATGAATTTTTAAAGATCTAGTTACTGTAGCCTTATAGTCACAATGAGGACATTGATGAGGCTTATCAAATGTATGATGAGCCACTATGTGAATTTTTAAATTATATTTAGAAGCCGTTTTAAAGCCACAGTGAGGACACTGATGAGGCCTCTCACCAGTGTGACGGGCCATTATATTGGTTTTTTCAAAGCAATCTTTTTGAGTAGTTTTATGGTCACAATGAGGACATTGATGAGGCTTCTCACCTTCATGCCTGGCCATTATATGCCTTTTCAAATTCTTACCTTCTGTAGTTTTATAGGCACAGTGAGGACATTGATGAGGCATCGTAATTGTATGGTAGGCCATTATATGTTTTTTTAAGTTATTCGTATTAGATGTTTTTATAGCAACAGTGATAGCATTGAGGTAACTTCTCAAATTCAAGGGGAGAAGATATGGCCTTTTGAAATCTTTATTCCGTCCAGCTTTCGAGCCGCATTCTTCTTTGGTGAAACTCTTGCCATCTAAAGACATAAAATACAATGATAATGATACTATAATTCCTTAATTAATTATAACTATCTATGACTACAGTACGGTATTTTCAATACACAGAATTAAAAATAGATAGAATACAAACATACCCAAAGAAAGTTAAATTTTATTAAACTAACTTAATAGATTAATTCTGCAAACTAACAAAATTAGAGGCCTCCAAATACAACAGAACATTAATGAACACTGAATCAGCTAAAAGGAAGAAATAAAAGAAATATGGAAGAAGTTCTTGGCTGTAAACAAATGACAGGTTAAACTTGGTGAGGAGGATGGAGTACTATAGTACTATGGAGAGGCCCTTCCCGTATATTGTTCCGTGAGGGGCGAGACCAAAACATTAACTGGCCACGCCCACTATGCCCAACTGGCGACTTGCATTCCATATGGGCTAGGGCAATTGAAAGGGTTCGTAATAAATAAAATAAATAAATCACTAAAGTAAATAAATCACTAAAATAAAATAACAGCAGTATAAAGCCTAGGAAGCCAAAATTTGAACTGATAAGAGGTTAATATAATGATAATGCGGTTCACACCAAAATGGCTGCCTGCCCTGGCTATTGAGAGGTAAGCCCCCTCCACTTATCTATAACTCCATGGTGAGGAGTGCTTTAGCTTCTGCCACAGATAAGAAGAATGTGGTATCTAGATCTATGATCCAAAGAGATGAACGAGAGGATCAGTCGAGAACTACTGGATAAAAACAAAAGGAGGAGAACTGTACATATCAAAGGATGAAAACCAAATGTGAAAAGGAATGCTTGGAAAATACTAAGAACTTCTGAAGCGCCAATGAAGCAAGAAAGTTCTATCAGGAAATCAATGCAAATTTGAAATTCTTCAAGCCTATGGTTAGTGTCCATTTCCAATAGAAAACTGGTTACGATCTCAACATTAAGATGGCAGCACTCGTAAATAAAAGTCTAGTGAATTCGTTGTTCATCTGTTGACAGTTACTCACAAAACTTTCAGCTATTTTGGACGCGCAATTTTATGTAACAATCGTTTGAGAGAGTTGATGTGTGTTTTTCTGAAAATGGACAAAATCCAGTAGGAGCTGTCATTAAATATTTGTTTTTGAAAGGCAATACCTCTACACAAAACAAAGATGAGTTGGATTCAGTGTATGGGGACTCTGCGCCATTATTTATCACAGTGAAATTTTGGGCAGCTGAATTTAAACGTGGCCATATGAGCTTGGAAAACGATGAACGTTCAGGACGTCTAAAAACTGCAACTACCAACGAAAGCATCGCCAAAGTTCACCAAAGGTGCTAGACGACCGCTGAATTAAAGTGAGAGAGATAGTAGAAGTTATGAACATGTCTGTCACAAATTAAATCAACATTTAGGCATGAAAAAACTGTCTGCACATTGGGTGCCATGTTTGCTCACGTTAGACCAAAAACGTTCAAATGAACATTTCCAACGTCTATTGGTGCAATAAATCTGAGTTTTGGCACCGATTAATTACTCTAGATGAAACTTGGATACAGCATTAAGCTCATGAAACAAAAGTACAGTCCAAACAGTGGACAGCAAAGGGGCAACCGGCTCCAAAAAAAGCAAAAAAAACTGTTTTTTTCGGCTGGGAAAGTGATGGCGACTGTTTATTTGGAAGAATCATGGAGTTATTTAATTTGATTACCTTCAAAAAAGAAAAACCATTATAGGAGCATACTATGCATCATTACTTGACAAGATGAAGGCAGAACTTGCAGAAAATTCTATTTCACCAAGAAAACGCACCGTCTCACACCTCAGTGGTTGCCATGCCGAAAATCAACGAATTATGGTTTGAACTGCTTGACCATCCGCCTTACTCACCAGATCTAGCCCCTAGTGACTTCTATTTGTTCCTTCGTCTAAAAAATTGCGCTTGGAGGAAAGAGATTTTTGTCAAATGAAGAGGCAATCACCTTCGTAAACAACCATTCTAGAGAGAAAAACGCTGAGTACTATTTCAACAGGTTACAGAGATGGAAGCATCACTGGTAAAAAGTGTGTAGAGTTACAAGGAGACTATGTTGAAAAATAAAAATAAAAAATTCAGAAAAAATGTCTTGTATCTTTGTTAGGTCAGAAACTTTTCAGACCACCTTCCTAGTAATAGTGAATGAAGGGTTGTTGGAATAACAATCAAAGTTACACTGTTCAATATAGTAACATTTAAAGAAATTAGTATATATACATATGTTAAGTATTTTAAGACTAAGAGGTAACTTAACAATGTGTGTTCTAATTTTCTTTTTTATTTTAGGAATTCTTTACTGTTAAAAATAATACTTGTAAAGTTTGAAAAGCACTAGCTAACACACAACAACACTCGTTCACTTTTTTACACACACTAGAAGGTTAGTCATGGTTATCTTTTTAAGTACTCAGTGTTGCCATGTTCATGGTTATCTTTTTAAGTACTCAGTGTTGCCATGTTACCGTTACAGGATTCCCCTCCTAGATGACGGAGTCACAAAACCGTACATTAGGCTTGACCAATCGTCCGGAACGTGTTCGTAAACCTTCTTGGGTCGGTTGTTTATCCGTTGACACCGATGAATCTTCGGCTGGCAGGAATGCTGGCTTCAGACGATCCAGAGAGATATTGGATTCACGGCCATGTAGCTGAATCAGGAAGTATTTATCATGCCGTTGTAAAACCTTGAAAGGGCCTGCGTACGGTGGTATCAAAGGACGTTTAATACTGTCTTCTCTGACAAAAACATGCGTGCACTTTCTAAGCTCATCATGCACGAAGGTTTTCCTGTTCGAAGTGCGCGCTTCTGCCGGTCTTAATTTTGCCATATGATCCTTGAGTTCTTGGAGCGCTGCGTGAGGATCATCTTTATCAGGGTGCGCCTCAAGAAACTCTCCCGGTAGTCTGATGGGGCATCCATACAATGCTTCAGCTATACTCGAGGACGTGTTATCCCGCAGGCTAGCTCGCAGTCCAAGCAGCACTGTTGGCAATAAATTTGTCCAGTTAGCACTGTTCATATGGGCTGTGATTGCAGTGTTGAGAGATCTGTGACATCGTTCAATGCATCCGTTTGATTGCGGGTGGTATGCAGTTGTTCGATTTCGGCGAATGCCCAAAAGTGAAGTAAGCTGATGAAAAAGTTGGGATTCATACTGGCGACCTTGGTCTGTTGTTATCGTCGTAGGAACTCCAAATCGGCAGATCCAATGACTGTAAAATGCGGCACTAACTGTTTCTGCAGTTATATCCTTTAGAGGCACGGCTTCGGTTCATCTGGTATGCCGATCAATCATCGTGAGGCAATATCTGAATCCTTCGGACGGTGGCAGAGGGCCAATCAGATCTAAATGAATGTGCTGGAATCGAGCAGCTGGTTGGAATTCTCCGGGTGGCGCAACAGTATGGCGGTGGATTTTCGCCTTTTGACAAGCGATACAACACCTAGTCCATTCAGTTACATCTTTATTTAGACAAGGCCAGAAAAATCTTTGTGCTACCATTTTCCGTGTCGTACGTATACCAGGATGACTTAAATTGTGAATTTTTAGAAATGCGTTTTGCCTAAATTCAGCGGGAAGATAAGGTCTTGCCTTGCTAGTAGACATTTCGCAGAGGAGAGACTTATCAGTTCCTGGGATTTCGACGAGTTTGAGTTTAAGATTGTCCTGATGTTTGAGTTTATGATGCCAGGATCGTTCTTCTGGGCAATGGATAAGGCGACAAAATCGTCCAGGGCGTTGATTTCTTCTATTCGGGACATTGCGTCAGCTACAACATTATCCTTGCCAGGTTTGTAGACGATTTCCGTGGTGAATTGACCGATGAAAGTGAGCCAACGAGTACGGAGTGGAGTCGAGGATTCTGGCTTCTGGTTGAAAGCGTGGATAAGCGGGCGATGGTCTGTTATAATAGAGAAATTCTTCCCTTCGACGAGATAGCGGAAGTGTTTAATAGCCTCATATATCGCCAGAAGCTCTATATCATAGACAGAATACTTCTTCTGGGAGCTGTTTAGTGCTTTAGAGAAAAAACTTAGAGGGTACCAGACATCTTCTTTTTTTTGCTGCAAAACAGCACCTATAGCAGTATCTGAAGCGTCGCTAGCGATGGAGATTTCAGCGTTCAGATCGGGATGCGTAAGTTCGGATGCTTCGGCAAGGTTTTTTTTTAGTTTCCTCGAAGGCTTTTAAGGTTTCCTCTGTCCAGGGCAACGGTGATATGTCATTTTTAGGCTTATTGTGAGTCAACTGGTGGAGGGGTTGTTGAATAGTAGCTGCATTTGGTAAGCAGGGCCTGTAAAAATTTACCATTCCTAAAAATCGTCTGAGTTGACTGTAATTTTGAGGTGGTGGATACTCTAAAACAGCTTTCACTTTATGGTTGAGAGGTGTTATACCTGTTGTTGTGAGATGGTATCCTAGAAAATCGAGCTCAGAGACTCCAAAAGTGCATTTTGCTGTGTTGACTGCAATACCATAGTTGTCCAGACGTTTGAAGACTTCACGAAGATGAGCTTCATGCTGTTCTTCATTATCTGATGCGATAAGAAAGTCGTCGAGGAACTTTAAAAGAAAGTCGAGATCGCGGAACTTGTCGTCGACAAATCGTTGGAAACTTTGTCCGGCGTTTCGTAGTCCGAAATTCATACGGTTGTACTCGATGAGTCCAAATGGTGTAATGATCGCAGTTTTCTCGCGGTCCTTCTCGGCGATCGGGATGTGATAGTAAGCTCTGCGGAGATCAATTTTAGAAAAAATCCTCTTGCCGCTCAACTGCATAGTAAAATCGCGTAAGTTAGGAATTCCATACTGATCTGGGATCGTCTGTTTGTTGAGAGCGCGGTAGTCCCCACATATTCTAAGGCTCCCATCTTTTTTAATCACCACGTGGAGTGGGCTTGACCAAGGACTTTTAGAAGGGCGACAAATACCTTCTTTTATAAGGTTTTCTATCTCCTTTTTGGCTTCTTGGTAGATTCCTGGAGCTAAGCGTCGGCACTTAGCGGTCACTGGTCGACCTTTTGCCTCGATGAAGTGCTCGACAATTCCGCTGGAGGGTCCACGGATGGGTGTGATTTTGGTGATGGTCGGGAACTCATTAAGTATATTTGCGAAACGTTGATTAGTCGGAACTACAGAGAAAACTGGAATTTCTTCGGATGAAATCGTTCCAGAAGTACGACAGCCATTCCGTAGATCGATTAGGCTTCGGTTTCGTAGATCTACCGTGAGTTGGTCCCAGTAGAGGAAGTCCGCGCCTAAAATTGCCTTACCAACATCAGCTAGGATGAACGTCCATCGGAGGGGTTTTTTGAGACCTAAGTCCACTTCTCTCATGATTTCTCCGTAAGTCGCAATCGTTGAGTTGTTAGCGGCTATAAGATTGATTTCAGAAGGAGTCCTGCGTCGTCCTTTAGGAACGGGGAGTAGTGAAATAGATGCTCCTGTATCGATGAGAAATGCTTGGCCTGTGATCCTATCTTTGAAGAAAAGGCGGTAGTGTGGGTGCATAGTGAAAGTTTCCCCCACAATTTTCACTGACTGGGGTTTAAAGACGGCGTTTTGGATTCCCAAGTGCACGGTTTGGTACAGCGTCTGGCCTTATCTTGGAATTTTCGGTGATAAAAGCAGATGCTGTTGTCGTGAGATTGTGAGCGTGTTGATGATGGTCGTCGGGCTGGAGCTTCTACCTACCGCGGTTTTTTTCGAGTTTAGGATGCGAAGGATCTCGTCTACGTCCTGCCGAAGTTTGCGGATCTCGGAGGAACAAGATTCACATGATGTTGAAGATGTCGTGGTTGACGCGCGTGAGGTTGTTGGTTGCAGAACAGAGTAATTTTCCAACGGCGGTGAGACTTCATGAATCTTGTCGGCAATTTGAGCAAGCTTCTCCACGTCTGTGTACTCCGTTGCGGCAAGAATCGGTTGAAACCGAGAAGGTAGGTTTTTCAACCACAATGTACGTATGAAATCAGTATTAACGCTGTTACCGGCGAGTTGTTGCATTCGTCTTAGCAGCTGCGATGGAGTTTGATCACCTAGAGGTATTTCTTCGAGGAGTTTTTTTTTTTCTAAGTGATTCCGACTCACCATATATTTGCAGCAGTCGTGCCTTCAGGTTTTCGTAAAGTTGTTTTTTCCGGGTTCATCACGAGGTCTTGGACTTGGATAAGGACGTCAAGATCTATATTAGGAATTAAAAGCTGGAATTTGATATTACTAGATGTAATTTTTGATGTAAGGAATACCGCTTCACATGTGGGCAAACCATAACGCCGGATTATTTTTCCAAAATCCTGGAAGACGAGAAGTAGGGCCTTGGTATCCATCGATTTGCGGGGGACTGGCAGGCTGTTCAAACCCGCTAGATGTGTCATTAATTTTATCTACCATTGTGAAATTAGCCAAAAATTATTTAATGAATCGAAAATTGAGAAAAAAACTATTTAAATCGCGTCGGGGTCACCAATTGTTAAGTATTTTACGACTAAGAGGTAACTTAACAATGCGTGTTCTAATTTTCTTTTTTATTTTAATAAAGTTGGGACAAAAATAAACAAAATAACAACTTACAGGAATTCTTTACTGTTAAAAATAATACTTGTAAAGTTTGAAAAGCACTAGCTAACACACAACAACACTCGTTCACTTTTTTACACACACTAGAAGGTTAGTCATGGTTATCTTTTTAAGTACTCAGTGTTGCCATGTTCATGGTTATCTTTTTAAGTACTCAGTGTTGCCATGTTACCGTTACACATATATATTTTTTTGTGTGTGTAGAAAAGCACTTATGAATTAAAGTAGAAATTTGATGATTTTAAAAATAACTAATATTTTCTTGGTGTAATAAGAAAAGGTTAAATAATCTATTTGCAGCATGCAATTGTTGAATAATTTTTTCACAATTGCAAAAAAGGAAAAACAATTTTTACGAAAATATTTAAATGTAGCTCTGGATACGATCAAACCAAAAAATGAGAACAGGGACAAATGACCCCTTGAAACATATCGCAGTTCGATTATGCACTTTTAGATAGACTTCCAATTTGAACGTGAGCATTGAAATAAAAATAAAAACAAAAACCCTAAGCCATTTTTATTATAAAAATATATAAACAAATTAACTAATTATTGACTAACGTAAGAGAGTTACAAATTGGAACAAGTTACAATTTCTGATAATATAACACTTTCATTGGTTAAAACATTATAATAATCCGTTGCCCGAGAGACAAAGGTACTTCTTGCTCAGTCACGGGCTGTACTGACGATAAAGCTTAGCTAGCACATGAATCAGATTATTTGCCTTACTCCTCAAACCAAACATCCACTCCATATAACACCATCTTGCTAGGAACTGCATTTTAAAAAGAATAACAAAATTTCCATGGATAATAAAGCTGTTTTTTTTACCTCACTCAGTGTTTCTTACCTTCATCTGGGAGCAGAAGTTCTGTTTCTTGTTTCACATGATAAAGCTCATCTGCAACTAGATAAACAAGAGAATACAAATAAAAACAGCTCAACATACATATTACACATTCAATTAAATGATCTAAAATAAATACAAAAAGGAAATTTTAAGTAAATAATATGCTAATGTTAGATTTATAATTTAATTATAAATAAATTAAATTATAAATCTCCAGTTAATCCGACCTTTTGACCAATCTGCCCTATCCCTTGGTCCCTCAGGGTTCAGATTAGTAAGGTTCTACTGTACATAGCTAAAGGTTATAAAGCTTAATGTTTCTTACCTTCATCTGGGAGCAGAAGTTCTGTTTCTTGTTTCACATGATGAAGCTCATCTGCAATTAGATAAACAAGAGAATACAAATAAACAGCTCAACAAACATACTACACATTCAATTCAATGATCTAAAATAAATACAAAAAGGAAATTTTAAGTAAATATAATTTTAAGTAAATCTCTGGTTAATCCAACCTTTTGACCATTCTGCCCTATCATTTCGTCCCTCAGGGGTTAGATTAGTAAGGTTCTACTGTACATGGCTAAAGGTTATAAAGCTTAATGTTTCTTACCTTCATTTGGGACCATTAATTCTGTTTCTTGTTTAACGTGATGGAACTCATCTGCAATTAAGAAAAAAACTTCATCAGTAATTGATATTACTTTAGATATAAAATTGTCAATTGTATTTATAACTTGGTATAATAAACTGTCTAAATATTTTTTTACCTCTTCCACGTTTTGCTACTTAGAAATGATTCTATCTTTACTCACAAAATTACCTTGTGCAATGGAAAGATCTCAAGCATGGAAAAGCCACAAAAAAGAACGTAAATAAATAAAATAAAATTTTAAAAACATCATTATAAAATGTTTTGTTGTAATGTGGTTGTGGGAACTTAGTTATGAGTCTCCATCTAAATAACATTTATAAAAAAATCAAATAATAGCTATAATTTATTAAAATTATATTTAACAATCAAATATTTACTTTTTTGATTAAAGAATTAATTCGATTAATTATCGATAATTAATCGATCCTTCAATAAAAAGAACAGCCTTGGCCGAAATATTAGGAACTTTAAAAATCATCTATTATAGCCTATTTTTATCATTGCTTCCAAAACTGTTTTGTGTTGATAAAATGGATCCATTTAATGTGTGATTCCTTAATCTTAACATTTCAAATTTGCAATAGACATAAATGAAAACTTAAATAAATTCAACTAAGACTCAGGATTGAAAATAATACATCACATAAAAAATATTATTGATCCGTCTACAATACTGTTACACATAACTCAACTAATTTATGTTGCTTGAGGAGGCATTTCACTTGCGTGACGGGCCATTATATGTTTTTTTAAAGCATATTTAGAAACTGTTTTAAAACCACAGTGAAAACACTGATGATGCTTCTCACTTGTATGGCTGGCCATTATATGATTTTTTAAGGTAGACGTATCACTTGTATTATAGTCACAGTGAGGACACTCATGCGGCTTCTCACCTGTATGAAGGGCTATTATATGATTTTTTAAAGTACAAGCTTTTGTAGCTTTATAGTAAAAAAAAAAGCAAAGATGAGGCTTCTCACCTGTATGACGGGCCATTATATGATTTTCCAAAGCAATCTTTAGAGTAGTTTTATGGTTACAATAAGGACATTGATGAGGCTTCTCACCTTCATGCCTGGCCATTATATGCCTTTTTAAACTCTTAGCTTCTGTAGTTTTATAGTCACGGTGAGGACATTGATGAGGCCTCTCACCAGTATGATGGGCCATTATATGAATTTTCAAAGCAATCTTTTGAGTAGTTTTATGATCACAATGAGGACATTGATGAGGCTTCTCACACCTTCATGCCTGGCCATTATATGCCTTTTTAAACTCTTTAGCTCTTAGCTTCTGTAGTTTTATAGTCACAATGAGGACATTGATGAGGCCTCTCACCAGTATGATGGGCCATTATATGACTTTTTGAAGATTTAGTTACTATAGCCTTGCAGTCACAGTGAGGACATTGATGAGGCCTCTCACCAGTATGATGGGCCATTATATGAATTTTTAAAGATCTAGTTACTGTAGCCTTATAGTTACAATGAGGACATTGATGAGGCTTCTCACCTTCATGCCTGGCCATTATATGCGTTTTTAAATTCTTAGCTTCTGTAGTTTTATAGTCACAGTGAGGACATTGATGAGGCTTCTCACCTGTATGATGGGCCATTATATGACGTTTTAAAGATTTACTTACTGTAGCCTTATAGTCACAATGAGGACATTGATGAGGCCTTTCACCAGTATGATGGGCCATTATATGAATTTTTAAAGATCTAGTTACTGTAGCCTTATAGTCACAGTGAGGACATTGATGAGGCCTCTCACCAGTATCATCATACTTATGTGATTCTATTATATTTAGAAGCCGTGTTGAAGCCACAGTGAGGACACTGATGAGGCCTCTCACCAGTATGACGGGCCATTATATGACTTTTTAAAGATTTAGTTACTATAGCCTTGTAGTCACAGTGAGGACATTGATGAGGCCTCTCACCTGTATGATGGACCATTATATGAATTTTTAAAGATCTAGTTACTGTAGCCTTATAGTCACAGTGAGGACATTGATGAGGCCTTTCACCAGTATGACGGCCCATTATATGAATTTCAAAGCAAACTTTTGAGTAGTTTTATGATCACAATGAGGAGATTGATGAGGCTTCTCACCTTCATGCCTGGCCATTATATGCCTTTTTAAACTCTTAGCTTCTGTAGTTTTATAGTCACAGTGAGGACGTCGATGAGGCCTCTCACCAGTATGATGGGCCATTATATGACGTTTTAAAGATTTAGTTACTGTAGCCTTATAGTCACAATGAGGACATTGATGAGGCCTTTCACCAGTATGACGGCCCATTATATGAATTTTCAAAGCAAACTTTTGAGTAGTTTTATGATCACAGTGAGGACATTGATGAGGCCTCTCACCAGTATGATGGGCCATTATATGACTTTTTAAAGATCTAGTTACTGTAGCCTTATAGTCACAGTGAGGACATTGATGAGGCCTTTCACCAGTATGACGGCCCATTATATGAATTTTCAAAGCAAACTTTTGAGTAGTTTTATGATCACAATGAGGAGATTGATGAGGCTTCTCACCTTCATGCCTGGCCATTATATGCCTTTTTAAACTCTTAGCTTCTGTAGTTTTATAGTCACAGTGAGGACGTCGATGAGGCCTCTCACCAGTATGATGGGCCATTATATGACGTTTTAAAGATTTAGTTACTGTAGCCTTATAGTCACAATGAGGACATTGATGAGGCCTTTCACCAGTATGACGGCCCATTATATGAATTTTCAAAGCAAACTTTTGAGTAGTTTTATGATCACAGTGAGGACATTGATGAGGCCTCTCACCAGTATGATGGGCCATTATATGACTTTTTAAAGATTTAGTTACTATAGCCTTGTAGTCACAGTGAGGACATTGATGAGGCCTCTCACCAGTATGATGGGCCATTATATGAATTTTTAAAGATCTAGTTACTGTAGCCTTATAGTCACAGTGAGGACATTGATGAGGCCTCTCACCAGTATCATCATACTTATGTGATTCTATTATATTTAGAAGCCGTGTTAAAGCCACAGTGAGGACACTGATGAGGCCTCTCACCAGTATGACGGGCCATTATATGTCTTTTCAAAGCAATCTTTTGAGTAGTTTTATGGTCACAATGAGGATAGCAACAGTGATAGCATTGAGGTAGCTTCTCAAATTCAAGGGGAGAAGATATGGCCTTTTTGAAATCTTTATTCCGTCCAGCTTTCGAGCCGCATTCTTCTTTGGTGAAACTCTTGCCATCTAAAGACATAAAATACGATGATAATGATACTATAATTCCTTAATTAATTATAACTATCTACGACAACATTACGGTATTTTCAATACACAGAATTAAAAATAGATAGAATACAAACATACCCAAAGAAAGTTAAATTTTTATTAAATGTTTGACAAAAAAATAAAGCTTTTTAAATACATAAATTTTTCACTTACAATTTCCCATAAACCACCATTCACAGGGGCGAGAGTTCGAGCCGGGCTGAAGTCATAAAATTTAATTTCTTTTTCTTCGGTAGTGGATTGACTTCGGGGTCTGAAGTATCTCCTGGGGCACAACCCCAGCTTCTATAAAGTGGGAACTCTTAATTGAGAAAAAACCTGGCTGGTGACCGTGGTAGTTGACCACATCACCTCCTTGTATAATTATTGGTCACGGAACTTATACTTACTTATACTTCCTTACCAAGTACTGAGCCCAAGGCCCTTCATGTGTTGTTTGGTACAGATTTTTTTTTTTTTAATAAATTCTTTAACTGTGATATGTAAAGTAAAAACGTATGCATTAATTTATTTGTTTGAATTATTATAGCAATTGTATTAAAATATCGATGGTTGGGAATTTCCAGAAATATGCTTGCAAAAGAGGGGAATTTCGATTAAAAAAATTGGTAGAAATCATGAATAAAGTATTTTTAGACCAACATTTCTTTTATATCCGACTGGCCCCACTTAAATCCAGTACCTCATTCCAGTAAGTATGGAAAGTAAATATTCAAAAATTAGTTGATGTTTTTTCTTAGGCGGATCAATTAGGCTCAAAAAAAGCAGGTTGTATGTTGAAATATCTGAATAAAAAGGTCAAGAGATCAAATAGTTATATAGCTACCGTTTTTAAGCCCAGCTTCCTGAAATTAGGGACTAGTGACTTACTCACTGGTTATTTCTGATACTTTTTGTTCTGTTTATGAAATTAATATTTTTAAGCTTTGTCTCCAATTTTTAAAAAATAATTAAATAGGATGTTCACCTATTTGCCTATGAAATATATTTTTTTCTTTATTTTACAGTATCATGCTGTACTCACTGTTACTTAATGATGGAACCCCTTCTGAGATGCTAATGGGAAAAAGAGCAAATGCCCGAAGAACGAGCGTAAACAATGGTATGCAGCGATTATAATATTTATACATAAGAAGGGCAACACGTTGGACAACCTTAATTACAAAGCAATAACACTACTGAAAACAATCTACAAGGTGTTAGTCATTCTACCAGTTAAAAGAGTAATGGTAACACCAGAAAAAGACAATTAACAAAATTAGAGGCCTCCAAATACAACAGAACATTAATGAACACAGAATCAGCTAAAAGGAAGATATAAAAGAAATATTGGAAGAAGTTCTTGGCTGTAAACAAATGACAGGTTATGCTTGGTGAGGAGTGCTTCAGCTTCTGCCACAGATAAGAAGAATGTGGCATCTAGATCTATGATCCAAAGAAGATGAACCTTATAAGATGAAAACCTTAGCGTACCAGATCAAATTCCAATTAAAACATTACAATAATAATAAACGATTCATTAAACAAATAAACTGGAAACAATAGAAAGAATGAATGAAAAATTACACGTGTTTTGTTTTTTAAAAATCAAGTATTTCTTATATTTTAGGATTTTAATCCATGCTTATCATTACATACAGGGCAAGGAACGTTCGGTCGGGTGTTAACCGATGCGCAAAACCCCCACTGATAGCTATCCAACTGTGCGTACTTAATTCAACCTCGATATAAGTTATTTAACTTAATTTACGCCCCCACATCTTCATTTCATAGTTGTATGTATTGATATATTTTGATTGTAAATACTAATGTATTCCAATTTTTCTACATATGAATATATACAGTGTAAACTGTATTCACAATTTAAACAAGTGAATACAACTGTTTTCGCAATTTATACATGAGAATACAACTGTTATCAGCATTATTACATATATTTATTACTGTCTTCACACTCGAGCTGTGTAAATACAACTGTATTTACACTTTATACAAGTAAAGACAACTTTATTCACAATTTATACATGAGAATATAACTGTAATCAGAATTTATAGGTATAGATACTACTGCATTCATATTCGAGCCGTGTAAATACAACTGTATTCACACTTTTTACAAGTGAATACAACTGTATTCGCTATTTCTACATGAAAATACAACTGTTATCAGCATTATTACATATAAATAATACTGCATTCACACTTTATACAAGTGAATACAGCTGAATTCGCAATTTATACATTAAAATACATCTGTTATCAGCATTAATATATAGAAATACTACTGTATTCACACTCGAGCCGTGTAAATACAAGTGTATTCACACTAGAGTTGTGTAAATACATCTGTATTCACAATCGAAAACGTGTAAATACAACTGTATTCACACTAGAGTTGTGTAAATACATCTGTATTCACAATCGAGACGTGTAAATACAACTGTATTCACAGTTTATACGTATGAATACAAATATTTATATTCACAGATGTGAATACGAATATATTTATATTCATACATGTGGATACGAATATATTTGTATTCATATTCTTAGGTATACTCTGTGTGAATATATTCGTATTCGTATTTACGAACATAAATGCACCCAACACTGGTTAAAGTACAGGAGTGTGGTCTGAAAAGTTTCCGATCTCAACATGAAGATGGCAGCACTCGTAAATAAAAGTCTAGTGAATTCGTTGTTCATCTGTTGACAGTTACTCACCAAAACTTTCAGCCATTTTGGAGGCACAGTTGTTATGTAACAATCGTTTGAGAGAGTTGATGTGAGTGTTTTTGAAAAAATGGACAAAATCCAGTAGGAGCTGTCATTAAATATTTGTTTTTGAAAGGCAATACCTCTACACAAAACAAAGATGAGTTGGATTCTGTGTATAGGGACTCTGCACCATCATTTATCACAGTGACATTTTGGGCAGCCGAATTTAAACGTGACCATATGAGCTTGGAAGACAATGAACGTTCAGGACGTCTAAAAACTGCAACTACCAGCTAAAGCATCGCCAAAGTTCACCAAATGGTGCTAGACGACGGCCGAATTAAAGTGAGAGAAATAGTAGAAGTTATGAAAATGTCAAAAGAACGTGTTTGTCACATATTAAATCAACATTTAGGCATGAAAAAGCTGTCTGCGCATTGGGTGCCACGTTTGCTCATGTTAGACCAAAAACATGTTCAAATGAGCATTTCCAACACTCTATTGGTGCAATAAATCTGAGTTTCGGCGCTGATTAATTACTGTAGATGAAACTTGATACAGCATTAAGTGCCTGAAACAAAAGTACAGTCCAAACAGTGGACAGCAAAGGGGGAACCGGCTCCAAAAAAAGCAAACACTGTTTTTTTTTTCGGCTGGGAAAGTGATGGCGACTGTTTTTTTGGAAGAATCGTGGAGTTATTTTATTCGAATATTTTCAAAAAACAAAAACCATTATAGGAGCATACTATGCATCGTTACTTGACAAGCAGAAGGCAGAACTTGCAGAAAATCCTATTTCACCAAGAAAACACACCGTCTCACACCTCAGTGGTTGCCATGCCAAAAATCCACGAATTACGGTTTGAACTGCTTGACCATCTTTCGCCTTACTCACCAGATCTAGTACCAAGTTACTTCTATTTGTTCCTTTGTCTAAAAATTGCGCTTGGAGGAAAGAGATTTTTGTCAAATGAAGAGGCAATCACCTTCGTAAACAATCATTCTGCAGAGAAAAACGCTGAGTACTATTTCAACAGGTTAAAGAGATGGGAGCATCACTGGGAAAAGTGTGTAGAGTTACAAGGAGACTATGTTGAAAAAAAATAAAATAAAAAATTCAGAAAAAATGTCTTGTATCTTTGTTGGGTCGGAAACTTTTCAGACCACCTTCCTAGTAATAGTGAATGAAGGGTTGTTGGAAGAACAAAGTTACACTGTCCAATATAGTAACATTTAAAGAAATCAGTATATATACATATATTTTTTTTTTTTGTGTGTGTGTAGAAAAGCTCTTATGAATTAAAGTAGAAATTTGTGTCGTAATTTGATGATTTTAAAATAACTACTATTTTCTTGGTGTAATAAGAAAAGGTTAAAATAATCTATTTGCGGCATGCAATTGTTGAATAATTTTTCACAATTGCAAAAAAGGAAAACACAATTTTTACGAAAATATTTAAATGTAGGGGCTCTGGATACGATCAAACCAAAAAATGAGAACAGGGACAAATGACCCCTTGAAACATATCTTAGTTCGATGATGTACTTTTAGATAGACTTCCAATTTGAACGTGAGCATTGAAATAAAAATAAAAACAAAAAGCCCTAAGCCATTTTGATTATAAAAATATATAAGCAAATTAACTAATTATTAACTAACGTAAGAAAGTTACAAATTGGAACAAGTTACAATTTCTGACAATATAACACCTTCATTGGTTAAAACTTTATAATAATCCGTTGCGCAAACGACAAAGGTACTTCTTGCTCAGTCACGTGTTGTACTGACGATAAAGTTTAGCTAGCAGATGAATCAGACTATTTGCCTTACTCCTCAAACCAAACATCCACTCCATATAACACCATCTTGCTAGGAACTGCATTTTAAAAAGAACAACAAAGTTTTCATGGATAATAAAGCTGTTTTTTTTACCTCACTCAGTGTTTCTTACCTTCATCTGGGAGCAGAAGTTCTGTTTCTTGTTTCACATGACGAAGCTCATCTGCAATTAGGTAAACAAGAGAATAAAAATTAACAGCACAACAAACATATTATACATTCAATTAAATGACCTAAAATAAATAAAAAAAGGAAATTTTAAGTAAATAATATACAAAGTGATATGTACACAAAAGAACTAAGCATTTATTATTGTAATAATGATTATATTGTTGACTGTGAGTTTTTACTAAGGAGATGAATTTGTCAGGGGTGCAGTCAAGGTTGCATAAACACAGCCAGTTTTTAAATGAAAAACTTATATTTTGGCGTGCCAACGTTTCGACCTGCCTTGCAGGTCTTCATCAGGGTTAAAATAACAAAAATTGGATGTGACCAAAATGAAACAAACATTAAAAAAATAAATAAATAAATAATAAAAATAATTTAATTATTTCTTTATAAATTTAATTATCTTTTTAATAAATGAAAAAGAAACAAGAAAAAAATCTGTAGCTAATTAGATAATTCAATACAAAATATTAGTCGTCTAGTCAAAGATACATTTGTAATAAAGTAATTAAATAATTTAAATTGAATAATATAAATTTAAAATTTTGTAAACTAATACAATGTAACAATTTTACTGACAGATTTTTTTTATTAGGAATTTAAAAAGGTACATTACATATATTTAAGTTGATTACTAGTATTGTATTTTAAGTTAAGTCTGGTTTATTTTCTTGGTACAGCATGTAATTTTGTGAATTGTAAAAACAAATTATATAAGAAATAAAGAAATTAAAAAAAAAAAAAAAAAAAAAAAAAAGTAAATATAATATGCTAACGCTAGATTTATAATTCAATTATAAATCTCCGGTTAATCTGACCTTTTGACCATTTGGCCCTATCTCTTGGTACCTCAGGGGTCAAATTAGTAAGGTTCTACTGGACATGGCTAAAGATTATAAAGCTTAGTGTTTCTTACCTTCATCTGAGACCATTAATTCTGTTTCTTGTTTAACGTGATGGGACTCATCTGCAATTAAGAAAAACACAGAATAAAAATAAACAGCTCTTCAAACATATTATAAATTCAAGTAAATGACCTAAAATAAATAAAAAAAAGAAATTTCAAGTAAATAATGTTACACATATAGTTCCTTAACTATTGAGTGGGCGCGTGGTTGACAGGTGACACCCACCTTCATTGTTTATTTATAACTTCCCACCCTCAAGACTACGGTACCACTGCTCCTCAAAACCTTTCCAGAGGGATGTGATTTGTTACCCTTTAGAATCGACTACTTCACTCAATTTGAAGCGAAAGAACAACTTACAACTTTTAAGGTAAGCAATTTTTGTAATTTACCAATTTAAATTATTGTGGTTACACATAATTATCTACTTATTTGTCAATAATATTTTTACTAGTTTATTATGATTATTTCCATTATTTTCAACCAATTTTGAAACTATTTTATCTCTATCAAAAATTCTAATTATGTCATTAGGAAATATGTCACAACCCAAAAAACCAAGAGTGGAAATCTATTCAGATCCCAAAGTTTAGAAACAATGGCTAGATGAATTGAACAAAACAACTGACAAGGAAGGTATTGCCCTGATGAATGATTCTGGAGAAACTGACCACCTAAGCATAAGCAATCACAGGAGGCAGGCTTGCTCCTCCTTGGTGTTGATGAGAAGCAACCAGGTTGTTGGCACGATTATGGACATAAACTTGATAGAACTATTTGAAAATGGTACGAAAAGTGCCAAAAATGGATGTTTATTGAACAATTGAAATTTTTTTGTAATCATTTTTATATTTCCTCTGTATAATTTTTAAATGTTTAGTTTGAAATTTTTGTATCCTTAAACCTTTAAAAACACTCAAATAAAAGTGTATCACAGTCTGGCCAGAGACGGCAAGCAGTGAGCAGCTCTGTAATTTATCTTCTATTTAACACTTTTCTTTCATTAATTTTTCAGTTTTTTTTTTTGTTCGTTTCCGTTTCACTCATTTAAATAGTATAAACAGTTGAGTGAAACAGTGAAGGCTTCATTGATAACTTTAAATCAGTTGTAAACAGTTTAAGGTCACACAGCTTATCAGAAGTGAAATCCTCAGGGCATTAACTCATATTTACTACCTACGTAAGTAAATAAACATCTAATCGTCATTCACGAGCAATTTAACTTTATTCAAAATGGTTCAGTGCCCAAAATGTGAACAAAATATTTCAACAGACGATAAGAATAATATTTCATGTCAAAAATGTAAACTATTATTTCACGCCCGGTGCTTCGACTTGCATGAGAAGGAATTAGAGGCAATTAAGAAAACTAATAAACCATGGATATATCACAACTGTGATATATCCAAAAAGAAAAGTCATGAAAAATCTCCTGAGCCATCGGGAACTGACATTCTCGCGGCTGTTAATCGACTGGGAGAGGAGATAAAAATAATAAAAAATTCTTTAGACAAGTGCGGGGAACTGAACTTTGAGCTTTTTTTTTTTTTTTTTTTTTTTTTTAATTAGCCGGCTATAATGGCACCTCAGCCTAGAGGCTCATTGTGCCTGTGCCGTGTATTCTGCACTAATTAGTACAGTCCTAGTGTTTTCATGTACCCTATTATATTAATAGGGTTTATGTCCACACTAGGATCTTGGATGATTGCTTCCCCCAAGTGAAGAAATCTCCTCCTTGCCAATATCTCGCATTCGCATATGATATGGTAAGGCGTCTCATCCTCCCTATTGCAGAATCTGCACGTCGGTGAGGTCTTAATTTTCATTGTACAGAGGTGTTTATTCAATCTGCAATGCCCTGTATACATTTCTGTCAGGTATTTGAGTTTGACTCTGTCAAGATTGAGGAGTTGTATTCCCCTTTTCTTGCAGAGCCCCCCCAGAAACAGTTTGGACTGTCTCAGTTTTTCTGCGTTCCAGTTCCGAGAGGCAATGTTGTTGTAGAGCCTGTCTATTTCGCTTTTTGCTAGACTCCAGGCTATACCACAGATAGGTTCAGGAGCAATGGGTTTGCTGTCCGAACCTTGTCTGGCTAGCTCGTCAGCCTTCTCGTTCCCTGTAATGTTAGAGTGGCCTTTGACCCATTCTGCCCAGATGCTGTTGTTAATAGCCAGCTTGTTGAGGTATATTTTGCAATCCTCTACAAGCTTTGATCTGGTTGTGTCATTCCTCAGAGCCCCCAAGGCAGCTTGGCTATCTGAGTAAATTTTAATGGTTCTGTTTCGTGTTCCGTCTTCTATTAGTTGCTGAGCACAGAAACAGATTGCCATTACCTCGGACTGAAATACCGAGGTATATTTCCCCAAGGGGAGGGATGTGCATTTATTGTCGCTCATTCTCCATATTCCCGCTCCTGACCCTTTTTTGGTTAGCGAGCCATCGGTATAGCAGTTGATGCCATTGCATTTTGTATGTTGCTTCCCAATGTCTGTTACCACATTGAAATTACTTTCAATGTGTTTTCTTTATTTGGAGGTCTGAATTCATTTTCAGAATTTCAATCCCTTCCATTATGTTTAGTAACTTTCTATGTCCCTCTCTTCTAGATGGTTCATAGAGCAGTCCTTGTTTGACAAGTTTGTATAGCGAAAGCATCGCTTTCGCTTCTACCTCCAACTGTAGTGGTCTGAGGTTTAACATAACTTCCATACTCGCAGTTGGGGTCGTCTTCATGGCTCCCGTGATGAGGAGGCACGCCAATCTTTGTACTTTATTTAGCTGGACTTTGGACTTCGCCCGTCCAGCTTTGTGCCACCACACCACGTTGGCATATAATATCATTGGTCTAATTACCATGGTATAGATCCAATGAACCACTTTTGGTTTCATTCCCCAGGTTTTGCCCACTGCCCTTTTACAGGCCCATAGGCTCCTTAGGGTTTTGGACGTCACATACTCTATGTGTTTGTCCCAGTTTAATTTGTTGTCCAGGTAGACTCCCAGGTGTTTCACCTGTTTACTAATCTTTATCTGGACCATGTTCAGTATTGGTGGTCTGATTACCACCTTTTTCCGATTCGTAAAGATGCATAGTTCTACCTTATCCGGATTGATGTTGAGACCCTTGTTGTCACACCATTCCGTCAGTATCCCTATGCATGTGTTAAGCAGATTCGATATGACAGCCTGGTGCCTGCCACCCACAAGGATAGCGATATCATCCGCATATCCCTGCGTATAGAATCCTGCTTCATTAATGTTGTGCAGTAGGGAGTCCACCACCATACACCATAGTAGTGGTGATAGAACACCCCCCTTGTGGGCATCCTCCCGTAGGTAACGCCCACAGTTTGCCATCTCCTAATTCGGAGTATATAATTCTCCCTTTTAACATCGAGCATATCCACTGGTGGACAATCGGATCCACTCGTTTGTCCACCATGGACCTCTCTATTGTCAGGTAGGGGGTTCTGTCAAAGGCACCTTCTATGTCTATGAAGATGCCCGCCATAATCTCCTTCTGGTCCAATGATTTTTCGATCTTGGCTGTTAGGTGTTGTAATGCCACCTCGCAGGATTTTCCTGCTTGATATGCATACTGCGAGCAGTGTAATGGTCGCAGCAGTAGTGTATTGTCCCTAATATGTCTGTCCAGTACCTTCTCCATGGTTTTCATCAGGAAGGATGTCAGACATATGGGCCTAAACGCCTTGGGATTGATGTAATTATCCTTCCCAGGTTTAGGTATATAGATGACCTTGGACACCTTCCATTTATTTGGTATGTGTCCGAGTGCCAGGCTACCTCTTAGTAATTCTAGGAGATATGGTTTAAGTAGTGGTAGTCCTCTCTGCAGCAATGCAGGAAAGATGCCATCTACTCCAGCTGCTTTAAATGGTAAGAAGCTGTTTATTGCCCATGCAATTTTCTTGCTGGTTATTATTTCCTTAGCTCTGCCCCAACACGCTCTCCCCTGGGGCTCATCACCTGTTGTGGCTGAACCTTGGATGTATTTAACATCGCATCCGGGAAAGTGCGCCCTCGCCAGGACCGCGAGTGTCTCCATGCTATTCATGGTATACCTCTCCCCGTCCCACAGAGAGCCCAACTTATCCTTTTGCGACTGTTTTGCTAGTATTTTGTTGATCCTACTGGCCTCCGCCGTGGATTCAACCTCTTGACAGTACTTGATCCAAGCCTGTCTTTTTGTTTTTTCTGACAGATTTGTGGTAGATTGTTAGTTGTGCTCTGTAATCTTCCCATCTGCCAGTTCTCTTAGCAATGTTAAATTTCTTTCTCAGAGCTTTCCTTTGATTGCTAAGATCTTTATTCCACCATTTGGTGTTTTTTGTATTCTCAATTCCACAGCTAACATTGTTGAGCTCATAGCACTTGGTTATGGCTGATGTTAGTGCAGTGTTGAGCACCTCTAGTTGCCATTTGTTGGCAATCCTTCTTGGAAGGTTTGTTAGTTCCCCCTCCAGCATGTCGCTATACCCCTCCCAGTTTGTTTTCCTGGGATTCCTGTAGGGCGACATTTGGGTGGGGTTGGTCATTAGATCAAATCTAATGTATTTGTGGTCTGAGCATGTTTCCTCATTCGAGACATGCCAGTTCCCCACCTTGTGACTGATTTCTGCAGTCGCTAAGGTTATATCAATTACCTCTTGCCTATTCTTATTGACAAAGGTCGGTCTATTCCCCCTGTTAAGAATATCAAGATTATTTCCTATAATTAGGTCTAGTAATTGCTCACCTCTTTGGTTGGAGTTTGAGCTCCCCCACATCTCGTGGTGGGCATTTGCATCTAGGGCTAAGATAATGTTGCCCTCGGCTTCACCCATGGGTTCCAGGTTTATCCTGGGTGCGTCTTCGTAGGGGAGGTAGATAGCCGCTAAGCAGATCTCCATCCTCTGCGTCCTCATATTGAGGCTTATTTTGGCTGCTGCAAAGTCTCTGGAACAGATGTGCCACAAAGGCAGCAGTTTTAGTTTCCTTTTATAGAGGATGCATGCTCTGGGATTATCCGATGAGGAGATTACCTCGTAACCCCCCATCCTGATGCCCCCAGGCATGCCATTTATAAGGTAGGGTTCTTGTATAAAAGCTATATCAATATCCTCACCTTTCATGTGTTGCTGCAACACTCCACACGCTGCTATGCAGTGGTGAAGGTTGATCTGCAGCAGCCTTATCATTTGCTTTTCACAGCTCGGGTACTCCCTCGGACTTCCCCTCCGAAGGACGTTGTAAGGGAGCCGCCGCCCCAGAGACCTTTCTCGGGTCCCTGGGCGCCACATCCCTCACTGTCCCCTTTGGTTCGGTCCTAGGAGTCCCCGCCTTTTCTGGTCCCTCGGGTATTACTACCTTTGGGCATTTTGTCTTGCTTGTGCCAGCCCCCTCCTCCTTCCGGGCTGGCTTTTTAATTTCCCTCAGGACCACAACATTAAGGCCATAGTGTACCTCCATGTCGCGATCCTTCAGGTATGCTAAGCTGTTCCTGGGCATAGTAAGGACAGCGTAGCAGCCCTTCTCATCCCTCGAGGCCACCACTAACGTCCAATAGTCCACGCCAGGAACCCTTTTATTCTGCACGCAGATCCTTTTGGCAAGTTCGTCATCCTCCAGCTTCTTCCCTGGAAAATAACCACCCAATCTGACAGCCGAGAGGACCCCCTTAGCATCGACTGTGCGGAGGGGGATACCCTCCGCCTCGCCAATGGGTCGGATGATCTCCCCGAGCCATCTCTTGGTCTCTTCATCTTCACAGTTAAAGATGCTAGCTCCAAACTTGTAGCTAGCACCCCTAAACCTTGGTTCAACTGAGCCGTCGTTTGCAAGATCGTCGATCATATCGACAACTGCGTCCTGCAAACGACTGCTCTGCTCTCTGGTGAGCTGCACTTGCGGATATTCATTAGGAATAACCGCAGTCATGTGCCTCTCACCTGCAACTTGGGCGTAGCTTGGTTTCCCTTCGCTACCCCTGATTTTCTTTGCTGAAGGCGCAGAAAATCCTGGTGAATTACGCTGCCTCTTCTTGTCTGGCAGGCCCGACTTTACTTGCCCAGCCTTGGCCCCCCCGACCTTGACCGCCGGCTTGCCCGAGGGCTGCCTTGCGGCCTGGCCAGTTGGAGCCTTGGCTACACCAGCGCTCACTCCCTTGACCGCCGACTCACCCGAGGGGAGCCCAGCAGCCTTAGTCGTGGACGCTGATGACACCTCAGCGCTTTCGACTTTGGAGGCCGACTCACCCTTAGGGAGCCCAGCCACCTCCATCTTACCGCCTTGGTGGGGTTTTCCAGTCGAAACCTTGCCAGGTTTCGAAGATTTAGCTCTTTTCCTAAATCGCTTCCTTGTGACAGTTTTGAAGGGAGGATCCTCAACCGCAGCGTCTTGCGACGCAGCAGCTGATTCCTCGACCCTCGAGCTGCCGGAAGCTATATTAGGATCTGTATGTTGGAGTGGGCTTACCTGCCGTGCCTCCATTGCCTGGGGGCTGAACGAGCTAGCGTCCACATCCCCTGGGCCGAGGTCCACATTTAGTCCTCCCACCTCCTGAGTCAGCGAGAGCATCAATGAGCTCACCGACTCCTCGTCCAGAGTTTCCAGGTCGAGACCTGAAACATGTTCTTGGTCATCCGAGGATGAAAGTTCATCCTCGGACGAGTTAAGGTTAAGTTTATTTAATATGTTTTTGGGCATTTTGTTCCCACGAGTATGGGAGCGATTAAACTACACTACAGGTGAGCTCCCTATCCCTGCAGCGGGCTATGTAGGTTTCCCTACTACCTTGGGGTGTCGCCTGGTGCCCCAAGTGGGTCGATAAGAGACAGTATATTTTTATACACCCTCTGCCATTCAGTCTCAGCTCGAGCTCCCTCCACCTGACTTGGGTGTCTACAAGGCCCCTAACCGTAGTAAGAGACCCCGCCTCTGTCTTTCGTGAATCCCATCGGATTCTCCAGGGGGCACCGCTAGGAGGTGACAGTAGGCGTTGATAGGGATAAGGAGAGCTGGAGTCAGGTTTGCAGTGAGTAGGGCACTATTGCTTGCCTGATTCGCTAAGAGGACAGGAGATCCCCGCACCTATCTCCTTCTCTAGCCCTCCCGTTGCCCTACCCATTTGCCCCTCACTTTGAGCTTAGTGAGAGACTTACTAAAATCGAGAACCACCTTGAGGGTCAAAATAAATTCATTCAAGACTTAATTAATGAAAACAAAACTTTAAAGACTAAAGTAGGCCAGATGGAAGTAAGACTGAACAAAGCAGAGCAGGGTTTATTAAATAGATCATTAGAAATTCGCGGCATCCCTGTACGCCCTGGAGAGACCCCCGCAGCCCTGGTGACATGTGTAGGTGCCGGTCTCGGCATTAAGCTTAATGTCGAAGATTTTGACCTGGTAGAATGCCGAAGGGCCAGAAAAGATGACCCGCGACCTCCGCCCGTGATTGCGCGCTTGGTTCGGCAATCTATAAGGGACGAATTAGTACAGAAAAGAAAAGTCAAGAGGGACTTCTCAACGCGCGATATTGGCTGGCAGGAGAATGACTCCCACCCGATATATCTTAGCGAGGAGATGACCCCGACCAACAGGCATCTGTACTGGCTCGCCCGTCAGAAGAGATCAGCCAGGAAACTGAAGTATGTGTGGTTCGCGGGAGGAAGAGTTCGCTGCCGGAAGGATGATGGCCAGCCCGTGATCTACATAGACCAGCCTCTGGACCTGGATGTCTTCGGCTGACTTCTCGGTACTCATCACCTGCCCGTACCTCCACAGTCTTTTTTGCCTATTGTCATTGAATTCAAGGTGTTTTTTGTTTATATTTGTTTCTTTTATGTCATGTCTCATTTTGAAGAAAGCTTTCATTTTTTTTACCAGCGGTATAACTATTCTATTATTTTTAATTGTTTATTGTTTATTGCTCTTATTTGTTTTACTCTCATTTATCACTTATTTACATATCTATAATTACCTAATTTTCTATTATAATTATTCATCTGCTTATTATTACTTATATTTTAATTTTACATTATCATATGCATTTAGGTATTCATATTTCTTTGCTACATTATCATATTTAGTTAACCTCCTATTATTAATATGTTATTTTTTCTCACGGCATCTACAACTTAATCTCATTTATAGCGTCATCCTTTTATTTACTGTCCTATATTTCCCTTACTCCTTCCAATATGACTAATATCCTAACTGCCTGTCACATAAACTCTCAATCCCTCCTAGCTCACTATGATGAATTCCTAGAGTTCTTCACCCAAAATTTTTACCACATCATTGCAGTTTCTGAAACCTGGCTTAAACCTTATATTCCTTCTTCCTCGGTTTCCCTCCCTAATTACTCCATCATCCGTCACGACCGGATTAACCGGACCGGAGGCGGAGTAGCGCTATATGTTCATGACAGCCTGAAGTACCGTGTCCTGCATCTTTCTCCTCCTTCAAATCTCCCGAACGTTGAGTACCTCTTTGTTGAAATATCCTTTAATTTCCATTCCCTCCTGTATGTAGTGGCATATCGTCCCCCTCATGTTCCTTTTGACCGATCCTTTCAATCAAACCTCTACAATTATGTTCCTCTCTATTCCAATATAATCATTTCTGGTGACCTAAATACCAATCTCCTTTCGGACTCTTATGACAAAACGTATCTAGAGAACCTTTTTTTTTCCCTTCACCTCTTCATTGTTCCGTTTAACCCCACCCATCACTCCCGTGGGTCCGACACCTGGTTGGACTTGCATGTCATAGACTCCCCAAAAAAAACTCCTTTCCTCATGTCAGCAGCCTGTTACGTTTCTGTCCTCTCACGACCTAATACAAATTTCCTACGATATTCCAATCCCATCGTTCCTCCCCAAAACAATTACTTTCCGCAATATAGAATCCCTCACACGAGAAAAAATTTTACCTGACCTCGAAATCCTAGATTGGAATCCTATCTACTCCTGTTCCTCTATTGACACTATGGTTGAATTACTAACAATCTCCTTTCCATCCTTGATACCCATGCTCCTCTCAAAACCTGTACCTTTCACAGCACTAGACTTGATGATGATTACCGTGCTTTTAAGGTTCTCCGCAATTTAACCCAGTCTACCATCCGGCGAACGAAATCCATTTACTTCCACGAAGCCTTCTCATCCGCCCCCGATCCAAAATCCAAATGGCAGCTCCTCCGTAAACTTTCTCGCGTTCAAAATACACCTAGTTCCTCACCCTGGGGAGTCCCTCCTGTCACACCTAACGAGTTAAATTCCTATTTTGTCTCTACCTCTACATCTATACCGTATCCATCCCCTCAGTTGCCCCTTTTACCTCTTGCATTCAATGATAATCACTTTTATTTTCCTTAAATCTCTCCCACAGACCTCATTTCCTCCATAATGAAATCCCACACCAATTCAACTGGATTAGACGGTATTCCTGTCAAATTGATAAAATTATGCCTTCCTGAAATCCTACCCGTTCTCCTCTTCATATATAATTTTTCCCTCCAGAATTCTGTATTTCCCACCTCTTGGAAAAAGGCCCTAATCCTCCCTATAGTCAAGAACCCAAATCCCACAACCCCAAAAGATTACCGACCGATCTCCATACTTTCTAACCTCTCTAAGCCCCTAGAAAGATTAGTGCAATCCCAGATCTCCAAGTACCTCGAAGATTCCAATTTACTTGACCCGTTCCAATCCGGTTTCCACCCCGGCCATTCTACTCAATCCGCTCTCAGCAAAATTCAGCAAGACCTGGATGAAATCTGTGCCTGGGCATTCCTGAATAAATTGACTTTAAATGCAGCTAAAACTCAAGCAATCGCAATAGGATCCCATTCCCTCCTTCGATTGAATACCAACTTCCCTACTTTATTCCTAAATGGTCACCCTATATCTTTCCTCTCCTCTGTTAAAAACCTAGGTTTAACAATTGATCAAACCCTTTCCTGGAAACCCCACATTGCTGAAATCTCCTGACGATCGATTGGCATCCTAAAATTATTCCACCGTTCCCGACACCTACTTCCTCCATCCACACGTAAACTCCTAGTATCCTCCCTCATATTCCCCCAATTTGACTATGGATGTGTGATTTATGGTGGACTCTCGATGGTTCTTGAAGATAGACTAAAGCATATCATGAACTGTTTCATAAGATTTGTTTTTGGAACCTCGAGACGCTCTCATGTGTCCCATCTTTACACTGAGTTAAATTGGCTTTCGCCTTCCTTCCGTAGAGATTACTTCCTTGGTTCATTCCTCTTCCAAGTTATTAACACACATAACCCTCCGTCTATTCACAGTATCCTACATTTCAAGTCCTCAATCCAATCATTGCATACAAGGTCCCGTCTCTCCGATCTCTACACCCCATCCTACAGAACTACTGCTTTCCAACGTTCCTTTCTTGCCCGCTCCGCTATTCTTTGGAATTCTCTTCCTCCTTCTATTCGTAATGCATCCTCCCTGGGAACTTTTAAAACACTCCTCTTCCACCACCTTTCCTCCCTCCAGTCGGATGCTATCTAATTATATAGATGCTTTAATAAATTTCACCCAAGGATTTCAGATATAAAAGTTTAGCCTGTTTAAACAATCTTCATATGATAATGTTTTGTCTATCATTGAAATAATTTTCATTTTTTCATAATTGTATTTTCTTCATCCTTTACTAGACTCAACATCAAAAATATATTGTTTAATCAATTTCTTATATAATATTTTTTCTTTTACTGATTGTAAATATAGTTTATGTATGTATGTAGCGTGTATGTGTTTATATATGCGTATAGATTTTATTACTTATTTTATTGTAAAATTGTATTTACTTTTAATTATTTTATTTTATTATCTAATTTATCATCTCTAGGCCAAATATAACTTAAGTTCTGTCATGTAACTATTATTCTTAAGGGACTTTGTCCCAGAATAAAATTTGTTTTTCTATTCTATTCTATTCTATTCTAAAAGCTGAATTGACAAAAATTAATTATTTTTAAGGTTTAAAACTAAAAATTTGCTTGTGTGACGTACGTCAACCATGCGACCACTCATGTAACAACCAGTAACACGCCAACTCGTGGGTTAATAACATAATGTGGTTGATTTAAAAATGAACATAAAAATAAAAAATTTTGTCAAACCAGAAATTTTCTCAATTGCAATAAGTATGATTTTTGACTATAGATGGACATACCGATCATAATTTTTTAATAGCCAAAGATTATAACCTTTCATTTGGGATAAAACATAGCTATGATAAAAAGGTGATCTTTTTTTTTTTTTTTTTTTTTTTTTTTTTCATTTGATCTAGTAATGCACTTGACTAATGCAGAATAAAATATAATAGATGAAACCGCAAAATAAATCTTGATCTTCAAATCATTTATTTGGAATCATTACTCTTAGAAGATCGTGACTCTTCATTCCCTCTACAATAATTTAGTACTTAATGTAAAAAACGTACAGTAACATCTAGTTGTTTTCTATAAATAAATAAAAAAATTAAATTAAAATTTTCTTACCATAATAAATCTCTGATACATCTTCTTCTTTGATAAAAATTGAGGGAACTGTAAAATGAAAAAACTGTAATCAGTTAGTGTCACCAATAAAAAACTTTTACCAAGAATAAGCCTCCATAATTCGATATATTACTCTAAATTAAGATATGCCAATAATTATTATAATATGCTGTGATAAACCCTTATAAAATGGGTAACATCGAACCACTGCTCCACCCAAATGATTTTGCAAATAGATTGCGATGCTTAACGTCAGGTTTCATATTTATTGATATATCTTTCTATACCTTTATCTGTAAACTTGAACTTGTATAGGCACAATGTGGATTATATTGTTAAGTGTTTTATACATTTATATTTTATTATCTCATCTTCTTTTTCTCATGTTTTCTTATCTCCTCGTCCCTAATGTGAGAGAGTGTATCACAAGTTAACAACAACACTTTCTAAATGGATTTAGAGTTTTATATAGTTACATTTTACCATTTCCACTTCCCTTATATGAGAAATTTTCATTGTATATATTCTGTGAATGGATTCTTTGTAACCCATATTACTTAATGCCCTAAGGTAAGACAGATATTAATCATTACGGGTCATTCTCAAAATAATTGCCGTTTTGGGTTTAGAAATAGAGGAAAAATGAACATCATTTTTCTTGAACGAGGCAAGATAACGTGACCATCTGTCACTAAAATATACGAGTGACAATTTTTTTTAAACTAATCCAGAAATTATTTTGAGAATGATTCACAAAATTCTATCTACAAAAATGAGACAAACTAGAGAATATCTAATAAATATTTTCTTTAAGAGTAAAAAGACTCAATGTTTGCTTAAATACATCTTTAAAATAAGGGATAAGATCCTAGTTTCAGGTCGATACTAACTGTAAATTTTTACATTATTATCATACATCCACAACAGACTAACTAAGAAAAATTAGTAATAGAAAAGGATTTTAAGACAAAGGACTATATGAAAAAATCTTATAGTTTTCACTTCATTTAAGATTGTTTGAAGTTTTTATAATTTCTGAATGGATGTATTACCAACTTTTGTTCTCAACCTATGGAGAATAGTGATGACATAACCATTAGAATCTTTGAAAAACCTATCTTCTATCAAGAAAACAGCAGGTGTTAAGAATATAGCTCTGGAGATTGGAGAATAGGAAAATAACACAAGCATGCAGATATTCATAAATAAAACACAAAATTGTTTCTAATTTATAGGGTTATCTATTTGCTCTCGGCAATACACATGGAAGCAACAACAAAGAATAATAATTGGTGGATGATTTCAAAAAAGAAAAAAAAAATTCGGACCAGTTCTACATGCATGTTTAGATCAACGATTTATTCATTACATCATTGCCTAAAATTTAGGATGTATAATTGTAGTCACGAAAACTACAATATATTTAAATACCATTACATGTTTTAAATATAATTTAATAATTTTATCATACTTTAACAAGTAAGGATCAAATTGCACTATAAAATTTTCACACTTTAAAAAAGAAAAACTCACAATCAGACTCATTTCCAACAGTCATATCTTCTTTTATAGAAACATCATTAATATTAATACCTATAAAAGAGAAAAAACATTAATATGGAAAATTTTAAATTATAACAAAAATAAATTTTATGTTATTGCATAGTTAAACAATTAGCCCTAAAGTATGAGATTTTGAGAAATTCAAAAGGTACAATGATGGACTGCTAAACCATTCCATTGTAATGCGCTAAAATTTTTAACCAGAGTATAATGCAGCATTGTTTACATTATCCTAATTATGTCTTAGCCAACCCTAATCAAAATGAACAATCTATTTAAAAGATTGAACACTTTCTAAGAGGATTAAAACCTTTAAATAGTGCTTAAAATAGACATTTGTATAAACCTAAATTGATGGTTAGTATAAAATTAATTGTATGACTTGAATGATAATTTAATACTATTAAATTAAGAGAGAGTAAATAATAAGTTTTCCTTACTAATTTCATAGCTAAATGAACTAAGTGAACTAGGTAGTTCGAACTATAGTTCATTTATCCCACCACTCGGACAGGGATCCGTCGGACCTAAGGAACTACTGAACTAAACGAACTAGGTAGCTAAATGAACTAAGTGAACTAGGTAGTTCGTCGTCACTTAGTTCATCAATTCGGGTAGAATCGTGTTTTGTCGTGTCCTCAGCCGAAGGACGTAAAAAAGCTTGAACAAGCAACCTCCATATTGCTCTTACTACGTCTAGCGTCTATATATATTTCTATTGTTGTGTTTTGTTGTTTTTTTAAAAACTCAACGAAACTCTTATTCCATTAGTTCTGAAAAGAACAAATGGAATAAGAGAAACTTAACTGAACCTAAGTTCCTAACACTTTTTATTACAATTCGTAGTATTCTTAAGGTTCATGATTTGTTTGCAATAAGTTTATCCAAATTCAACCAATAATTGTTGGTTTTTTGACATATCTCAGAATAGAAATGGACAATTTTTTGCTTTAAAAATCCTGTTTTGCTCACAATGTAATGATCTACAACTTTTAGTATACAACATTCATTGATTAGATTAGCTATTTCTGTGTGATGGACTATTAAACATGACCTAAACTAACATTTTTTGTAAGTTTGCAAATTTCGTTGATGTTTGGAAATGGATTGTAGCTTAACCCCCCAAATCTAATTCAGCTTAAGGGGTGTCTTTAGACACACAATTTAATAAACTTAAGTTTTTTAAATATAACATTTACGATGAAACCACTTTTTCTATGTTTTTTCTAGAATCTGAAAAAAGTTTGAGTTTTTTGCCCCCCCCCCAAAACATTTTCCCCTAATCAAATTAAGTTTCATTTTTGATATTGTAATCTCAGAACCCATCTGGTCCATATAAAAACATAAAACCTACTGATCCAGCTTTTGCAAGACTGGCCCCCATTTTGGGGGATAATTTAAACTAGACTAAGTGAGAATATTAAAAAAAGAAAGTTGTGCAATTACTGTATTGTCATAGGTTCTTGAAACATGTGCAAATTTTCAAGTTAATCAGATTGCTGGAAATCAGGGAATATTTACGATGAAAGATTTAGTTTTCATACAGATGATGTTAATAAAAGATATAGAAAATATATCTCATTAACATCTAAATATGATATAAAATAAATATCATTATAGATGTTAATAAAAGATATGGAAAATAAGTGTAATCTATGTAAATATATCATAAATATAAAAAAAATGTAAATAAAAAAGTTAAGAGGTTTTTTTATTTTTTCTATAACCTTTCTAGTTCATTTGACATCTCAGTTCCCTCCTTTTTTTCCATAGTTCAATTCCTCTCTTAGTTCAGTATTTATATAGTTCTTTTGAAAAATGAACTAAGTAGTTCATTTGAACTAGTTCATTGAACTAGTTCATTCTAATGAACTAGTTCAAAAGGAACTATTCCCTAAAAGGAACTACTATGCCCACCTCTAGTAAATAGAGGTGGGACAAAATTCATAATTATCAAGGTTCATCAACAGCAAACAAGCCCTCAATGCCAGTTTACAAACCACTAATGGTAAACTAAGTGTAGTTCGTTAATGAAGTGTTCATTTGACCAAGTTCACAAATAAACCGTAATAAAATATAATGCATTTGTAACGAAGGAACAGTTTGTCATGTCGGTAACGGTCGGCTTATAGGAGGCGACCCCTACGCATTCCCAGAATAACTTTTATTGATTCTTGCCTTCTTCCGATTTATTTCGGTGTTTTAGTCGCTACTTTTCGAGGGGAAAGGTTATTCTCATTTATTTACGGAGAATCCCTGTTCAAAGTAATATTAACTTCTGCTTACCTTATGATATTAAAATGAGAAATAAGAAAATAATGAAGTGGAAATAAGAAAATGTCAAAATACATGTTTCGGAGAAAATGCTCCATCAGGCTTCTAAAAATTTTTAAAAATACTTAAATCTATAACATTACACCAATAGTTTTACAATTATAAAATATGTCATTTACCTCTTAATCTGTGATTATTCTCACATTGTCCATTCTCCATGTTATAAGTTATAAGGGATTATATAATATAAGACAGAATCCTTGTTGAAAGTTATGTTAATTTCTGCTACATTTTCTCAAGGGCAGAGGAAATAAGAAAATATGAAACCTATGGTATACTTTCTCACATTTATTTTTAGATCGATATGTTTTATTAAAGAAAATAATATTTTGGCCAAAGTTAAAAATGCATGTATTCTTCGCAAAGCTAATATTAAAAGCTTAACGGTCGAAGCTCACCGACTGAAATGGAATTGGGCAGGACATTTGGCAAGGAGGAAGGGCGAAAGATGGTCCGTATTAGGGATGGGCATAATCGATGATTTTCATAATCGAATGATCCTGTTTCGAGCGATTGAGATAATCGAATGATTTCATAATCGATTATTTGGAGGAGCAAAAAAAAAAAAAAAAAAAAAATATATATATATAGGGAGAGATGTGAATTACACTTTTCCTTTTTTAAATAAATATTATTCTGCCTTTTTATTAAAAAAATATTCTTCCTATCTTATCTTTCCAATTTTGTCCTTACCATACTACTTTTCATCATAGAAATCTAATTGCAATGATTCCCTGATTCATTTTTATCAGTCATCAATCAGATATGAGTCATCTCTTAATGATTCTGCATGGATTATCTGTGGTATTACAAAAACTAGAAATCCTACAAGTTTTTTTTTATTTAGTTTTCCCAACACTTGAGAAGTTATCGATGAAAGGAATAGTAAGAATGGAAAATGGATTATTTCCTTTTGCCTTGCTAATAAATGACACCAATCATGGGAAGTTTGTTACCTCATTTTTGTCCAAAATTTATAACTTAAGGCTCAATTTAAGTACAGATTATAGAGTAATTAAGTGTTTAATATCTGTAAATTCTGAAACATAAAGTTCATTAAACAAATATTAAAAACGGGAAAGTTTTTTTTTATAGAAAGAAACACACTAATTTTTCAGTTTTTTATTTAACAAAGTAAAGTATACATACTAGACAATTAACTATAAATAAGAATACACAATATAAAATTCATAATGATGATAATATATTCTACCAAAGTTACATTATATATTAAAAACATATTACAATTGATTAATTGGGACACTTCCATTGGAATTTTTTATATTAAGAGAACAGTTTCATATGTTCAACATTCAGCAGTTCTAAAAACATACACAAAATATAAAACAACAGCACTTTTATAGATTATACAAAAAACATGTTAAGAAGTAGATTGATGGTTGGGGTAGGCAGTCAAGAACAAAGTAGTTAAAATTAAATTTTAATTTATAATACTGATGTTTCAACTTGCATTGAAAGTCTTCATCAGGGCTAGAATAAATGAAAACAAACAAAAAAGTATATTGTAGTTTTCTTTTATTCTAGCCCTGATGAAGAGCTGCAATTCAATTCGAAACATTGGCATTATAAATTAAAATTTAATTTTAACTGCTTTGTTCTGGACTGCATACCCCGACCAACGACCTACATCTTAGATATATCACACCAATAGTAAAAATACTCAATTATTGCACATTCATCTTCATTTAGTAACTTCTATTTACATTATTAGTTATTTACATAAAGCAGTCACACATATTTTAGGCCTGCTAATAAATGTTATTTGATGTAAAAGGTCTTTGTCATTTTTATAAATTGCACCAATTAGATGTGAACTTATTTTATAATATGATGAAAAGATTTTAAAAAGTCACACACTAAAAAAATTCTTGAAGAAATCTTTTTATATGTTTCAGAGAGGTCTTCATTCACAAAACTAATTCATAATCACTAAAATAATTTAATACATACTAAAATAAATAAGGTAACACAAAGCAATACAGTTACAAAAAGAAATTAATATCTCAAAAACTCCTAGTAGAAAAATAAGCCACTAAGAAACAATAAAAAATAAAGCAGGAACCACAGAATGAACTAAGAAAGATGGCGGCAGAAAAGGTTTAGATATTAAGGGAGTGAACGTCGAATATATATATATTCAAGGTCATCATTCGAACTGAGTCCGAAATATGAATGATCACTCGGAGTAATAATCGAATAATCATCCAAAGTCAGTACGAGCGATAATTCAAACTCGTAATCGAATGATAATCGAAGTCAGACCGAGTGATCATTCAAACTCATAATCGAAAGATCATTCGAAGTCAATACGAGCGATCACTCGAACTTATAATCGAAAGATCATTCGAACTCAGTTCGAAATATGAATGATCACTCGGATTGATAATCGAATGATTTGTGGTAGCCGTTCTAATTTTGTAACCGTTATTTGTAAAGTATCATTCTGACGATTCGTTAGTTCAGGAAATGACCTACAAGAGAGAAAAAAGCGCTGTCTTCAGTTCGAATGATCACTCGTTCTCACAGACCACAATCGATTAATCGATGATTACAATAATCGAATGATGTGATAATCGTCATTCGATTATGCCCATCTCTAGTCCGTATGTATGTAGTATGTAGGCGACAACTGGTGGTGTGTGGCGAGGGACAGAATCAGGTGGAAGAAAGTTATCAACAATATTCAGTTTCTTGTTCTGATTTGTAAGGTTTTTGTTTGTTTGATTGTGTTTTTTTGTTTCTGTTTTGATTTGTATATATAATTTTCTGTTCTGTTGGCTGTAGCCGACTTCTAAGTTCCTCCTATGGGAGAGGCTTTTGTTTTTATAGATGCCAATAAAGCTTATTGTTATTATTATATATTATTATGATAATCGTTTTATGTTATGAATAGACATCATTATTTCTTTTTAAAAAAAGTTATGTATAAATGTGTACCTACTAGTCTTTTTGTTTTCTACGTTTTGAGCTTATTAAATTATCATATTTTAAGTTTATAACATTGTGACAGTTTTGATAAATGACGATTAAGTCTTAATTAAACGATTAAAACGTTATTTTAAGAACTATATTAGATAATATGACTACTGGCAATCCTTGATAATAAAGGCATTAGTGATTAAGTATTATATTAGTGTTGTATATTGCTATCTAGTTTTCCCGCCAATGAGAACAGCTGTGGGAAAAAGTAAGGTTATGTTGACATGTGTAATGTTTTTAACCCAATAAAATGTGCTCATGTTCAATCATTCTAAATGTGTGTGTTATTACAACAACCCATAAATGGCAATATAATATTGGCGGCGAGGATTAAAATAAAATTTAAAATAATATTTTAAGAAAACAGATAAAGCTACCCCTAAAAAATATATTTTGATGCCATACTACGGCCCAATATCCGCTAAAGTCGAGAAAGAATTAAAAAAATTACATTTAAACCCTGCATTTAAAATAGATAAACCATTGTCATCATACTTCCCATCACCGAAAGACAAAATAGACCCTTTCCAAAAAAGCAGCGTTTACGAATTAAAATGTAATGACTGTGAAGCAAAATACACAGGAAAAATCGGACGATCGGTAAATCAAAGAGTAAATGAACATATAAGAGCATACACTAATAAGACCCAAAATTTCAATTTCGCTATCCATCTAAATGAAAATAACCACAAATTTAATAAAGACTCGGGAGTAAAAATATTACATCAAGTAGAAAATAGCCTAAAATTAAATACTTTTGAATCACTAGAAATAATAAAATCGTTTAAAACCGATCCAGATTTTTGTTTAAATGATTAGATTAACATATCCAATAGCCCCATTTTAAATTTGTTTCCCATAGGAACGGAAAAATCCAATGAGTCATAAGGGAAACCCCGTTGTAAATCTAAAACTTAACCTACCTGCCCCCCCCCTTTTACTTCTCACATATTCAGTCTTTCAGTTACCTCGAAGGTGAGTGCCTATGCTTGATTTCTTGTCTTATCTTTTTTAAAAAACTTTAGTATATATAATCTATGTAACATAGTACTGATGTGATGAATAAAAAAAAAAAAAAAAAAAAAAAATTGTATGTTTTAGAACTGAAGATGAATATTTAGCATTCGAAACTAGTTTTCAAATAAAATAATCTCAATAGAAGTGGCACTTAATTCATCAATCCTAATTACTACATTTGATGTAATATTAAAAAAAGCATTGGCGTTGGAAGCTTCACGAATTCAAAGCAAGGAAATCAGTGGCACGACCTCCTCCTTGACTCTCCCGCCAGGATGTTCACCCAATTCCAGTGATATTAACAAAGTTTCGCGTTGGTCCAACACAGAAAGAACTGAATCACATCTTCAACAGCCACGTGACTTTACTCCAAGTTCTCGCTGTCCCCCTCCGTTGCGTTCCCGGGATTTTTATCGCTCTTTGGGAATTGAGAATTTATGTTTTCGGTGCGGAAAGAATTCTCATTTCAAAGTATTCCTGCCATTCCCGATTACTTATTAATTGTAGATTGGTTTTATGCGTTGTCTGTTTCCTCAGTGTCTTTAGGGCATTCCAAGCTTCTGTGGCTTTCTTATATCCTAATTGTGCATTAATATTTGCACACATTGTTTCCCATGTTTTATTTTTTTTTTGCCTTTCTTATTTCGTAGTTAAGGGTCCTCTTTATTGAGGTATATTTATTTTTACTATCACTGTCTTTTTTTGAGAGCCATTTGAGGTATGCCTTTTTTTTCTCTTTTATAAGTATCATTATCTCCTCACTCATCCAATTATTTATGTTATTATTATTATTTATTATTATTATTATTTATTATTTATGTTACAGGAAGATAGACAGGAGTTTGAAGAGGAAACCGAGCACCAACACAGAGGTACAACCTGGCAAATATCCAATGAAGATATAAAAGAAGCTTTAAAGGAGGGGAAGAATGGGAAAGCACCAGGACCTGGTGGAATACCTATGGAACTCTTGAAATATGGTGGAGAAAAAATCACATTACTTCTCACAACCATAATAAACAGGATCTTAGCTGGAGATAAAATACCCGAAGAAATGAAATTAGGGTATCTATGCCCGATATACAAGAAAGGTAATAAAAAGATATGTACAAATTATAGAGGCATATGCGTGACGAATCCCTGTATGAAGGTCCTGGGTAGAATCGTTAAGAATAGGATAGAAAAGGAATATGAAGGTACAGAAAACCAAGGTGGATTCACCGCGGGAAGATCATGCATAGACCACATTTTTGTAATGAGGCAAATCTTCGAAAAGCATCTGGAGAAATCGAAAGATGTGGAATGTCTATTCATTGACCTGGAAAAGGCGTACGACTCGGTTCCTAGAAAGAAATTATGGGAAGCTCTGAAAGAGGCTAATATTGCGGAAGACATGGTAAACATTAAAGGAAATGTACCACAGAAATACATGCCAAGTGAAAACGGGGTCGAAACTTTCTGGAGAATTTCAAACCTCGAAAGGACTACTACAGGGATGCTGCCTTTCTCCAACCCTTTTTAAAATCTATATAGACGTCGCTCTCAGAGAGTGGATGAGAAAATGCGAGAGGATGGGTATAGGGATTGGGGGAGACGCGTACATCAATAACCTTATGTTTGCTGATGACCAGGTAATCTTGGCCCAAGATAGAGATGACATTAACTACATGCTCAGGAGAGTTGAAGAGTCATATGGAAAATGGGGTATGAATATTAATTATAATAAAACAGAGCATCTTGGCACCTCGACAGATACCTTGCCGATTGAAAAAGGTATCAAAACAGTAGAAAAGTTTAAATATCTGGGATCAACGTTCAATAATGAAGGCACTTCCACCAGCGATATTGAACGAAGAATAGGAGAAGGAAGAAAAGTCACAGCAATGCTAAATGGTGTTCTCTGGAGCTCAAATAAACAACCCAGTACTAAGATCCTAATATATAAATCAATATTCGAATCTATAACGACATATGCATCTGAGACATGGGTAATCAATGTAAGGCAACGGAAAATACTACTAGCAGCTGAGATGGACTTCTGGAGAAGAGCAGCGAGGAAATCCAGACGAGAAAGAATTAGAAACGAAGATATCCGAGAAATGATGGGGATAAATAGGAATACCCTATCGACCATTGAGGAAAAAAGACTCAGCTGGTTCGGGCATGTGAGAAGAATGCCTCCAGGAAGATTACCGAAGAAGATAATGGACATGGAAGTGGATGGAAGACGGAGAAGGGGAAGACCCAGAGTGAGGTGGAGAGACGGAGTTGAAGAAAGCCTGATGGGACATGGCATAACAGAGGAACAGGCCTTGGACAGGGAAGGTTGGAGAAGGATCCTGAGGGATATTTAGGGGAAGGAAAACCACATTAGTGGAAAACTCCTATTAAAAAAAAAAAAGAATTCTCATTTATCAAATGACTGCCATATCAACTGAGAAAAACTAAGATGCACTTCATGTTCCGCAAAAGGCCATGTTTCTAAGGTGTGTATCAACACCTTATCTAAAACATCCGCTGGTTCTAAGCAAGTTGGACATGAATCTGATGTAAGCGACTCTGATCATTCAACTCAATCTTACGGATGCAATGCTATTACGCACGTCTCCTCTGGCGTAGTTGATTTGTACGAACTCAATACCCGCTCAGAGAAGTATATCATAACTGTGTCACTGAACAGTAAAATTTTCAAAATGGAGGTGGATTCTGGTTCGAAATTCTCCATTCTGCCTGAAGACAAATTACAGCAGCTTAACCTAAAAAAAAGAACTTCTACCTGCGCATATGAAATTCAGAACTTATTCAAATGACATCGTCCCTTGTAAGGGTAAGGTAAATGTAGCAGTCACCTATAAAAACAAACACATACTTGCTGACTTGTATGTTGTTCCACCTGGCCATGACGCACTTTTAGGCCGTAACTGGATCAGGAAGCAGACCTAGAACTTGAACAGATTGATGCAGAGATGTTGCTTGAATATGATTCCCATGATGATGTTACAGATACCTACAATTTAAATGATGTCAATGTTCTAAATGAGTTCCCTCAGGTATTTGAGGAAAAAGTTGGGTGCGTTCCAAATTGCAAAATTTCCTTAACTTCGAGATAAAACGCTAAACCAATCTACACTAGAGAACGTACAGTACCATATGCTCTTCGTGATCGGGTAGAACGAGAGCTTGACTCGCTTGAAGAGTCAGGTATTATCACACCAGTGGCTACAAGTGATTGGGGATCTCCCCTTGTGGCAATACCAAAACCAGATGGAGGAGTCCGACTATGTGTCGATTACAAATGTGGGGTAAATGAGGGTCTGGTTTCTGCCAATTTTCCGATTCAACGTGTTGAAATGTGTTAAACAGCCTTCGTGATTCCACTTACTTTTGCAAAATCGATTTATTCAAGGCCTATTTGCATCTCTCTGTCGATGAACAAAGCAGTATTATTCAGACCATTTTCACCCATAGAGATACGTACAAAATGAACCGGTTGAGTTTTGGAATTAAAACGGCACCATCAGAGTTTAATCGAACAATTTCACAAATTCTGGCTGGTCTACCTAAATGTGCCATTTACTATGACGATATTTTAGTACACGGATCTTCCTTGGAAGAATGTAGACAGAACCTTCGGCTCTGCCTCAGAAGGCTTTCAGAGTATGACTTACACCTTAATAAAAACAAGTGTTCGTTCTTCATCACAGAGACTGACTACCTTGGTCATGTTGTTTCGAGAAATGTTATAAAAAAAAATCCTCAAAAGATTCATGCAGTCTCCGCACTTCCACGCCCTCAGAATGTCGATGAAGTTCGCAAATTTTTAGGTATGATGACCTACTACGCAAGATTCATCCCAGATTATTCTACAATTTCATTTCCCTTACGGAAGTTGCAAACTAAAGGGCACCATTTCAAGTGTACCCACCAATGCGAAGATGCTTTCGTTAAACTTAAAGCTGAAATGTGCAGCGACAGAATTTTAATCCCTTTTGATCCAGCATTTCCAGTTATTCTAACCACAGATGTTAGCCCAATGGGAGTCGCAGCAATTTTGAGCCATTCTGTGGATGGGAATGAAAAACCTGTAGCCTATGCCTCTCGCGCTCTCACACCTTCTGAAATGAACTACAGCCAACTTGACCGAGAAGCACTGGCTATTGTGTTTGGAGTCTCCCGATTCTACAACTACATCTATGGGAGACATTTTTTCTTGGTTAGCGATAACCAACCACTTTCACGGATTTTTGGGCAGAACCGAAGTTTGCCACAGTCCAATTGTGCAATTTCGTGTAGTAAAACCCGAATAAGTGCAATTAAGCTCAAAAAGTCAAATTTGTGCAATTTCGTGCAAAATGAAATTTAAGAATAAGAATCCTTAGGTCATGAATGAGATAACTGCTTGGGTTAGAGAGCGTTAAACCAAAGCGAACTAAATGTGCAATAACACAGAGATCCGGTCTCTAGTCATAATGTTTTATTTACACAAGTAACTGATTTGTATGCCAAATGAGAACATGTTTTTTTAGGTTTCAAAAGTAAATTTCTCCATGAAATTGAAACAAAATCAATATCAACAAAAACAATTCGATGTGTTCGGTCATTTTTAAATCGCAGGTGGTGAGGCGGTCAGGGCTGAATTTGTAATTTTGTACTACTGGATCGCTTATCGCCACGACGAAGACAGATGAAAATAAATCTATTTAAAATTTTGAAAGTTGATTAGGCTCTAACAATTGATTGGGGGTGGAACGGTGCCCCTACCAAATGCTAAATTCCATATTTGTATCAGAAAATTAAAGATTCGGAGACTCCATCAGATGTTAGGGTTCTAGGCAATCCGAAACGTGCGAATAATTCTAAGAGCTTAGATATAGCTGTCTTAGCCGTCATGGATAATACAATAAAACCTTCGATCTATTTTGTAGTTCAATCCATGACAACAAAACAAGAAATTTTCTTATTTATAGAACCCAAAAAATCAATGTGGATTCAGATCCAAGGCTAAGGCTATGGTTGTAAAACTGTTTAGTTGGGGATGGTCGAAAATGGCAGCAAGTCTCACAGGAGTTGGCAAACTGCTAAATATCTTTATCCAACCCAAGTAATTTCGAGCGAAACTCGAGCGATCTAAAGGAATCCAGAAATTATCCAGTAAGAAGAATGGTGAATCATTTTATCAAGACAATTTAACCTTTTGTTTTTGTTTTGTTTACAAAGTTAAGGTATGTTTGTTCCTTTTGTATAAAAAAAGTCCCTAAGCAGGGGAATTACTTAAATTTGAAGTATTAAGATAATAAATTGTTTGTGTTTTTTTTTTTTTTATGTCAATGTTTGAAATACTAGTATTAATTTAAAGTTGTATTTTTTAAAAATATTTTATTGTGATACATAAAACCATTTTTCATTCATTTTAAAACGGCAACCGGACTAATTAAAATTATATGTCCTATTCACATTTATTAATACAAAAATAAAAATAAAAAAAACCTTACATAATGTCGCCATGAACAGGGACATGATATATAAAAAATATACATATAGATAGATGTATATATTACCCTTGTATCCTAACAAAAGTCTATATTTATCACTTAAATGATGGAAAACGAATCAAAAGAAATAACAGCATCAGGAAACATGCTTAAATATAACCAGAAGGAACTAAATAAAATAATAGGAGCAGTTTCGGAATAGATGTATAAATGTTCTATTCACATTCTTTAATATATAAATTAAAAAAAATCTTAAAATAGGTAGTGATCTGGCTTTGAAGAAATTTAGGCTGAGTTCCTTCCTAAAGCTGCGAGGTACATAATTTTATAGTTGGAAAATGTACCAAAGGAAGATTGAAATACCTTAGAGTACGAGTTTTTAATGTTAGAAATTTCACTGAGTATATTCTGAATAATGGGTCTACAAATTTGTTCAGAATAACTAAATTTTGAAATTTTTAAACCTTGTGTGCCTGTCATTGAAGGATACCCCATTTGGAATAACATGGAATTCCAATTCATGAAATTTGTATTTCTTTCCAACCAATAACTTGGTCTTTCCAATGAGGTATAATTTGATATAAATTTCACAAAGTTTGCTAAATAAGATTCTTCCACTATAATGTTGTAAAATGATTCAATATCGATTTCAAATGTATAAATTTGCCTAAATATGTTTAAATCCATAGTGAAATCATTTTAACAAGTTGGAAAATTAAGGAATGTGTCACATAGAAGGGATACTTAAAATTATACTAGGTTTAGGTAAATGAAAAATGAACAAATGCTCCAAACAGCAATACAGACTCGGAGGTGTAACGTTTGATTGAATTGTTTAAAAATACAATCCAAACAGAAATCTGTTACATGTCGAGATAGATATTTTCCGGAAACGGGATCGCAATTGATGATAAATATGTTGAGGCTATTGAGGGGTTGCCGGAACAAAAAATAAATGAGATATATTGAGAGTTTAAAGAATTATTAAATATGTCTCTAAGTTTGTACGAAACTTGTCAGATAAATCAATTATATTAAGAAATTTAATTAAAAATTATTTCAATTGGAAGTGGTGTAATGAAGACAAAATTTCATTACAAGAACCTTAGGATACCAGTCATAGCGGAGACTCTGTTATCTTAGACATATGTACATATCTCAGGTAACAAATAACCCATTATTAAAAGAAAACATGTTACTTCGACATCTATAATGTTAAGATCATCAAATCTTCATGTTTTTGTATATATTAGTACACATTTATTATAGGGGAGAAGTTCATTTTTTTTGGTTTTTCGATATATCCAAAACGGGTGAATCTAGAAAAATATGTTTCGAATAAACATAAAAGTTAATCAAATAGCCTATAAAATTGATTCTATACAAACTTGTCGTAATTCTAACCGTTTGCGAGATATTCATTATTGAAAATCTGTGATTTTTGGGAAAAAATAAATATCACCTCACTTTTTTTCAAACTTTTGCTTCTAGTACTTTCCACAATCGTTTCTCCAAAAAAACGTAAGAATCAAAGTTGTTGAGCAATCAATTTACTTTAATTTCATTTATACGTTTCTGGTATTTGAAGCAAATGTTTAACAAAAAGTAAAGTAAACTTTATTTTATTTCTAAAATTATCGATTTTCAATATCGAATATCTACCGACCTATAGGAAATTTAATTAGCATTTATGATATCGAAAAACCAAAACACTTCTCCTTTTCCCCCCAAGGGCGAGTTCTTTTAGTATGTTTACCTTCTAACTATTCCTAACGAAACTATGAAGTCAAAAATTATCGCATATTCCGTACACTCTATCTACACCCCTCATTGACTGGACTATAAACATACTTCATGTAGTTCAGTGTTATTAATTTATGCACTTTGGAGTTTTTTATGTCTTTAATTATTCTTTTTTATATTCCAATATACTCTTTTATAGGCTTGCAAGTTCTTTTATCTTTAATTTTATAAAATGTATATAACATTAATCTGCCATATTTCTTATTGCTGTGCCTAGTTGGATAAAATTCTATTATAATATAATAATTGCTATTTATTTTGAAAATTCTTCATCAGTAATTGATATTGCTTTAAATTTAATATTGATAACTCGGTATAATAAACTGTATATATTTGATCAAAAACTAAAAATTATCTTGAATGGAATATGTATTTTTTAAAAAATATTTTACCTTATTCTTCTCTCCTTTTATCTTAAGATTTATTTGGGATCGTAGATGGTTCAAAGGAGTCCATACTTCCAACAAGTTATCAGCACACCCACTTTTTTTGTATGGATGTCAAGGAAGTTTTCAGGAACTAGCTTTTAGTGGTGGTTCAGAAATACTGGACCTGTTACTTTGTAACAGGTATGGGCTGAATAAACGGCGTACCTGTTACCGATATTCAGAAGTAACAGGTACGAGATACTTGTATAGTTCAGTACTAGAATTTTTTACTTGCCATCTCTACCTGTTACCAGATACTCGTTACCTAAACCAGTATTTTTATTTCCACTCTCGTACGAATATTTTCTGGTAACATGTCAGCCGGTCTTCATTTTATCAGGCACTCTTGCATTCTTTTTTTTTTTTTTCAAATACACTCAAATATGAAATCTATACATAAGCAATTACAAAATTTTGGCTAGTCATAAATCTAATAAAAAATATGTATACTGTTATAAAACATCTATTATCTTGAAATAATTTGCCTTTTATTTATTATCTTGTTTATAATTTATTAATGTTTTTAATTAAAGTTTTATTAACTGTAATTTGAACATTACTTTAAATGGATCTACTATTCTTCAAAAATAAAAAATATATTTAAAAAATATTTAATAACCAAGAATTATTTCATAATTTAATATATAGGACAGCTCGTCAATAGATCCATTTAAAGTAATGTTCAAATTGAACATTCATCCCCGAATTTTACATCGCAATTGCAAGTGCCCGGGGGTATGGATCAGTGAAGAGAGAAGATTTCCCTGGTTCGGATACGAGCTCGGTGGCCTAGTGGATAAGGCGCCAAGCTAGAGAGGTGGAGACTTGGGTTCGAATCCCAACCGGGGTCAAATCTTTTCTCTTCAAAAATAAAAAATATATTTAAAAAATATTTAATAACCAAGAATTATTTCATAATTTAATATATATATATATAGTCAGCGCATGCCGCCCTATTCTTTCATCAGTAAACTAAGTTTATGTTTATTATCGTCATTCCAATGGTCTCAGTTTTATCACTTTTCCATATGAATTTAAAACTTTAAAATAGTTTCATGTTTTCCCCCTTCTTTGACTCTTAAAAGTGATGACACTTCTTGTTTCGTACATCAAATTTTTTATAGCAGAGAAATTTGTTAATGTAGTTTCGTCATTACTCTGGACATTAATTTCCGTCATTCCCATGGCCAATTATTTATTCATGTCAATGAATTATTTCCACACTGACGACGAATTTAAGGGTTGCACGTTCCCCTCTCATTTAATCTAATTTAGGTATTTTTATATTTTCCATTGCCCTTTAAACAATGCCTACAAATTTTTAATGCCCTTTCACAGGATCAGGAGGCGCGGTAGCTCAGTGGGTAAGGCACTTGACTACCATGCTCCCGGGCCCGAGTTCGAGTCCGACTGAGGGCAGAAAATTTATTTTCTGTTATTTCGGCCGTGGATCGAATTCGAGGTCGGGAGACCCTCCTGGGGCACACCCAGCCTCCTAAAAAGTGGGTACCCTTAATTGGGGAAAAACCTGGCGGTTGAGCGTGATTCTGGCCAAATCACCTCCTTTCACAACCGTTGGCTTAGAAACAGTACAGCCTACCTAAGTACTGAACCCGAGACCCTTCATGGGTTGTAAGTGGTACAGGTTTAAATATATATATATATATATATATATATATATATATATATATATATATATATATATATATATATATAATTAAAATAGTAGTTAAAAATGTAAACTTATTGATTAGAGCCGATATTGAATAGGTATGTTAAAATATCAGTATAACCCCAACGATTAGGAGTATGGAGAAATGCTGATCTGGAGACAAGTAATAGGTATTTGTAACAGATATGTTTTCGGACCAGTATCGGTCGTATCTGTTACTGTAAAATATTGGTTTAGACCATCGCTACTAGCTGTACCACATTCTGTATATTATCCTGCTACCCCTGATTTTTAATTATTATTTCTTATAATTTAGTATATCCTTTTATAGGCTTACCAGTTCTTTTACATTTAATTTATTTTAACATTAATATGCCACATTTGTCATAGCTGTGCCTAGTCCTATAAAAGACTATTCTAATATACTGTATATTGTTATTTCTTTTGAATATTCTTCATCAGTAATTGATATTACTTTAGATATAAAATTGTCAATTGTATTTATAACTTGGTTATAAAACTAAATATTTTTACTATAAACTACCTAACTAATAAACTATCTAAATATTTTTTTACCTCTTCCACGTTTTGCTGCTTAGAAATGATTCTATCTTTACTCACAAAATTACACTTGTGCAATGGAAAGATCGCAAGCATGGAAAAGCCACAAAAAAGAACGTAAATAAATAAAATAAAATTTTAAAAACATCATTATATAAGGTTTTGTTGTAATGTGGTTGTGGGAACTTAGTTATGAGTCTCCATCAAAATAACATTTATAACAATATCAAATAATAGCTATAATTTATTAAAATTATATTTAGCGATCAAACATCTACTTTTTTAATTAAAGAATTATTCAACTATTAATATATAGAATTTAGACATAACACAATATATAACATATATATTGAAAATCTTAATAATGATCTGTTAGTCTTAATACAAATTACAACAGTTACTTAACTAAAGATATCCTAATTTATTCAGAATGTCGATCCTTCACTAAAGAGAACAGCCTTGGCCGAAATATTAGGAACTTTAAAAATCATCTATTATAGCCTATTTTTATCATTGCTTCCAAAACTGTTTTGTGTTGATGAAATGGATCCATTTAATGAGTGATTCCTTAATCTTAACATTTCAAATTTGCAATAAACATAAATGAAAACTTAAATAAATTCAACAAAGACTCAGGATTGTAAATAATACATCACATAAAAAATATTATTGATCCGTCTACAATACTGTCACACATAACTCAACTAATTTATGTTGCTTGAGGAGGCATTTCACTTGCGTGACGGGCCATTATATGTTTTTTTAAAGCATATTTAGAAACTGTTTTAAAACCACAGTGAAAACACTGATGATGCTTCTCACTTGTATGGCTGGCCATTATATGATTTTTTAAGGTAGACGTATCACTTGTATTATAGTCACAGTGAGGACACTCATGCGGCTTCTCACCTGTATGAAGGGCTATTATATGATTTTTTAAAGTACAAGCTTTTGTAGCTTTATAGTCACAAAAAAAGCAAAGATGAGGCTTCTCACCTGTATGACGGGCCATTATATGATTTTCCAAAGCAATCTTTTGAGTAGTTTTATGGTTACAATGAGGACATTGATGAGGCTTCTCACCTTCATGCCTGGCCATTATATGCCTTTTTAAATTCTGAGCTTCTGTAGTTTTATAGTCACAGTGAGGACATTGATGAGGCCTCTCACCAGTATGACGGGCCATTATATGACTTTTTAAAGATTTAGTTACTATAGCCTTGTAGTCACAGTGGGGACATTGATGAGGCTTCTCACCTTTATGCCTGGCCATTATATGCGATTTTACATTCTTAGCTTCTGTACTTTTATAGTCACAGTGAGGACATTGATAAGGCTTCTCACCTGTATGACGGGCCATTATATGACGTTCTAAAGATTTAATTACTGTAGCCTTATAGTCACAATGAGGACATTGATGAGGCCTTTCACCAGTATGACGGCCCATTATATGAATTTTCAAAGAATTCTTTTGAGCAGTTTTATGATCACAATGAGGACATTGATGAGGCTTCTCACCTTCATGCCTGGCCATTATATGCCTTTTTAAACTCTTAGCTTCTGTAGTTTTATGATCACAATGAGGACATTGATGAGGCCTCTCACCAGTATGATGGGCCATTATATGACTTTTTAAAGATTTAGTTACTATAGCCGTGTAGTCACAGTGAGGACATTGATGAGGCCTCTCACCAGTATGATGGGCCATTATATGAATTTTTAAAGATCTAGTTACTGTAGCCTTATAGTCACAATGAGGACATTGATGAGGCTTTTCAAATGTATGGTGAGCCACTATGTGAAGTTTTAAATTATATTTAGAAGCCGTTTTAAAGCCACAGTGAGGACACTGATGAGGCCTCTCACCAGTATGACGGGCCATTATATGTTTTTTCAAAGCACCCTTTTGAGTAGTTTTATGGTCACAATGAGGACATTGATGAGGCTTCTCACCTTCATGCCTGGCCATTATATGCCTTTTCAAATTCTTACCTTCTGTAGTTTTATAGGCACAGTGAGGACATTGATGAGGCATCGTAATTGTATGGTAGGCCATTATATGTTTTTTTAAGTTATTCGTATTAGATGTTTTATAGCCACAGTGATAGCATTGAGGTAGCTTCTCAATTTCAAGGGGAGAAGTTACGGCCTTTTTGAAATCTTTATTCCGTCCAGCTTTCGAGCCGCATTCTTCTTTGGTGAAACTCTTGCCATCTAAAGACATAAAATACAATGATAATGATACTATAATTCCTTAATTAATTGTAACTATTTATGACAACATTACGGTATTTTCAATACACAGAATTAAAAATATAGATAGAATACAAACATACCCAAAGAAAGTTAAATTTTTATTAAATGTTTGACAAAAAAATAAAGCTTTTTAAATACATACATTTTTCACTTACAATTTCCCATAAATGGAAAAATTTTGTTTTGATGTAAAATCATCTAAAATATAAGGTTAGTACCTGTAGGATAACCCATCCTTTCTGACCTAGTGTCAGAACATCATTATGCATTGGGACTCTTTTTCATCACTCTTTGCATTTGGAGTGAGTTTGGGGTGAATTGATTCTTGTGTCAATGAATCTGGTACTCAACGGGTCAGTATATTCCAATTCTGTGGCGTTCGGACCAAAATGGGATTCTTTGACTTAATTTGTGCAACATGTCTAATTTCTCGATCCTCGAAGTGTGACTAGGCATGTTATCATGAGATAGGCATATTTCATGGGAAAGTTTTGATTCTGTTTTAATTTTTTTATCCTGAATGTTTTTCGGGTTGCTAAAATCTGAAGTTTACGGGGATAAATTTTGCCTGGAACCATATTTTTTTGGCACTTTTAATCATATTATTATTATTATTTTTTTATTATTATATTTCGGTAGTGGATTGACTTCAGGGTCTGAAGTATCTCCTGGGGCACAGCCTCATAAAGTGGGTACTCTTAATTGAGGAAAACCTGGCTGATGATCGTGGTAGCTGACCACATCACCTTGTATAATTATTGGTCACGGAACAATACTTCCTTACCAAGTACTGAGCCCAAGGCCCTTCATGTGTTGTATCGGTACAGATTTTTTTTTTTAATAAATTCTTTAACTGTGATATGTAAAGTAAAAACGTATGCATTAATTTATTTGTTTGAATTATTATAGCAATTGTATTAAAATATCGATGGTTGGGAATTTCCAGAAATATGCTTGCAAAAGAGGGGAATTTCAATTAACAAAATTGGTAGAAATCATGAATAAAGTATATTTAGACCAACATTTCTTTTATATCCGACTGACCCCACTTTAATCCAGTACCTCATTCCAGTAAGTATAGAAAGTAAATATTCAAAAATTAGTTTATGTTTTTTCTTAGGCGGATCAATTAGGCTCAAAAAAAGCAGGTTGTATGTTAAAATATCTGAATAAAAAGGTCAAGAGATCAAATAGCCATATAGCTACTGTTTTTAAGCCCAGCTTCCTGAAATTAGCGACTAGTGAGTTACCCACTGGTTATTTCTGTTACTTTTTGTTCTGTTTATGAAATAAACATTTTCAAACTTTCTCTCCAATTTCTAAAAAATAATATAATAGGATTTTCACTTATTTGTCTGTGAAATATAACTTTTTCTTTCAGTATCTTGCTGTACTCACTGTTACTTAATTGATGGAACCCCTTCTGAGATGCTAAAGGGACAAATATGGGAAAAAAGTGCAAATGCTCGAATAACGTGCATTAACAATGGTATGCAGCCATTATAATATTTATACATAAGAAGGGCAATACGTTGGACAACCATAATTACAAAGCAATAACACAACTGAAAACAATATATAAGGTGTTAGTCATTCTACCATTTAAAAGAGTAATGGTAACAACAAAAAAAGCCAACTAACAAAATTAGAGGCCTCCAAATACAACAGAACATTAATGAACACTGAATCAGCTAAAAGGAAGAAATAGAAGAAATATTGGAAGAAGTTCTTGGCTGTAAACAAATGACAGGTTAAAATTGGTGAGGAGGATGGAGTACTATAGTACTATGGAGAGGCCCTTCCCGTATATTGTTCCGTGAGGGGCGAGACCAAAACATTAACTGGCCACGCCCACTATGCCCAACTGGCGACTTGCATTCCATATGGGCTAGGGCAATTGAAAGGGTTCGTAATAAATAAAATAAATAAATCACTAAAGTAAATAAATCACTAAAATAAAATAACAGCAGAATAAAGCCAAGGAAGCCAAAATTTGAACTGATAAGAGGTTAATATAATGATAATGCGGTTCACTCCAAAATGGCAGCCTGCCCTGGCTATTGAGAGGTAAGCCCCCTCCACTTGTCTATAACTCCATGGTGAGGCGTCCTTCAGCTTCTGCCACAGATAAGAAGAATGTGGTATCTAGATCTATGATCCAAAGAAGATGAACTAGAGGATCAGTCGAGAACTACTGGATAAAACAAAAGGAGGAGAACTGTACATATTAAAGGATGAAAAACAAATGTGAAAAGGAATGCTTGGAAAATACTAAGAACTTCTGAAGCGCCAATGAAGCAAGAAAGTTCTACCAGGAAATCAATGCAAATTTGAGATTCTTCAAGCCTATGGTTAGTGTCCGTTTCCAATAGAAAACTGGTTACGATCTCAACATGAAGATGGCAGCACTCGTAAATAAAAGTCTAGTGAATTCGTTGTTCATCTGTTGACAGTTACTCACCAAAATTTCAGCCATTTTGGAGGCACAGTTGTTATGTAACAATCGTGTGAGAGAGTTGATGTGAGTGTTTTTGTAAAAATGGACAAAATCCAGTAGGAGCTGTCATTAAATATTGTTTTTGAAAGGCAATACCTCTACACAAAACAAAGATGAGTTGGATTCTGTGTATGGCGACTTTGCACCATCATTTATCACAGTGACATTTTGGGCAGCCGAATTTAAACGTGACCATATGAGCTTGGAAGACAATGAAATTTTCAGGACATCTAAAAACTGCAACTACCAGCTAAAGCATCGCCAAAGTTCACCAAACGGTGCTAGACGACCGCCGAATTAAAGTGAGAGAAATAGTAGAAGTTATGAAAATGTCAAAAGAACGTGTTTGTCACAAATTAAATCAACATTTAGGCATGAAAAAGCTGTCTGTGCATTGGGTGCCGCGTTTGCTCACGTTAGACCAAAAACATGTTCAAATGAGCATTTCCAACACTCTATTGGCGCAATAAATCTGAGTTTCGGCGCCGATTAATTACTGTAGATGAAACTTGGATACAGCATTAAGTGCCTGAAACAAAAGTACAGTCCAAACAGTGGACAGCAAAGGGGCAACCGGCTCCAAAAAAAAGCAAAAACTGTTTTTTTTTTGCTGGGAAAGTGATGGCGACTGATTTTTTGGAAGAATCATGGAGTTATTTTATTCGATTATCTTCAAAAAGGAAAAACCATTATAGGAGCATACTATGCATCCTTACTTGACAAGCTGAAGGCAGAACTTACAGAAAATCCTATTTCACCAAGAAAACCATCTCACCCCTCGGTGGTTGCCATGCCGAAAATCCACGAATTACGGTTTGAACTGCTTGACCATCTTTCGCCTTACTCACCAGATCTAGCCCCAAGTTACTTCTATTTGTTCCTTCGTCTAAAAATTGCGCTTGGAGGTCAGAGATTTTCGTCAAATGAAGAGGCAATCACCTTTGTAAACAATCATTCTGCGGAGAAAAACGCTACGCTACCCAGTACTATTTCAACAGGTTACAGAGATGGGAAAAGTGTGTAGAGTTACAAGGAGACTATGTTGACAAATAAAAATAAAAAATTCAAAAAATTTTTTTTTTTTTTTTGTGTGTGTAGAAAGGCACTTATGAATTAAATTAGAAATTTGTGTGATAATTTGATGATTTTAAAATAACTAATATTTTCTTGGTGTAATAAGAAAAGGTTAAAATAATCTATTTGCGGCATGCAATTGTTGAATAATTTTTCACGATTGCATAAAAGGAAAAAACAATTTTTACGAAAATATTTAAATGTAGGGCCTCTGGATACGATCAAACCAAAAAATGAGAACAGGGACAAATGACCCCTTGAAACATATCTCAGTTCGATGATGCACTTTTAGATAGACTTCCAATTTGAACGTGAGCATTGAAATAAAAATAAAAACAAAAACCCTAAGCCATTTTGATTATAAAAATATATAAACAAATTAACTAATTATTGACTAACATAAGAGAGTTACAAATTGGAACAAGTTACAATTTCTGACAATATAACACTTTCATTGGTTAAAACTTTATAATAATCCGTTGCGCCAGAGACAAAGGTACTTCTTGCTCAGTCACGGGCTGTACTGACGATAAAGCTTAGCTAGCACATGAATCAGATTATTTGCCTTACTCCTCATAAACCAAACATCCACTCCATATAACACCATCTTGCTAGGAACTGCATTTTAAAAAGAATAACAAAATTTCCATGGATAATAAAGCTGTTTTTTTTTACCTCACTCAGTGTTTCTTACCTTCATCTGGGACCAGAAGTTCTGTTTCTTGTTTCACATGATAAAGCTCATCTGCAATTAGATAAACAAGAGAATACAAATAAACAGCTCAACAAACATATTACACATTCAATTAAATGATCTAAAATAAATACAAAAAGGAAATTTTAAGTAAATAATATGCTAACGTTAGATTTATAATCAATTATAAATAAATTAAATTATAAATCTCGGGTTAATCCGACCTTTAGACCATTCTGCCCTATCCCTTGGTCCCTCAGGGGTTAGATTAGTAAGGTTCTACTGTACATGGCTAAAGGTTATAAAGCTTAATGTTTCTTACCTTCATCTGGGACCATTAATTCTGTTTCTTGTTTAACGTGATGGAACTCATCTGCAATTAAGAAAAAAACTTCATCAGTAATTGATATTATTTTAGATATAAAATTGTTAATTGTATTTATAACTTGGTATAATAAACTGTCTAAATATTTTTTTACCTCTTCCACGTTTTGCTACTTAGAAATGATTCTATTTTTACTCACAAAATTACCCTTGTGCAATGAAAAGATCTCAAGCATGGAAAAGCCACAAAAAAGAACGTAAATAAATAAAATAAAATTTTAAAAACATCATTATGAAAGGTTTTGTTGTAATGTGGTTGTGGGAACTTAGTTATGAGTCTCCATCTAAATAACATTTATAACAAAATCAAATAATAGCTATAATTTATTAAAATTATATTTAACAAATCAAATATTTACCTATTCAATTAAAGAATTAATTCGATTAATTATCGATAATTAATCGATCCTTCAATAAAAAGAACAGCCTTGGCCGAAATATTAGGAACTTTAAAAATCATCTATTATAGCCTATTTTTATCATTGCTTCCAAAACTGTTTTGTGTTGATAAAATGGACCCATTTAATGTGTGATTCCTGAATCTTAACATTTCAAATTTGCAATAGACATAAATGAAAACTTAAATAAATTCAACAAAGACTCAGGATTGAAAATAATACATCACATAAAAAATATTATTGATCCGTCTACAATACTGTCACACATAACTCAACTAATTTATGTTGCTTGAGGAGGCATTTCACTTGCGTGACGGGCCATTATATGTTTTTTTAAAGCATATTTAGAAACTGTTTTAAAACCACTGATGAGGCTTCTTACCAGTATGGCGGTACATTATATGGTTTTTTAAGGTATAAGCTACTGTAGCCTTATAGTTACAATGAGGACATTGATGAGGCTTCTCACCTTCATGCCTGACCATTATATGCCTTTTTAAATTCTTAGCTTCTGTAGTTTCAATATACACAGTGAGGACATTGATGAGGCCTCTCACCAGTATGACGGGCCATTATATGACTTTTTAAAGCTTTAGTTACTATATCCTTGTAGTCACAGTGAGGACATTGATGAGGCTTTTCACCTTCATGCCTGGCCATTATATGCGTTTTAACGATTTAGTTACTGTAGCCTTATAGTCACAATGAGGACATTGATGAGGCCTTTCACCAGTATGACGGCCCATTATATGAATTTCCAAAGCAATCTTTTGAGTAGTTTTATGATCACAATGAGGACATTGATGAGACTTCTCAACTTCATGCCTGGCCATTATATGCGTTTTTAAATTCTTAGCTTCTGTAGTTTTATAGTCACAGTGAGGACATTGATGAGGCCTCTCACCAGTATGACTTTTTAAATTCTTAGCTTCTGTAGTTTTATAGTCACAGTGAGGACATTGATGAGGCCTCTCACCAGTATGACTTTTTAAATTCTTAGCTTCTGTAGTTTTATAGTCACAGTGAGGACATTGATGAGGCCTCTCACCAGTATGACTTTTTAAATTCTTAGCTTCTGTAGTTTTATAGTCACAGTGAGGACATTGATGAGGCCTCTCACCAGTATGACTTTTTAAATTCTTAGCTTCTGTAGTTTTATAGTCACAGTGAGGACATTGATGAGGCCTCTCACCAGTATGACTTTTTAAATTCTTAGCTTCTGTAGTTTTATAGTCACAGTGAGGACATTGATGAGGCCTCTCAGTGAGGACATTGATAGTCACAGTGAGGCCCTTATATGACATTGATGAGGCCTCTCACCAGTATGACTTTTTAAATTCTTAGCTTCTGTAGTTTTATAGTCACAGTGAGGACATTGATGAGGCCTCTCACCAGTATGACAGGGCCATTATATGCGTTTTTAAATTCTTAGGTTCTGTAGTTTTATAGTCACAGTGAGGACATTGATGAGGCCTCTCACCAGTATGATGGGCCATTATATGAATTTTTAAAGATTTAGTTACTGAAGCCTTATAGTCACAATGAGGACATTGATGAGGCTTCTCAAATGTACGATGAGCCACTATGTGAGTTTTTAAATTACATTTAGAAGCCATGTTTAAGCCACAATGAGGACATTGATGAGGCCTTTCACCAGTATGACGGCCCATTATATGAATTTCCAAAGCAATCTTTTGAGTAGTTTTATGATCACAATGAGGACATTGATGAGGCTTCTCAACTTCATGCCTGGCCATTATATGCGTTTTTAAATTCTTAGCTTCTGTAGTTTTATAGTCACAGTGAGGACATTGATGAGGCCTCTCACCAGTATGACGGGCCATTATATGACTTTTTAAATTCTTAGCTTCTGTAGTTTTATGGTCACAATGAGGACATTGATGAGGCTTCTCACCTTCATGCCTGGCCATTATATGCCTTTTCAAATTCTTACCTTCTGTAGTTTTATAGGCACAGTGAGGACATTGATGAGGCATCGTAATTGTATGGTAGGCCATTATATGTTTTTTTAAGTTATTCGTATTAGATGTTTTATAGCCACAGTGATAGCATTGAGGTAGCTTCTCAATTTCAAGGGGAGAAGTTACGGCCTTTTTGAAATCTTTATTCCGTCCAGCTTTCGAGCCGCTTTCTTCTTTGGTGAAACTCTTGCCATCTAAAGACATAAAATACAATGATAATGATACTATAATTCCTTAATTAATTCAGCTTATAATTCCTTAAGTGCTTCAGCTTCTGCCACAGGTAAGAAGAATGTGGCATTTAGATCTATGATCCAAAGAAGATGAACTAGAGGATCAGTCGAGATCTACTGGATAAAACAAAAGGAGGAGAACTGTACATATCAAAGTATGAAAAACAAATGTGAAAAGAAACGCTTGGAAAATAATAAGAACTTCTGAAGCACCAATGAAGCAAGAAAGTTCTATCAGGAAATCAATGCAAATTTGAGGTTCTTCAAGCCTAGGGTTAGTGTCCATTTCAGATAGAAAACTGGTTACTAGCAATGAGCATGTTATTGAAGAATGGCGAAATCATTTAAAAACTTTTGAATGATGGAAAGGCAGTGGGATTAAGCAGAAAATAGAAATACTAATCAACAGATTGGAACCCCTGATACAGAAGATATTAAGGAAGCATTAAAAAATATTAAGAAATATATTAAGGAAAAATTACAAAATACTTAAACAATATATAAAGATTCATCATTTATTTGTAGATTACCAAAAAGATTAATGAAAAACCTTATTATTCTAAATCTATGTACAGTCAGTGTTGGGCGTATATTTATTCGTTAATACGAATACGAATATATTCATACAGAGTATACCTAAGAATATGAATACAAATATATTCGTATCCACATGTATGAATATAAATATATTCGTACTCACCTCTCTGAATGTTTGTATTCATACGTATAAACTGTGAATACAGTTGTATTTACAGATGTATTTACACGTCTCGATTGTGAATACAGATGTATTTACACAACTCTAGTGTGAATACACTTGTATTTACACGGCTCGAGTGTGAATACAGTAGTATTTCTATATATTAATGCTGATAACAGATGTATTTTAATGTATAAATTGCGAATTTAGTTGTATTCACTTGTATAAAGTGTGAATGCAGTAGTATTTATATGTAATAATGCTGATAACAGTTGTATTTTCATTTAGAAATAGCGAATACAGTTGTATTCACTTGTAAAAAGTGTGAATACAGCTGTATTTACACGGCTCGAATATGAATGCAGTAGTATCTATACCTATAAATTCTGATTACAGTTATATTCTCATGTATAAATTGTGAATAAAGTTGTCTTTACTTATATAAAGTGTAAATACAGTTGTATTTACATGGCTCGAGTGTGAATACAGTAGTAAATATATGTAATAATGCTGATAACAGTTGTATTCTCATGTATAAATTGCGAAAACAGTTGTATTCACTTGTTTAAATTGTGAATACAATTTACACTGTATATATTCATATGTAGAAAAATTGGAATAGATTAGTATATACAATCAAAATATATTAGTACGTACAACTATGAAATGAAGATGTGGGGCGTAAATTAAGTTAAATAACTTATATCGAGGTTGAATTAAGTAAGCAGAGTTGGATAGCTATCAGTGGGGGTTTTGCGCCCCGGTTAACACCCAACCGAACGTTCCTTGCCCTGTATGTAATGATAAGCATGGATTAAAATCCTAAAATACAAGAAATACTTGATTTTTAAAAAACAAAACACGTGAAATTTTTCATTCATTCTTTATATTTTTTCCAGTTTATTTGTTAATTGAATCGTTTATTATTATTGTAATGTTTTAATTGGAATTTGATCTGGTACGCTGAGGTTTTGATCGGAGGTTAGTTCCGCCACTGAGTGAATTTTATTTGTCGTCGTTATATTTTCGGTTAAAACTAATATAATATAATACTTGGTCTCCTGAAGCTATCAGTGGGATAACAAGTTCGGGCCAATCCTCCACCATGGCTATTTCTATCTGCTCTTTGTACTATATATCCCTCAATAATTAAGGAATTAGCATTAACTAATAGGAATTAATTAAACAAATTAACTAATTATTAACTAACGTAAGAGAGTTACAAATTGGAACAAGTTACAATTTCTGACAATTTAATAACTTCATTGGTTAAAACTTTATAATAATCCGTTGCGCAAGAGACAAGGTACTTCTTGCTCATTCACGTGTTGATAAGCTTAGCTAGCACATGAATCAGACCATTTGCCTTACTCCTCATAAACCAAACATCCACTCCATACAACACCATCTTGCTAGGAACTGCATTTTAAAAAGAATAGCTAAGTTTCCATGGATAAGAAAGTTTAGTGTTTTTTACCTTCATCTGGGACCAGAAGTTGTGTTTCTTGTTTCACATGATGAAGCTCATCTGCAATTAGATATACAAGGGAATAAAAATAAACAGCTCTACAAACATATAATATATTCATTTAAATGACCTATAATAAATAAAAAAAAGGAAGTTTTAAGTAAATAATATGCTAATGTAGGAGGAGTATGGAGTATGGAGTGGATGGGAAAACAAGAAGACTGATAGGACTGACACTGACAGACACGGAATCAAGGGTGAAGCTTCAGGGATCCATCAGTAAACCGTTCCAAATAAGGACAAGACTCAGACAGGGTGATAGCCTCTCTCCGGTACTGTTTAACATAGTCTTGGACAAAGTCATAAAGGAAATGTGGAAGAGAAACGACACTGGTGCAAAGATAGGAACAAAAAACAAGCACATCAAAGTAAGATGCCTAGCATATGCGGACGATCTTGCCTTAATGGCGGAGACTGAAAGCGAAGCAATTGACCAATTGAACACTTTAAAGGAAATTGCTGAAAAGGCAGGCTTATAAATATACGATAAGAGTTAGTAGCAGTTTGGCATAAAACCAGCCGGACTCACGTAGTAGTCTGTAGCACCCAGGGCACTGAAACCACTGGACTCATATATAGTCCAGGCAACTAAAGATTTTTAGAGGAGTTAATCCATGAAGAAGCCAATTTTGGCACAGTTGTAGGGGGAGGTGTCCTTAACAACATACTAAAAGTACTGGGGGGGGGGGGGTGGTCTCTAAAGGTTGGTTTTTTTCAGTTTTTCGTTAATAACTCGAAAACTCTTGCTTCTAGCAAAAATATGTTTATTTACTAAATTAATTTACATAAAATTGTTTACAAAAAAGGTTCTATACATTTTTTTTTTCTGGGATCAATGCTTAAGAAGATATAGTGTAGTGGGGGAATATGGAAAATGTAAAAAAAAAACACGTTTTTATTGTTAAAATTTATATATTTACGGTTAAAATTGCAATGTTTATTGTTACAAATGAATAGTTTATTATTATTAATTGAATGCTTATAGCTAAAAATAATATTACTGTCGTTAAGCCTAGGAAGAAAAATTGGCTAACTTGCAGTGGGTCGCACTTTTCCTCAAAAAGACATTTGTCAGTACTCTTTAGGCTATAACTCCGAAACTATTTGTCTTATCTCAAATTTCTTTTTTTCATCTTAAAACAGGTTAAATTTATTATCAGATACTATATGTTTTATTTAAGTCCGTGAAACACCCACGCCAGCCCACTTAACAGATTAAAAACGTCATGTTTTGCCAAAACGCATTTAGTGTGCTAGCATGGGTATTACACAGAATATAATTAAAAGTCATAGATAGGGTCTGATAAATAATCTAAGTAACTTTAAAATGAAATAAAGAGGGTGGGATCGGACGAATTGTTTAGGAGTTATAGAGAAATAGAGTTTTGTAACAGTTCTCAGTTGTTAGCGTGCTGGGAAAGATATTGCAAGGAAATTTATCAAAATTTGATATATAGGATCTAATACCAAATTTAACCAGCTATGAGATGGAAAAATGATAATAAATTTAACCTGTTTATAATAAAATTCGAGATTAGACAAATAGTTTCCGAGTTATAGCCAAAAGAGTACCGACAAACGTGTTTTTTTAGGAAAAGTGCGACCTACCGCAAGTTAGCCAATTTTTCTTCCTAGGCTTAACGACAATAATTTTATTTTTAGCAATAAGCATTCAATTAATAATAATAAACCATTCATTTGTAACAATAAACATTGCAATTTTAACCATAAATATACAGGGTGTTCCGAACTTAAATGGCAAAACTTCAGAAACTTATAGGGGACCGAAAAACTAAGACAAAAAGTCCTTTACAGATTTGCTCGTTTTTGCTTAGTTTTAGAGAAAATCGGAAAAAAAAGAAACAAAACAAAAATGTTACAGGTAGCGATTATCACCTTTCAAAGTTCGTCAGGCTAGGCAGTAAGATATGTAAACATTTAATGTTATCCTTTAGATTCTTTTATTTGTTTACATTTTAGCTTCCTTCTAGGATTATAATTCCTAAATCAGTCTTCAGTCAGTTACTCAGATATTTTTGTGTGAATAGCATCAGCCACAATGCCGCATACATACATATTCTAATGTTGAATACGCTGATATGATATTTATGTATGGTTTCTGTAACGGTAATGCTTTAGAAGCGGTACGGGAGTATGCGCGCCGATTTCCAAATAGAAGTGTGCCTAATCGACGAGTCTTTTCGTTAACTTTTAATAGACTACGAGGGCCATTCTTAATACGTAATGAAGGCGACCAATTCCAGGCAGCAATAAGAGCAAATTATCGGAGAAGAAATTGTGTCCAACGCCACTTCGATAACAATCCTGAGACTAGCATCCGAAGAGCATCTGCTGCATTAGCAATATCGCGGCAAGCAATATGGCGAACTTTGAAAGGTGATAATCGCTACCCATACCATCTTCAAAAAGTTCAGAATTTATTACCTCAAGATTATGTCAAGAGATTGAATTTTAGTAACTGGTTTCTTGACAAAATTCGCGATGATATTTTATTTCCATTAAAAATTATATGGACCGATGAAGCTACCTTTACAAGAGGAGGAATTGTTAATCAAAGAAATTATCATGTATGGGCTCTCGAAAATCCCAGAGCTATTAGAGAGAATAGGTCTCAGCATGAATTTGCTATTAACGTTTGGCTTGGAATTTGGAACGGATTACTGGTGAGACATATTTTTTACCTGGAAGATTGAATGGTATCACATTTACACATTTTTTGGAGAACGATTTTTCTAATTATTTAGATGACATTCCCTTACAGCAGCGGATTGAAATATGGTTCCAACTCGATGGATGTCCAGCTCATTATAGCAGAGTTGCGGGAGCTTGGCTGGATATTAATTATCCATAACGATGGATTGGACGTGGAGGAGTAGTACCTTGGCCACCCAGATCTCCTGATATAGCACCCATGGATTTCTTCGTATGGGGAACCTTGAAGCAGAAAGTTTATTCGGTGTCAATCAACTCAAGAGAGCAATTAAGAGACCGAATCATAGATGCAGAGCACCGATATTGGTAGAAGAACAATGTTTAGCTGCAATTTATCAAGTGAGTGCTAGAAGTAATGCTTGCATTGTTGCAAGAGGACAACATTTTGAGCAATATTTACATTAAAAAGAACATAACATAAATATAAATGTAAACAAATCAGTATAAAAATGAAAACTTGTTTTGTTTCTTTTTTTGTGATTTTCTCTAATACTAAGCAAAAACGAGCAAAGCTCTAAAGGTCTTTTTGTCTTAGTTTTTCGGTCCCCTATAAGTTTCTGAAGTTTTGCCATTTAAATTCGGGACATTCTGTATAAATTTCAACAATAAAAACGTGTTTTTTTTACATTTTCCATATTCCCCCCACTATATCTTCTTAAGCATTGATTCCAGAAAAAAATATATAGAACTTTTTTTTGTAAACAATTTTATGTAAATTAATTTCGTACATAAACATATTTTCGCTAGAGGCAAGAGTTTTCGAGTTATTAACGAAAAACTGAAAAAAAAACCGGCCTTTAGAGCCCCCCACCCCCCAGTACTTTTAGTACGTTGTTAAGGACACCTCCCTCTACAACTGTGCCAAAATTGGTTTCTACATGAATTAACTCCGATTTTGTTTTATTTTATATAGTTTATTTTGATATATTATTAGAACTTCCAACCCTCAAGGCTACGGTACCACTGCTCTTCAATACCTTTCCAGAGGGATGTTCAGTTGAGTTTTGTTACCCTTTTGCATCATCTTGTTCCCTCAATTTGAAGAGAAAGAACAATTTACAATTTTTAAGTTAAGCAATTTTTGTAATTTACCAATTTAAATTATTGTTGTTACACATAATTATCTACTTATTTGTTAACCTACTACTCGAAAAAAACTTCTACCAGCAAACACCCTTCGAATGGTATACCATGAATAGTGATAATTTCTAAAATCGATACTGAAATCACTTATTAATTACAAAAAAACATGGAGATGCATCATCGGCATTTTGGGAAATACTGAGGAAATGCTCGGAAATTTTAAATAGTTTTATTAATTGAAAAGAAATATAATTACAATTACCTATTTATCTTATTCTAATATTTGAATTTTAAGATAGTTTAATTAAAATTTACATACTGAATTTACAATAATTGTTCAAAATGTCCTCCATCTTCTCTCATACACAGCACCTTCTGACTTCATCTACTGCTAGGCGACCTTCATCATGATTTTGCCGCATTTTATTGCAGCAGTTCCCTCCTCTGTAGTGATATACAATCCAATAGATCAAATATTTCAGTGTTACTTTTCAATTAATAAAACATAATTTATGAGTGCTGCAATACAATGTGGCAAAATCATATACCATTCGAAAGGTGTTTGTGTGTAGAAGTTTCAAGTAGTGCACGTTTGTAAAGGGGCCCACTCACTATCAACCTAGTACTCAACCTTGTCGACAACTTGCAATGTTGATGACGGTGTTGAGCATCTGTGGGCTGGTTGGTGGTTGAAATTCCAAGTTGACAACAAGGTTGGGAAAATCAAACAGGATTGGATTTTTAGTGGGCGTGGCCATAGGTTAGGTGAAAATGTTGGCGAGTGCATGGTTAGGTTGACAACCAAGTCGTCAACATCAGTTGAGAATATCCATGTACCTGTAGAGGTTACTTGGGCCCGAATTTCGTGATTTTTTTAGTTCTATTGCCTGTGTTTCATTACTTTTATTTGTTATTCTGTCATGGTGTCTACCAATTTCGGCTATCAAAATTCCCGACATTTTCCCGACTTTTTCAAGAAATTTCCGACTTTTTCAAGAAATTCCCGACTTTTTCAAATTTTTTTTTAGAAATTCTAGCCAATCGATATTTTAATAGTGTTTCAATAAAGAAATCAATCTATGCATACTTTGCTACTTAACATATCACAGTTAAACAATATAAAAAAAAAAAAAAAGAATTTTTTTATATTTCAGATTACTCTAGATAAATTTCAAGAAACACATCAATGTCAAGTATTGCCATTCGGTTTGAAAATAGTTAGAAGGTTACACAAGGTTGTCGGATAAAATAACTCCAAAAATATATATCCGATCAGAATATTCTTTTTTCTTTTCCATCAGAAAGCTGGTTAAATTTACTATGAAACTTCATATATGAAATTTTGATCAAGACCCATGATATACTCACGCCATCACGCTGAGAACACCATATTCTTGTGAAATCCACTTTTTTTTTCGAGGGTTGTACTGAAAAAAGTTTTTTTCACAACGGTATGGGATTCTCAGCGTGCTGGAGTGGGTATTTCATGGGATTTAAAACACATTTCATAAAAGAGGTCTCATTGCAAATTTGACCAGCTTTCAGATGAAAAAAAAAAATTTTGCATCAGACAAATAATTACAGATTTATAGCCAAAAGAGTACCGAAAAACGTGTTTTCGCGATGTGTTACTTAACGCAACTTAGCCAATCTTTAGGCGTTGGTAGTGGCCAAACCGCTGAACCGATTTTAATGTAATATTATAGAAAAGTAAGTTTAATTTGACGTTTTACAGTTTTCAACTAAATATTGTATTTTTCCCTTCCCCACTACTAACTGCGCAGAAAAAAAAAACGAATAGAATCAAATTTGTTGCAAATTTGCTTTGCTTTAATGTGTCGATTACAAACTTTGAATGATTATTTTTCGTGTGCGTTGAAAGCGTCCTTAGTGTGTCGAGTCAAGCGCAGCACACTGAATGTGATCCAGGCAGATGAGGATACCCCCTGGCTAGTAATCAAGGATAGATTCAAAAAGGCGTTCGGAGGTGGGCGATGGACACCGAAAGAGGATATCTTCCGTATGTTCAGAGAAATGAGGAGGCCGCATCAGTCAACTGGACAATACGCAGGTAAATTGTTGGGGCACTTTAACAGGATAACCGAGAAGATGAGAGAAACCACGGAATCGGAGGAAGTGGAGGCGAGGATGGCGTTCCTATCAACGATCCTCAAGGTCCAATTAGCAAAGGAGACTGGCAAGAGAGAAGGACTCCCCAGAGACAAGAACTTCATTGACTGCGCCAGAGAAATGGTGGACTCTAGCGCTAGAGAAGAGGTGAGGAAGGAAGAGGGAGCAGGAGGATGGACCTATCGTGGAAGAAGGAGGAGGTGGCCTATCGTTGCATGGATGGCAACAGGAACTGGCAATCTCAAGGGGACCCGTGGAGAGGACGAGAAATGGACTTCAGAGGGCAAAGACACGGGAAAGAAGACAAGGACCCGAAAAGAGAAATTTGAAGAAAGAGGAAAGGAAGTGCCACGGGCGTGGGAAGGCAGGCCATCTGGTAGCACAATGCCCCCGCACTAGGTGCTTTAAATGCGGTATAGATGGGCACATTGCCAGGCAGTGCCCGTATATGAGTAGAAGGAACCAGGTCGAGCCGATGGAAGTTAACGCTTAGAGAGTGTGGAGGCGGAGCAGAAGGACCGGGTGAAACATCGGAAACAGAGGAGGAAGGAAGCGAGCCGGGAGGTGGACGACTGGTGGCAGGCAAGAGCGGTCGGAGGAGCGCACAGTGCGGCGCTCTTACGGTCGAAGTAGACAAAAGTCATTCTTGATGGGAAAGACTTATAAAATCTTTATAACATTTTAAAAACAACATCAATTCGACATATTTCAATTTCTTTAAACGGGCTTTTAAAGAAAACTCTCAGTTGATCATTAAAAAAAAAAAATATATTAAAGATCTTTGAATACAAATTAAGTTTTTTTAGACTTACAAAATAATAACTAATATCACAACAATAAAATTTACAATACATGAATTGATTAAGGTACATCTAAAAATTATATTGATTCACTGCTCGTTGACATACTCTCATCAAATGATGTAGATGAGATTGAAATGAATTCATAGAATACTCGTCATCGCCCAAAAGATATTTTTTAATGTCCTCTAAATTGTGCTTTGAATTTGAATGGCTTGCTTTCCTGCTTGCAGATATTAAAGGGTCCGAAGATATTAAAATATTAACATATATACACGCATATAAAATATTAAATACATCAATGTTTTTCAGGTCTATGTTTTCTGAAATAATTAAACAGAGACCATTCAAAGCAGGAATGATTTGTATATTCATGATGAATATTTGTTATTAAATCAAAATGTTCTAAAAACTAAGAATGTTTTGGGTCGAAATTGAAATATGTCGATTTGAAGTTTTTTTTGTTTTTTTTAAATACTATAAATATATTAACGAAAAAATGTTATTTAAAGATATTAAGGAAAAACATTATTCAAAGGTATTGATGAAAGAATGGTTATTACTCACCTTCTTCGATGCCTGCCATACTAAAACTTCAAGTGACATTGATGTGAACTTAACATTCAATAAGGGCCCAATAAATTGAAATTGTATCGATGAGACAAATAAGCGATCTGGCAATTGTTAAAACATGATTTCTATCCTTTGCTTTTGTAATATGGGTTTAAAAGCTACAATTCCATATCATTGAGGTCTCTATGAAAGGATTACTAAAGGAAACCAAGTTGGAAGAAATATTCGCAATTTAGACTTCTGTCCATTGGGGCCGCACTGTGGAGCGTAGAGCGGCGGTGGAGAGGAGAGACCGGGATGAAGAATGAGGAGAGGGGCGACCACATAGTTGTCAATAGTGTCGGGAGTGGATGTGGTGGGTTGCCCATGATAAAATTGGGGAGCGGAGTGAGATGCCTGGTTGATACAGGCAGTTAAAATACAATAATATGTCGGGAAACAATTACAGCATGGTGTAAAGGAGAGAGAGCACCGCGGGTACAAGCGTGTGGGTGTAAATTGGTCACTCTGAGCGTTCCGTGTGGAATGGAGGGTTAGGCGGATATCTCGTTGGATAAATGGGGGATTGGGAGAGGACGTTTAATAGTACATATAGTGAAAAACATGCCGCGTGAATAAGGGGGGATAATAGGGTGCGACCTGTTAACAAAGATCGGGGCGGAAATAAAGAATAGTGGTAAGAGATGGTCGATCGTGATGGGGAGTCGGGAGTATCGGTGTGAGAAGGGGAAGAAGTCAGATCTGGCGATGGTGGGAGCGGTAACGCGGAAGGTAGACTGGCGACTAACGTTGAAGGGAGAATTTTCGGATGTGTTTTACAAAGACGGGGATGAGTTGAGTGCAGCCGGGGAAACGGTACACGAAATCCCGTTGAAACAAGAACGCGTAAGCTACGTGAAGGAGCGGAGATACCCTCAGGCGTTACGTCGGCACATTCGGGAGGAAATCGACAATCTGAAAAGTCAGGGGATCATCGTTAACAGTACGTCACCATACAATAGTCTTTTGTGGGCTGTCAAAAATAAAAGTGAGGAGGGAGTGGAGAAATATCGGGCGGTCGTAGATTTTCGAAAGCTTAATGAAAATACAGCAGATGAAAAGTATCCCATTCCAAGGTTTGAGGACATATTGGACAGAATAGGTGGGTCAACCGTATTTTGTACGCTGGATTTAAAAGCGGGGTACCACCAGATAAGGATGCACCCCAAAGATCAGTACAAGACAGCATTTACTTTTGAAAGGGGCCATTACGAATTTACAAGGATGCCGTTTGACTTAAAAAATGCACCAATCACTTTTCAGAGACTCATGGACGAATTTTTACGGGGACTGGACGAAGGGATGTGTCAACTTTATATGGATGATTTACTGATATTTAGCGAGGACGAGACAAGGCATGTAGAGGCCTTGAGACGGGTTTTTGACAGACTGAGACAATTTGGACTAAAATGATCGGAGGAGAAGTCGATATTAGGACGGGATAAAATTAATTTCCTGGGGCACACGATTTCGAGAGAGTGAGTGAGGCCAGATGCAAAGAAGGTAGAGGCAATAAGGAAGATGGTCATCCCGACGGATGTGAAAGGAATTCGTAGGCTTCTAGGAACATTAAATCACTACCGGAGATTTGTCCCGGAGATGGCGAAACACCTTGTACCCCTGAACGATCTGCTTAAAAAGGGCCGAAAAATCGTTATTACTCCCGAGATCGAGAGTAACATCCAGAAGTGTATGAGGAGACTTCAGGAAGAAACCGTTCTAAAATTTCCCGATTTCACGAAGACATTCATCGTTACGACCGATGCCAGCGAGTAAGCATTGGGGGCAGTGTTATCTCAGGAAGGCGATAAAGGAGAACAGTCTGTAGCATACGCGAGTAGACGTTTAACGGAGACAGAGGCGCGTTACAGCGCATTAGAAAGGGAGCTGCTGGGAGTAGTGTGGGCGGTCGAACACTTTAGGCCGTACGTGTTCGGTCGGAAATTCAAAGTATTCACGGACCACCGTCCACTAATGTGGGTAGGGAGATTGAAGGAGTCTTCGGCAAGGGTCGCCCGGTGGAAGGAACTGTTAAGTCAGTATAATATGGAGGTGGTGTACAAGCCGGGAAGGGAGAACATTGTGGCGGATTGGCTATCGCGGGCAATACAGGTTAAAGCGATAGGAAATAAAGAAGGGGAATATTCAGGAGGGATTCAAAGGTTCGTAAATGAGTGGACGCCGGAAGGAGAAGGAGAACGAGAATCGGAAGAGGTAGAACGAGGATCGGAAGAGGTGGATAGATCGGAAATAGCAAGGGAGGAAAGTTCAGAAGGGGAAAGGACTGTGGAAATGGAAGAAAAAGAGGAAACCATATACGACAAACGGAGACAGATAATCTGGAAGACAATAACAAGGGGACTGACAAAAGCAGAATACTCGACATATGGGAAGCACCGTATAACCACCGTTTGGTCACAACCGGGAGTAGCTGAGGAGACGATTAAAAAAAACTTAAAGAGGAAACCCGACCGGAGAAAATATTTTACCTATCTGTAGGAAATGCGGTTGTTTGGGAGAAAATAAAGCGGTTGTGGCGAACCGAGAAGATCGGATTAGATCGAACTTTTATCCAGGGCACGCTCATGGTGGAGACGGTAAAGGAAATAGATCGACAAAAGGAGATTACAATTGCGTTCCAAGGTAAAACTAACCACCGCGGGGTTCAAGAAACGGTACAAGCATTGAAACGCAAATACTTTTGGATAAACATGCGCAAGTCGATCGAGGAGGTGATTGGAGCATGCGAAATTCGTAACACAACCAAGTACGACCGGCACCCTCCAACGGGGAGGCAGGAGGACACGGTAACACCCATAGGGCCGTTGACCGATTTGGGAGTGGACACCTGGAAGGGCTTTAAATGGGTCACCGTGATTGATCTTTTCAGCAAACTGGCATTAGCATAACCGGTGGAAGGAAGGTCGGTGGAGGCGGTGATATCAGCATTAAGAGCGTGGTTCCAATTGTATGGGGTACCGGAGAGGATAGCTTCGGATGGTGGGCAGGAGTTTGATAACTCTAGTCTTAGAAAAGAAATGCAGGAGGTGGGGGTAACCTGGCATATTAATACCCCGGGACATCCTAAAAGTCGGGGAGGGATCGAAAGGTTGCACAGTACCCTGGGATAAGGGTTTGGATGCGGGTTTAGCGATGCCGAAGGCGATAACCGCGTATAATCACTCAATTCATATGTCGACGGGATTTTCTCCATTTGAGGTTGTTTTCGGGCTTCGAGAGAGGCACAGAGACTGCCGGGCACGGTAGTGGACGACGAATTACGGAACGAAAAAAAGTGGACTGTTGTATATCGGAAGGTGGGGTCAAATAGAAGTAAGGAAGTAGCACGGTACGAGAGACGCTTCAAAGTAGTAACAATCCGAGAACATAACGTCGTCACGATTCAACATATTCACAAAGAACAATTAAAAATCCCACTGAAGGAGCGCTAATTTTCTCGCTTTTCGTTCGCTCGTTATTTGTTTCATTCGTTCCTCGTTTAATTCATTCTTCATTTCGCTCGTTTTCTTATTTCTCGTTTTGCTTATGGAGTTTTACTTTTTTTTTTTTTATATGATTAAATTTCTGGGGAAAAGTGCGGTAGACAGGTACTTTCTCTTTATCAGGAAACAAAGGAGAAAACTAGGGCGGGAAGATGCCATTGACCTCGAGTTACGAGGAGGCTGAAGCGGCAGACTGTTATTTCTTCTCACGAGGAGGAGCTGCATCATCTCAGGAAGGATGAGCTGAACATCAGGAAAAAAATAGCCTTAGAAGATTTATTAGAAGAGTGGAGATGAAAGCAAATTTGGAAATAGAAATATTAAAAAAACAAATGAAATAAAAAGAAGTTGTATTTACCAAAAAAAAAATATCTGTCTCAATTTATTGTTTTCTTTTCTTTTTAAAATGTTTTTTTACATTTATTCAATAAATTTTTTCAAGTAAAATATCTTTCAATAAATGATTGGATATGGCTTGTCCTCTGCGAGGTATTTGTGGATGGCAGCTTACAATTGTTGTTTTGATCTGCTCTTCTGGTTCAAATGCAAAACAATGATCTACCCTGCCAATCTTAGCTTAACAGCGCTGTTGTCAAAAATGCAACTGTCATGTGCTGATCCTTGAAGTGGAGGAATAGTCATGTAAAAAAAAATGATAATCACGAGTGACCTCTAAAAGTGGACAGAAATAAGTTCAAGAGGAAACAGATCGAGAAATTAACTCTGTCTATGCAGCAATTTACACCTGTAATTAGACATGCTGAACAACATGAGTCAAAGAATCCCATTTAGGTCCGGAGGCAACAGAATTGGAATATACTGACCCTGCGAATAACAGATTCATTGACACAAGAGTCAATTCACCCCAAACGAAATGAAAGAGTCCCAGTGCATAATTGGCTTTAAGTTCTGAATGGGTTATCCTACAGGTACTAACCTATTCTAGTTAGAGTGGAACCTGTTTGTTGAGATTCATTTTTGGGACCACCAAATTTGTAAATATCAACCTGGGTGAGATTTTAACCCCCAGACTTCTGTACCAAGCGCTGTGGGACACTCATCCTAACATGCTCAGCCACAGATGGGTATCAATACTAGAAATTATATAATATGTAGATAAAAACATATAATACCAGTATACACAATAGTAAAAAAGAAAGAAATAATTATTCCTTGGATATAAAAGGCTATTGCTAACAATTAAGTGGAGGGGATAGTGGGGAATATCATTTGTTAATTTACTAATAATTATAAATTATTATTATTATTATTATTATAAAATAATAATGTTAATTTACTAATAGGGCACCTTCTGGTCTAGCTTACAATTTTGATCTTAAATCAAAACAAAATCTTTACATATATTCTTTTTTTTTCCAATGGGCTATAGGAGCTGAGAAAAAATAAAACACATTGGCAATATTCTTTTATGTGTCCATTTTGAAAAATAATATTCTCATTATTCTGTCAAGAAAACATTACTATTTTAGGGTATTGTAAGTAAAAAATGTATGTATTTAAAAAGCTTTATTTTTTGGTCAAAAATTTAATAAAAATATTTTTAACTTAATTTGTGTATGCTTGTATGCTTTCTGTTTTTAATTTTTTTGTACTTAAAATACCGTAATGGTGTTATATATAGTTATAATTAATTAAGGAATCATAATATCATTATTTTTGTATTTTATGTTCATAGATGCCAAGAGTTTCACCAGAACAGAAGAGGACATGAGTCAGTATCGCACAAAAGCTAAGATGAACCTGGATTTCAAAAAAGGTATTACTTCTCACCTTCAAATTGAAAAGCCGCATCAATGTCCTTATTGTAATTACAAGGCTACAGAGGCTGATGCTTTAAAAGAACATGTAATGGCTCAACATACAGATAAGAAGTGTCATCAATGCCCTCAATGCATTTATAAAGCTACAACAGATAGTAATTTAAAAAAACATATAATGGCCCGCCATACTGGTGAAAAGCCTCATCAGTGTCCTTATTGTGACCATAAAACTACTCTAAAGATTGATTTGAAAAGTCATATAATGGCCAGTCATACAGATGACCTCATCAATGTCCTTATTGTAACTATAAGGCTACGTTAGCAAAATCTTTAAAAAATCATATAGTAGCCCATCACACAGGTGAGAAGGCTCATCAATGTCCCCAGAAGATTAAATTAAATTTAAAATAAACTTATTTAAACTTCAAAATAGCAGCGTCCGTTCGTCAACATCAGTCTATTGTCATGATCGATCTAATTATTATCTTAAAATGTTTTTGCTATTCGTTATATGTACTGATGCACAAGAGTCCAAATACCAAGAATTATCTTTATAATTCAAATACTATCCAGAAAAGGAGGTCAGAATGGTTTTATTTCCCCCTTGTGATTGATTTTTGTTGTAATATTTTCTAAATCTACAATTTGCTTTAAAATGACCAACTTTGTTACAGTTAAAACAACAAGGGGGTTCCTTTTTTTTATTATAATCAAATTTTGCTTCTAAAGCTGAATTATTATTTGCTAAAGCTAAATTATTCTTGACTTCTACTGTTTTGACATCTTGTAGTAATTTAAGAAGGAAGAGGTTGAGAAAATATGAGAAATTAAAATAAATGGACTTACTGAAGTAGTCTAGATGAAGGCTTGACTAACAATGACTGTTAAAAAATAAAATCAGGGAAAAGGGGGGTGGGGGGATAATGACTTGCAGAAAGAAATTAAGGGTGGCAGTGGCTAATATAACATATGAAAGGGGCCATGGTGGATAAAAACCGAACTACATTTTTTAAAATTTTATTTAAAAGGCGTGGAAGATGTTAAATATGAATTTAAACATTTCGCTATCACCGTCAGCAACAAAAAAAAAAATAATAATAAAAAAAATAAATAAATAAATAAAAAAAAAAAAAAAAAAAAAAAAAATAAATAAAAAAATAAAAAATAATAAATAGTGATGGAAAGGTTATAGTTTTTTAATAAGATTTAATACTTGGGAATAAGTGAGGGAAATGTATTGTTTATCAATTTTATGGTTTACAGGATTAGGTTCTAAATGGATGTAAATGGATTCTGATAATTCTTTTTCATTTTTAAATTATGTTTATTATTTATTTTTTTATTTTTTTAATGTTAGTATCACCTTGGTCACATCCAATTTTTGTTATTTTAGCCCTGATGAAGACCTGCAAGGCAGGTCGAAACGTTGGCACGCCAAAATATAAGTTTTTTAATTTAAAAACTGGCTGTGTTTATTCAACCTTGACTGCACCCCTGACAAATTCATCTCCTTTGTAGTAATTTAACTTTGATAGAGTCCCCAGTAATCTTCAACCCACTGCTCCCAAGGGCCATGATCATCGGACGATATTCATCAGGTAAACCTGATAACAAAAGTGTTCCAACCCATTAATCATTTACAGGAAATGCCATCTCAATTAATTTATGACTTGTTGTTATAATGGTAACACAATAATTTTTCACACTTTTGCATTTATCAAGGGTTGTGGTCACTAATAATCTTAAAATTCCTACTTTTCCAGTCAACCCAGAATCTTGAAAGGCTTGTTTACCATTTATTAAAATTAGATTTAAAAATAAAATATTAACATTTTTAATTAAACAATCAGTCAATTATAATTTTTAATAGTTAAATAGTATTAATAGTTTAAATTAATACATATAGTTTAGAAATAACACAACATATAACATATATGTGGAAAATCTTATTAATTACCTATAGATATTAATACAAATTACATCAGTTACTTAGCTAAACATATCCTAATTTATTATTAGGATATTCTTTTATATGTCCATTTTGAAAGCTAATATTCTCATTATTCTGTCAAAAAATAAAGCTTTTTAAATACATACATTTTTTACTTACAATACCCTAAAATAGTAATGTTTTCTTGACAGAATAATGAGAATATTATTTTTCAAAATGGACAAATAAAAAAATATTTTCAATGTTTTATTTTTTCTCAGCTCCTATAACCCATTGGAAAAAACAAGAATATATGTAAAGATTTTGTTTTGATTTAGGATCAAAATTGTAAGCTAGACCAGAAGGTGCCCTATTTAGTAAATTAACAAATGATATTCCCCACTATCCCCTCCACTTAATTGTTAGCAATAGCCTTTCCTATCCAAGGAATAATCATTTCCTTTCTTTTTTACTATTGTGATACTGGTATTGTTTGTTTTTATCTACATATTATATAATTTCTAGTATTGATGGGTACTGTGGCTGAGCACGTTAGGATGAGTGTCCCACAGCGCTTGGTACAGATGTCTGGGGGTTATAATCTCACCCAGGTTGATATTTACAAATTTGGTGGTCCCAAAAATGAATCTCAACAAACAGGTTCCTCTCTAACTAGAATAGGTTAGTACCTGTAGGATAACCCATTCAGAACTTAAAGCCAATTATGCACTGGGACTCTTTCATTTCGTTTGGGGTGAATTGACTCTTGTGTCAATGAATCTGTTATTCGCAGGGTCAGTATATTCCAATTCTGTTGCCTCCGGACCTAAATGGGATTCTTTGACTCATGTTGTTCAGCATGTCTAATTACAGGTGTAAATTGCTGCATAGACAGAGTTAATTTCTCGATCTGTTTCCTCTTGAACTTATTTCTGTCCACTTTTAGAGGTCACTCGTGATTATCATTTTTTTTTACATGACTATTCCTCCACTTCAAGGATCAGCACATGACAGTTGCATTTTTTTACAACAGCGCTGTTAAGCTAAGATTGGCAGGGTAGATCATTGTTTTGCATTTGAACCAGAAGAGCAGATCAAAACAACAATTGTAAGCTGCCATCCACAAATACCTCGCAGAGGACAAGCCATATCCAATCATTTATTGAAAGATATTTTACTTGAAAAAATTTATTGAATAAATGTAAAAAAACATTTTAAAAAGAAAAGAAAACAATAAATTGAGACAGATATTTTTTTTTGGTAAATACAACTTCTTTTTATTTCATTTGTTTTTTTAATATTTCTATTTCCAAATTTGCTTTCATCTCCACTGCTCTCGTTAAGATTTGAGATCTCCTCAAATCTTCTAAGGCTATTTTTTTCCTGATGTTCAGCTCATCCTTCCTGAGCTGATGCAGCTCCTCCTTATGAAAAGAAATAACAGTCTGCCGCTCCAGCCTCCTTCGTAACTCGAGGTCAATGGCATCTTCCCGCCCTAGTTTTCTCCTTTGTTTCCCTAATATAAAATTTAATCATTGCACGGAAATAGTAATTAACATGTTTTAACAACAGATCACAAAATACCTGAAGTCTTCTGTTGGATCATCAATAGTTTAGGAGTCTTATGTGAGGTGGCAGCTTTCACATCTTCCAATGTCACCTCATCAGTTATTCCTTGTTCCTCTGTAAATTTATTACATAAAACTTTATTTATTTTTTATTTTTCTGTTTAATCATTCATTACAAATTCCAATTGCGAAATTTCCGTTAATCCTATTCCTTCGTTCAAAAATACACGTCCTTCTTGAAGCAAAACAAAGATTTCTGAAGGAATATGATCTAACTGAGATTTCTTTATTAGAAATTTTAATTGGAGTGAGAGGATGTCTCTCGCTATGTTATTAAAAACAAATTTGCTGATCCTGGCCATCGAATCAAAATAACAAAAATTTCATAATTGGGCCAACGCCCCAACTGGAACATCCAACCCTTTCTGTTCCAACCTGTTCTCTGCATTGGGACCTCCAGGACATTCTTATCGGGATGTGCGTGCAGTGGATTGCAGCCAATTACATTTGGGATTCCTCTGATTTGATAAAATCTGTTCTTTAGTTGACCTAACCTGGTGTCATTCTCAGGAAATTTTATAAACCTTGGAAATTGTTTGTTTATTTGTTTTGCGGTTTTGTTGGCAATTCTGCATACAGTTGACTGATGAAGAACCCCGCATACACTCTATGTTATTGAAAAAAAAAGATTAAGTAATTTGTTTAACAAGCTAGTACCACAAATATTGCCACATTACCTGGAAGCTACTTGTAGCAAAAAAATGCAGAATTGTACACATTTGTGTAACCATGGGAACCGGTAGCCCCCTATTTGATTGTTATTATTCAGAAATAGCATTGACTTACTCAACAAAATATTTTTGGAAAACCAAAACCTTTTAAGGAATTCCATGTCGGAGTATTTCTCCAATGGGTTTTCCAGATCATGAATGTACCTTTTAGCTACACTTCCCAAATCATTTTCTTCACTTAAATACTTCATAAATTCAGTCATATCATCATCCAAAAAGAAAGTCATTTTTTTTTTCTTTTAAAAGTAATTTTATTAAAGAAATTGGTGATAATATGAAGAAACTGCACAATAATAAATGAATATTATTGTACTTGAGCCCTCTTATCTTTTAAAACATAAAAAAACAGGGTGTAGTTGGATTAAGATTTGTTTAAGGAAGCCAGATTGCTACGTTTTACTCTCCTTCAACTGCCTTTACATTGAAGGATGCTGTAAGGAAGGCACATCTTTAGTGTTTATTTATCCTGACTGCACCCCTGCCCATTCCATTACCTTAATTACAACACACAGTCAACAATGCAACTATTATCATAAAATAATGTTAAATGTGTCACAAAGTTAAAAAAATTTAAGGATTCAGTAATTTTTAATAACAAAGATTTTAAGTTAGACGTTCATCATGGAAGGTGATAATATATTTGTCAATTTAAGTGCTAGTGAGCAAAGTGTAATTGGTAGATATGAGGAGAATAAGGAAAATAATAGTAGAGGGTATTTCAATTTATTATTATATTCAAAAAAGACTAACAAGGGGAGGACACACTCAGTCTCTCACGGATCTTGTTGGCAATTTTTTTGGAGGTTCCTGGTCAAAAAATATTAGACACGTGTTTTGCCGTTCCAACCAATGGGTCCTCGAGTTTAAAAAACGATATCGACATGATTCTTGCTCCAAGATTTTTAGTTTTGATTACGGATTTAAGAAAAAATACTCCATACTTATCTGTTATTCTGAAGGGATTTTTTCACAGGATAAAATCATTTTTATGTTCTATTCTATTCGAAAAACACATATGGATAATATATGAAAATTAGCTATGACAATTTTTACAATATAATATTTATTTATAAGATCTGATAGTACATTTAACCAGTTTTGAGATGAAAAAAAATTAATGTTCGAGCAGACATACAGTTTTGGAGTGATAGCCAAAAAAGTACCTACAAACGTACACGGTTTTCAAGGGTTCCGGCATGTGTATAATACAAGACTTGACCAAAATTTTGTATACATGATTTAATACTAAATTTAACTAGCTTTGATATGGAAAAAAATGGTATTTTGACCGGACAAATAGTTTTGGAGTTATAACTAGATATGTGCCAAAAAAAACCTTGGGTTTCACAACAATACACGTTTTTTAGCTTGCTAACATGGGTATTTTACGGGACCTGATCAAAATTTAATACAAATGTACTAATAGTAAATTTAACCATCTTTCTGATGAAAAAAAAAAAGTTCAGATTGGACAAATAGTTTTGGAGTTATATCGAAAAATGTGCCAAAAAAGCTCGAGTTTCACAGTAGAATGCTTTTGTTTTAGCTTGCAAGCATGGATATTTAACGGGACCTGATCAAAATTTAATACAAATGTTCTAATAGTAAATTTAACCGTCTTTCTGATGAAAAAAAAAAGAAGTTCAGATCGGACAAATAGTTTTGGAGTTATATCGAAAAATGTGCCAAAAAAGCTTGAGTTTCACAGTAGAATGCTTTTGTTTTAGCTTGCAAGCATGGATATTTAACGGGACCTGATCAAAATTTAATACAAATGTTCTAATAGTAAATTTAACCATCTTTCTGATGAAAAAAAAAGAAGTTCAGATCGGACAAATAGTTTTGTAGTTATAGACAAAATAGTACGGACAAAAGCAGAAGTATTGCGGTAGTCACACTTTTAGAGTAGGCATATTTCATGGGAATGTTTTGATCCTGTTTAAATTTTTTTATCCTTACTGTTTTGTGGATAGCTGAACACGAATCTGATGTCTGAAGTTAAAGGGGACAAATTTTACCAGGAACCATTTTTGTTGTTTTTTTTGCACTTTTTGCCAACATTTAAAAAAAAAAATTATTATTATTATATTTTGAGAACTAGGCTGTTTTTTGCAAAACCCATGTATACCATGTACAAAATTAAAGCCTAGTACCACTGGGACACAACCGAATAGACTCATGTCCAGACTCTGCGTCGATCATGTTTGGCTCTGTTCGAACTCAGCCATGAAAGAACCGTGTCCACATAAAGACTCATGTTTAATTCCTTCTCGAAAAGATGACGGAGCAACTAGCCTTGTCAGGGATTTCCATTACCCTTTCTGGAATAATTATTCAAAATAGTAGAAGTTTGAAGAAAAACCGGACTAAACGATGATGGGTTTGAAAATTATTTAATGGGAGATTAACTCCATGGACAAATTAAAAAAAGAAGTCAGGATAGGCTTTCTTCTTATTTCTTTTATATCAGACTGACCCCACTCAAACCAAAAAAAATAAAAAAATAAAAAAAAAATAAAATAAAATAAAATTTTTTTAAAAAAATAAATAAAATAAAAAAAAATAATAACAAATAAAAATCAATGTTTCTCACCTTCATTAGAAACCAGCATGTCTTCTTGTTTGATGTGAATCTGCCCACCTGCCAACAAGTAATGATCAAATTATGCCATTATATTATAAAGGATATTATTAACAGGTTCAGTACAGTATGAAGTCAATTAGTCCACTACTGAGGAATCCACAAGTAGAGAAAGTATGGTAAAAATAAAATTACTATAAAAATAAAAACAAAAACCCAAAGCCATTTTATTCTAAAAATAAATAAACAAATTAACTAACGTAACGGAGATACAAATTGGAAGAAGTTACAATTTCTGATAGTTTAATACCTTCATAGGTTAAAAACTTTATAATAATCCGTTGCGCATAAGACAAAGGTACTTCTTGCTCAGTCACGTGTTGTACTGACAATAAAGCATAGCTTGCACATGAATCAGGCTATTTGCCTTACTCCTCATAAACCAAACATCCACTCCATATAACATCTTGCTAGGAACTGCATTATAAAAAAGAATTAGTAAAATTGCGTTTTAGATTTAAATTACCATCGTAGTATGGCCTTGAATCTAGAGTACATGGCTAAAGATTATAAAGCTCAGTGTTTCTTACCTTCATCTGGGACCAGAAGTTCTGCTTCTTGTTTCACATGGTGAAGCTCATCTGCAATAAGGTAAACAAGAGAATAAAAATATAGCTCAACAAACATATTATATATTCAATTAAATGATCTAAAATAATTTTAAAAAACAAATTTTAAATAAATAATATGCTAATGTTAGACTTATACTCCATTTATAAATAAATTAAACTATAAATTTTCGGTTAATCCGACTTTTTGACCATTCTGCCCTATCCCCTGGTCCCTCAGGGGTCAGATTAGTAAGGTTCTACTGTACATGGCTAACGATTATAAAGCTCAGTGTTTCTTACCTTCATCTGGGACCATCAATTCTGTTTCTTGTTTCATATGATGGAACCCATCTGCAATTAAGAAAACAACAGAATAAAAATAAACAGCTCTTCAAACATATCATAAATTCAATTCAATAACCTAAAATCAATAAAAAAAGATATTTCAAGTAAATAATGTTGGACATATACTTTGTTAATAACATAATGTGGTTGATTTAAACATAAGAATAAAAAAAAATTTCTACAAGCAGAAATTTTCAATTACAATAGGTATGGTGTTTGACTATAGATGGAGATACCGATGATGATTTTTTGATAGCCAAAGATTATAACCTTTCCTTGGGATAAAACTTACAAATGGTAAAAAGATGATAGAAAAAACTTTTTCATTTGTTCTAGTAAGGCACTTGACTAATTCAGAATAAAATATAATACAAAAACTCGCAATAATAAAATAACACAATAAAATAAATCTTGATTTTCAAATTATTTATTTGGAATTATTAATCTTAGGAGATCATGACACTCAATTCCCTCTACTATAATTTAATACTTAATGTAAAAATATATACAGTGACACCTATTTTTTTCTATAAATTAAAAAAAAAAATTAAAATTTCCTCACCATAATACATTTTTAATCCATCTTCTTCTTTGATACAAATTGAGGGAACTGTAAAATGAAAAAAAACTATAATCAGTTAATGTTTCCAATAAAAAACTTTTGCCAAAGACAAAGCCTTCATAATGCAATAAATTTCTCTAAATTAAGATATGCCAATTATTATTATATGCTGCAATAAGCTCTTATAAAATGGGTAACATCGAACCACTGCTCCACCAAATTGGTGAAATCCGAATGAATTTTGCAAATAGATTGCAATGTTTCACTTCAAGTTTCATACTTATTGATAGCTCTTTCTATAACTTTATCTGTAAACTTGCACTTGTATAGGCATAATGTGGATTATATTGTGCTTGTTATGATATGTGATTATAAGTATTTTATATATTTATATTTTCTTATCTCATCTTCTCAAACGTAAGAAGGTGTAACAGAAGTTAACATAAGTTTCAAAATAGATTTAATGTTTTCTTATCTCCTCTCTAATATGAGTGTGTATCGCAAGTTAACACCACTTTCTGAATGGATTTAGAGTTATATGTAGTTACATTTTCCACTTCCCTTACATGAGAAATTTTCATTGAATATATTCTGTGAATGGATTCTTTGTGATCCATGTTACTTATTGCTCTATGGTGAGAGAGATTGTAATATTAATCAATACAACACTTTTATCTACTAAAAATGAGAGAAACTAGAAAAGATCTAATAAATATTTTCTTTAACAATACAAATACTCATTATTTACTTAAATACATTTTTAAAATAAGGGATAAGATCCTAGTTTCGGGTCGATACTAACTGTAAAATTTTACTTTAGTATTATACATATAGAGAAACTAACCAAGAAAAATTAGTAGTAGAAAAGGATTCAAAGACAAAGGACTATATGAATGAATCTTATAGTTTTGACTTCATTTAATATTGTTTTGAGTTTTTGTTCTCCAATTTCTGTTCTCAACCTATAGAGAATAGTGGTAACATAACCTTTGGAATCTATGGAAAACCTAACGATCTTCTATCGAGAAAACAGCAGGTGTTAAGAATATAGTCCTAGAGCCTGGAGAATAGGAAAATAACAAAAGTATGCAGATATTCATGAAGGAACAAAATTGTTTCTAATTTATAGGGTTTTCTATTTGCCCTCGATAATACACAAGAATGCAAGAACAAAGCATAAGGGTGATTCTCAAACTATGAGCAATTTTCTAATGGTATTTTTGAAACTTTTCAATGTGGATTAAAAAAAAAAATTGTATTAATACTAGGATTCAACCACAACAAATCTAGCATTATAGCAGCTCACGATCATCGCTTAAAATTTTTAGAATTCTATCTAAAATTTCATTGCCACTACAATGACTTCTTATTTAATTAATTTATTCAAACTGTCTTTTCCAATATAATTCTCAATTTTGATTCCTGGTGTAATTGAATAATGCTCACATTATTCTATGGAGCTAAAATAACAAAGCACGTGGCCCTCTATCGGTTCGCAGAGGAAATATAACAAATAAATTCTTCACCTGAACAAATGGCCGAGACTGGGATTGAAACTAATAACACTGTTTCCCAGATATCCGTTCTTCGAATTAAACAAACATGATTTTTTTATTTGTAATTTTTTACTTAAACTTGAATCCGAGCGGATTATGATTTATTCGAATTAGCACCTTATATATATAAAAAAAAAAAAGAACGACACCAAACTGATGATCCTATGAAGCTAATTATGGTCTATAACAATCAGCACCTTTTAAAAGAAAATAGTGGCTCAATTTTTTATTTTTTTTATTTACACCCTCTTTTGGACCTTTTCTTATGACCCGATGAAGCTAATTATGGGTTTATTCAATTCAGCAGCTTATATAAAAAAATAACAGTGCCAAACAATTTTTTTTTTTTTTTTTTTTGGCCCTAAATTTTTATTTTTTTTTTTTGATGATCCAGTGAAAAAAAAAAAAAAAAAAAAAAAAAACCTGTAGCACTTACAACCCATGAAGGGTCTCGGGTTCAGTACTTAGGTAGGCTGTACTGTTTCTAAGCCAACGGTTGTGAAAGGAGGTGATTTGGCCAGAATTCACGCTCAACCGCCAGGTTTTTCCCCAATTAAGGGTACCCACTTTTTAGGAGGCTGGGTGTGCCCCAGGAGGGTCTCCCGACCTCGAATTCGATCCACGGCCGAAATAACAGAAAATAAATTTTCTGCCTTCAGTCGGACTCGAACTCGGGCCCGGGAGCATGGCAGTTAAGTGCCTTACCCACTGAGCTACCGCGCCTCCTGATCCTGTGAAAGGGCATTAAAAATTTGTAGGCATTGTTTAAAGGGCAATGGAAAATATAAAAATACCTAAATTAGATTAAATGAGAGGGGAACGTGCAACCCTTAAATTCGTCGTCAGTGTGGAAATAATTCATTGACATGAATAAATAATTGGCCATGGGAATGACGGAAATTAATGTCCAGAGTAATGACGAAACTACATTAACAAATTTCTCTGCTATAAAAAATTTGATGTACGAAACAAGAAGTGTCATCACTTTTAAGAGTCAAAGAAGGGGGAAAACATGAAACTATTTTAAAGTTTTAAATTCATATGGAAAAGTGATAAAACTGAGACCATTGGAATGACGATAATAAACATAAACTTAGTTTACTGATGAAAGAATAGGGCGGCATGCGCTGACTATCTGAAGGAAGGTAATAAGAAGATCTAAAACTCAACTAGAAGGTGTTGCCATTATTGAAATTAACTCTTTCATCATCATCATAGTCATTCCTCATTGAACCGCTTAAGCAGTGTGAGGAGGAAGTCTATAGAGCCTTCTCCAGCTCAGTCGGTCGTTTACTAGCTGTTTTTTGCAGCTCCACTTAAGTCCTCTCTTTCGGAAGTCCTTTGTAACTTCATCCTCCCATTTAGTTCTAGGACAGCCTCTTCCTCGCCTTTCTTCTACTTTTACCCTATATTCTTCGTTGGCAACTCTGTTCTGATCCATTCGAAGGAGGTGTCCAAGCCATCTCAACCGGTTTTCCTCTACTAATTCATTGGCAGGTTTAATGCAGTTAATTAACTCTTTGAATCACTAAATCCCCACTTGATGGATGTATGAATCGATCATTCATTGGCCCACGGAATGATGTCGTTTTCAAGTGAAAATTTTCAAAAATATTTTATTAATGTATCATTAAGACCAAAATTTTTAAACAGCGTGTTATATTCATGCTCCTTCCTTGATTTTACATTTGCCTTCCAAGGCAACAAATTTTGGGAAATAATTGAATACTATCAACCAAAGTATCTAATTTGAAAGAAAAATCATCATTGGTGACAACCATGGGAATGACAAATAGTATACAAATCAATCAGATTTGATCACAAAAACACAAAACTTTATGATTTTTATTTTATAAGTAACAGGTCAGTTCACAGAAAATTTTTATATCCAAAAAAAGAGGTCAAAAGGCCGTGTCTTTCACTGAATAGGCAGTGACATGAAGTTGCCCATAGTTTGAGAATCACCCATAAGACGATTGGTACATGATTTTAAAAAAGAAAAAAAAATTCAGACTAGTCCTACATTCATGTTCAGATCAATGATTTTTAAATAAAATTTCATCTCTGCTTAAAATTTAGGATGTAGAATTGTAATCAAGAAAACTACAATGGATTCAAATAAAATGTATTCAATATAGATTATATGTTTTAAATACAACGTAATCATTTTATCATACAGTGCAACCTTGTCAAGTCAGACTAGCCCGGAACACGCCAGTCTGACAACAAAAACTGGATTAAAAGGAGAATTTTGAAAAACTAAGAAACATGTACAAACACAAATTTTTTTAACGAGGAAAAACACTTAAAATACACTTCACAATAAACTATAATACAGTATAAACAGTTTAATTTTTCTAGATTTTTTTGTTAATTTGAGTTGCATCAGCTTTGAATGCTGTTTCTGTGCCGTTTGGTCATGCATCCTTTTTAATATGAGAAGCTCGGCCGGTGTAAACTGATCCGGGTTACACGAAGATCCGACATAAAGAGGTCCGATTAAATGAGGTTTATCAAGCAAGGATCAAAATACACTATGAAATTTTCACACTTTGAAAAAGAAAAAGTCACAATTAGACTCATTTCCAACAGTCTTATCATCTTTTAATTAAACATCATTAATATTTATAACAGAAAAGAGAAAAACATCAAAATGGAAAATTTTTAATTAATACCAAAAATATACTTTGTGTTACTCCAAAGTTAAACAATTGGCCCTAAAGTATAATATTTTGAGAAATACAAAAGGTACAATGATGGACTGCTAAACCATTCCATTACACTGCTTTAAAATTTGTAACCAGCTGAAGAGTATAGTGTAGCATTGTTTAAAAAATCCTTATTATGTCTTAACCAACCCTAATTGATATGAAAATTTTATTAAAAAGATTGAAAACATTCCAAGAGGATTAAATCATTTTAATAGTATTTAAAATAGATATTTGTACACAGCTAAATTGAAAGTTAGTATAATATTAATTGTACGACTTAAATGATTTAATACTATTTAATTAAGAGAGATAAAATAATAAATTTTCCTTACCAATTTCATTCATAATTATCAAGGTTCATCAACAACAAACAAATTCGCAATGGCAGATTACAAACCACTATTGGTAAACAAAGTGTAGTTCATTAACGAACTGTTCAATTGACCTTGTTCACAAATATATGAAATAAATAACATACAAAATCAGGGTTTTTTCGGTAATAGGTGATTAGGGATAGTAGTTCCTAGCCAATAACAGGTTATTTTAAAGGATTCGTTATTTTCGCCACTTATACGTGGAATATTCCATAACTAATCTATTTAGTTATTATTATTCAACTATTTGGGTTGGGTGAAATCTTGATAAACATGAATGAAAGTGGTATGAAAACTTGTTATTGCTCTTTCTTTAATCTTATAGTATTAGATAACTGTTTAATTAGTACAGTTGATTTTATATTAACCATCAATTTAGCTTTATATATCTATTTTAAATTCTATTTAAAGGTTTTTTTATCCTCTTTGAAACAATTAAATGGTTTAGCAGTATTTTATTGTACCTTCGGTATTTCACAAAATCTCATACTATGCAGCTATTTAATAAAGTTTTATGTTATTATTTGCCAATATCACTTATTGATTTGTTTGCCTTTCAGGTATAAGTATTGATGGTGTTTCTATACAAGAAGAAATGACTGTTGGAAATGAGTCTAATTGTGAGTTGTCTCTTTTTTTAACTTTCAAAGTTTCTTAGTGTTCTGATGCTTACTAATTAACTAATTACGTAGGAGAAAATGATGATGTATTTTAAACATTTTAATCTTTTTTTTTTTTTTCTTGATTATAATTATATATCCTAAATCTTAGGTAAAGATGTAATCTATTCTAAAATTTACTGATCAAAATGTTTATGTTGGCATGTTCTTTTGATTCATCTATGAATTATATTATTCTTTGTTATAACATCCTAGTACAGTACCCAGAGAAAATAGATAGACCTATATCTAAGAAACAATTTTGGGTTTTCTTCTTGAACATCTTAATGTCACTTTGTTTTCTTTATAAAAGATAGTTTTCCTAAAATATTCCAAAGGTTAGGTTATCACTATTCACTACCGGTGAGATAAAAATGGGTATTACATCCACTCAGAAATAATTCAAACTACAAACATCTGTTAATGAAAATAATTATGTGACAATCCATTTAAAAGAGAAGGTAGTGACTAAAAAAAGCTGTTAACTAAATTTTAATGTGGTTTAAGTCCATTTTTTCCTCATTATACCCTAACAAGAAATCAGATTTAGTAAGGTTATGTGTCCTCTATATTTCATGTTCGAATGTGGGAAATTGATTAGTTATTGCAGCTTCACCTTTTGAGAGAAACTAGTGATGTACAATGATGCTACATATTAATTGCTTGCTTTATTTTACTTTTATTACATTTCATAATGGCTTGTAGCATATATTAATAATCATTGTGATATCTTAATTTAGCAAAATATATTGGATTATTTAGTCTTTGGCTATGGCAAAAAAAAAAATATTGGTGATATAAATGATTTCACTTTGTATTTTTATTTTATAGGTCTCACAATTATTATCAAAGAAGAAGATACGACAGATATTTATTATGGTAAAAAAAATTTAATTTTTTTTCATGAATTTTTATAATTTGTTAATTTTTTTATTTATTTCATATAACAAGATGTGACTAATTTTTTTATTAGTCTTCCTATTAACTATTAAACTATAGTAGAGGAAATTGAGTGTTATGATCTAAGATTATTAGTTTCAAATAACCAACTTCTTTGAGGTCAGGATTTATTTTGTGGGTCCGTGTACTATATATTATTCTGAATTAGTCAATTGCATTACTAGAATAAATTAAGAAAAACGAAAATTATCATATTTATGTTATATCCTTAATGACAGACTGTACCCTTCGGCCAACAAAACATCATGAGAAATTACACTTATAGTCAAACAAACTTTACTTCTACTCGTTTCTAATGAAAATTTCCATTCATAGAAAATATTTTTGTAGTGTAAACTTCTTTTAGTCCATTGGACACTTTTGGGATGGGGTTAAAAAAAAGCGAACTTGTGTCACATACCATACCGTACCGGACCCTATACCCATGGATTTAGATTTACTAACTAGATTTGGATCTGTTTATTGTCTTACCGATGAGCCACATACTTGAAACTTGGAACATATCTTATGAGTGGATGACAATTCAATAATAACCAGAGTGAGAACCACGTTGCACAGTGTGCAGCCTTTAGTGGGGTAATTACTTTTGATGTCTTTGCCGTTCTTTTCCTAATAGGTCTTTGAAGGATCAAGATATGATTGTCATAAGTATACTGTTTTTAACTGGAAGAACCTCAATACATTTCATTCAAACTTAGTATAGATCTAGTATACATAAATATAAATATTTTAATACCAAGTTAGGAAACAACCCTTTGAAACTTATGATTAATTTATTGCAAACTGAAACCACTATCTAAATTGTGAAGAGACCGAAACGAGGCCTGTTCATCCTCTTTAAAATAGTATCCTATTGTAAATTGTAGCTCATTCTATTGAGAAGCTATGATGTGAGGAAGAGCGATATAAAGGGAAAAAATTTAATTTTCAAAAAAGTTATCCTTATGCTTCACTCTTATAATTTTTGAAATATGACCATTTTAAAAGTCAAAGGGATTAATGCTTGATCGATTGACATGTCAACCTTCAACGTTGGATTACTATTTCCTGAGATATTTTAAGAAGCAAGATCTGCCGGGATAACATGTTTGAATACAGGCAGAAGTTATTCCACTATTTAAGCCTAACAACTTATATTTTGTTGATTTTTTTTTTTTCTTTTTTCATTGAAGTGATCAAAATATTTAATAAGTAATAAAAACATAAATAATTTAAAATAGCAGCTCTATAGATTTTTTGATGCTTAGCTCACTCCATTTTTCAAATTTAATAAATATTATAGTATTGAGAAGTGACACTTGTCGGAAGATTATGTGTTTCAGTGCTGCGATCTACTGTCCCAGAAACACACTGGTCTTATCCCTATTGGCCTTAATAATTAGGATTGTTATACAAACCCATCTGCAATACATACTTTTCAGATAAATACCTATTTCATCAAAAAATAAAATTGGCTTGAATGAAATATTCATTTAAAAAAATTATTTCATCTTATTCTCCTCTTCTTTTATCTTTATATTTATTTGGAAATGTAGATCTGTCAAAGAAGTTTACACTTCCAGCATGAAGTCCTAAGGACACCATCTTCAATTTATTCTTATGTTCTTTTTTTGTTTTATTTTTATATCAACCATATTATTATTAATGAATCACTTGTAATTGTTTTATATTAGCCTATTGTTCACTTACAAATTTCTTCTTGTACTCATATTCATATTTATTTTAGTTCATTTAATTATATATCTAGGGAGGCACCGTAGCTCAGTGGGTAAGGCACTTGACTACCATGCTCCCGGGCCCGAGTTCGAGCCCGACTGAAGGCAGAAAATTTATTTTCTGTTATTTCGGCCATGGATCAAATTCGAGGTCGGGAGACCCTCCTGGGGCACACCCAGCCTCCTAAAAAAGTGGATAACCTTAATTGGGGGGAAAACCTGGCGGTTGAGCGTGAATTCTGGCCAAATCACCTCCTTTCACAACCATTGGCTCAGAAACAGTACACCCTACCTAAGTACTGAACCCGAGACCCTTCATGGGTTGTAAGTGGTACAGGTTTTTTTTTTTTTTTATTATATATCTTATTTGTTTGAAGAGCTGTTTATTTGTATTCTTATTTTTACCTAATTGCAGATGAGCTCGATCATGTGAAACAAGAAACAGAACTTCTGGTCCCAGATGAAGGTAAGAAACAATAAGCTTAATATTCTTCTGGCATAACTAGTATTAACATTAGTTTTTCATTTGTTTATTTATTTATATATTCAAAATGGCTTAATAGTATTTGTTTATATTTTTATCTTCAGTGCAGTTCAGTGCTGTTCTTCTAATTGGTAGTCTATCTAAAAGTGTATCATGGAGTTCAGATGTGTGGCAAGGGGTCATTTGTCCCTATTTTCTTTTTTGTGTCGTAACGTACCATGAGCCCCAAAATTTTGATTTTTTAATAAAAACCTTGTGTTTTCCTATTATGCAATTGTAGAACACCTTAGGCTACACCTACATTGGATCCGTTTGCCTCCAGTCCCAGATATTCGAAGAACTCCTAATTCGCAGTCAAGCAGAGGAAATGGAAACAAACACGAGCTTTATATAGGAAGTACATACATTGGAGCCAGTAATCTCCAGTCAGGCTACTCCCATCTCTTAATCCTCAGTCAGTCAACTCCTGTCTCTCAGTTCACAACCAAACCTGTTTGATTTTATTCCATTTTTTGTTCTGTAAGGACGTTTAAATGGCAATAGACAAAGGTATATTAATTGATCTAATGAGGAATGAGCCTTGCCTAGGGAATATTAGGTGTTATTAACAATAACAATATTATGGATATTATCGCCTGATAAAGAGGTCATAATTAAAAGTTATATATATATATATATATATTTATTTATATGTGTGTGCGTGTGTGCATGCGTGCGTGCGTGCGTTAGTATTTATTTTATATTGTAACATAAAAGAATTGATTATAATTATTCTTTTTTACATAATGAATATTTACATTTATTCACTATGGTTCAACAAAAAAAAAAAAAAAATGACTAAAGTAATAAATTATTATTACAATAATTACTAATAACATTAGCAGTGATCTATTCTATTATATAAAAGTATAAGCCATTTTTTGTTTGAGATTACTAACCACGAAAACTATGGAACTAATTATGCTAAATTTTAACCTACATTTTTGGTTATAGGAAGATTTAGGCAATATTTAAATTTAACATAATAAAAATTTAGGGTCTTTTGCACTTGTTCCCCGCATTTCATTTTGAGTTTATTATCATATGTTAATTTTGTTGATTATTACAATTTTTTTTCAGTGATGACTATTTATATTTATTTTCCGATGATGTTTACCACTAAAACAAAAAAAAAAAAACGAATAAATAAAGTAATAAATTACAATTAACATGATAGTTACTGTTAACATTAGCAGTACCAGGTATGCAAGTTTAAAATGTCGTTTATTTCTTAAAATATATACACAGTAATTTAAAAAAAAAGTATAATATATTTTATTCAAAGTACTGACCCTCGCTTTCTACACATTTTGTCCATCTCTCGGGCAATATATGGATACCATTCCAAAAGAATGCTTCATCTTTATTTGAAATCCATTCATCGAGCCATTTTCGTACGTTTTCGAAATTGTTGAAGTGTTGCTCCGCCAATGAGTGTCCCATCGATGAGAAGAGGTGATAATCAGAAGGCGCCAGGTCAGGTGAATACGGCGGGTGGGGTAGAAGTTCCCAACCAAGCGAAGAAATCGTTTCCTTAGTCAATCTGGCTGAATGTGCAGGAGCGTTATCATGCTGAAGAATGACTTTGGCGTGCCTGTGAGCCCATTCTGGGCGTTTTTCGATCAATGCGTGACTCAAATTGATCATTTGTTGTCGGTAGCGCTCGGTATTGACTGTTTCGCCGGGTTTGAGAAGCTCTTAGTAGACTACTCCCTTCTGATCCCACCACACACACAGCATTGTCTTCTTCCCAAAACGATCCGGTCTTGCACTCGGTGTGGATGGTTGTCCTGGCGTTACCCATGATTTTTTTTTTTTCGTTTGGGATTCTGAAAATAAATCCATTTTTCATCGCCAGTTACAACTCGATGCAAAAAAAAACCCTTTCTTTCGTGGCGTAAAAGCAGAATTTCGCACACAGTTTTTCGTTTTTCCATCTGTCGTTCGTCCAATTCATGTGGAACCCATTTTCCAACCTTTTGAATCTTTCCCATAGCTCTCAGGCGATCGGAAATGGCTTGCCTAGTGACATTCAACTGTTCTGCCATCATTTGTTGGGTTTGGGTATTGTCTTCGTCTAATAAAGATTGCAATTCGAAGTCCTCAAACTTTTTTGGTCGATTTTCTCGTTTTTGATCAGTAACATCAAAATCACCACGTTTGAAACTTTGAAACCAACGTTCACATGTCCTGACGGTTGGAGCAACATCGCCATAAGTCTCAACAAGAATTCGATGACATTCAGATGCCTTTTTCTTTTGATTAAATAAGAAAATCATGACATGCCGCAAATGCTCTTTATTTGGCTTAAAATTAGACATTTTTAACACCAAAGAAAGGTATGATAAGTCCACGTAAACGACTTAAAAAACAACTGACTTTTGTAAACAAATGACTAACAAACAAAATAGCGTTTAGAGATAAGCAAATCCTTCAATAGGCTAAGAGCGCATTCTATTGGAATTAAAACGACATTTTAAACTTGCATACCTGGTAATTATTAATTTTGATGCTATATGCGTTCGTATTGTCATGGAACAGCGCTGACTCCATTGAAATGATTTAAAATTGTCTCTAGACGGCCTGCTTAACCTGAACCAATGTAGGCACTTGTTTTCGACCATCTGTCGGTCTGTGAATTAGGAGTTATCGGAATAACTGGGACTGGAGCGACATGGATTCAATGTAGGTGTAGCCTTAATTAGACATTTCTAATGTTTTCTTATCAAACTAATAAAGTAGTAATTATTTTTAACTACATAAATGACAATTCTTTAATTTAACTTACGAATGTTATTCTAGGAAAAAAAACAAATTAATTACTCCAAGTGTTAGAGTATTGAACAGTGTGACTTTGATAGTTCTTTCCCACAACCCTTCACTTACTATTATAACTATCATTATAGAATAATGTTTTTGGTTAATCTTCAAAAATGAATTATTTTATAGAATATTTGGCTCAAAAAATATGGGTACACTCCTCATGAACTTAAAAGACTGCAAAATATGGAACTAATGGGATGAGTGATAAAATGTTCAGTTTCTTTGTTTTTGAACATTTTATCTTAATTCCTCTCTTTACATTTACATATAGGAGCTATAAATTGTGATAATAAATTTATTATGTTTGATCCTATCTGAATTGTTTAGTAAACAACGTGTCTGTATCAGGGCTCAGTACTTCTTTAACTTTTCTTTGTTCCCAATGACGATAAAATACAAAATTCTCTTAGTTTTGTTCTATTAATGGAAAGACGAGTTTCCATCAGGTCCGCTTGTTTAGTAAGTGATTTTGGGGATGAAGATTCTTTAATAAAAGGGTGGTCTGAAGGTGGTTCCAAAAATTAATTGAAGTTCTTCTGGGAAATTAGCATCGAACTTTGAACTCCAAAAATTAAAAGGTTTGACTGCTGGAAATAGTTCACCACCCTTAGCTCTAAATTTGGTTAAAAGTCTTCCTCGAAATTGTGTCCGGTTTGGACGGAGGAGGGAAGAAAGGGTTGAAAATCTTTAGTTTTTTGCTGTTTGCAACTTAATTTGGTTCTCTTAATTTTTTTTTGCTTATATTAATAGTATGTTTTTAGGTGTTTAGTCAAATCACTCATAAACTGTTACCTTTGGCACATTTTGTGTTCTATACACTATTAAAGAAAATCAAATTTGCATCAAATTTTTTTTTCAGATCAATAGTTTTAGAACTGTGGCTAAAGAAAAAATTGAAGAGATTGGCTAACTCGCGATAAGTCGATCTTCTCAGTGAAACCATGTTTGCCAGTAATATGCAAAATATAATGATTTTGATGTTTGCAGTGGGCTGGCGTGGGCATTCTACTTGATTTAACCCTTTCAGTACCGCATTTACTTCAAGTCATCTAAAAAATCTAAATATAAGGAATCTACTTTATTTTAGCCTAAATAGCATTTTTTTTTAAAAAACACACTATGATGTGTAGTTTAGGAGAAACAAAATGTCTACAAATGTGGACATTGGTACTCATACAACGGCTGAGAACTCTCAAATAACAGAATATTTGGAAGAAAAATAGGAAGTAAAAATGTCTCTATGGCGTGCCGGCCAGGCTGTGATTCCTACAACTTAAAATGATTATATACAACATGTTTCGGCTAAAACACTGCCAGGGGCAGCACTAACTATTCTTAAGTTGTATCAGTTAACACTAGATATCGTACTTGGCTGAAATAACTCAATGTATAGAAGAAAAAATGAGGTCAAAGTTGGTGTCTATAATTGTGGACGCGGTGACTGAAAGGGTTAATCAAAGTTTCAAATGCAAGGTCAGATAGTAAATTTAACCAGCTTTTAAAGAAAAAAAAATATGGGATCGAACAAATTCTTTTGGAGTTATAGCAAAAAATGTGCCAAACAAGGATTTCACAACAGTACGTGCCTTTTAGCTTTAAACAATTTAAATTTCATGTTATAACAATTTAGTGAACAATTTCCAGCAGTCATACCTTTTTATTTTTGGAGTTTATGGTTTGGCCATTTTTTGTTCTAATTTCCTTGTACTGAAGGTGATGTGAAGGACATCATTTTTGGGGTCAACGTGAAGGCTTTACAGTGTTGTCTATACTGCTCTACTCGACACTGCTATCAAAGCCGATTCTTTGAAAAGTAGTCATATTTATTATTGGATTTGCTGCAGTTTCAATTTTATATAATTTTTTATTGTGGCTTGACATCTTTAAGTTCTCTAACTTATTAATAATACTTAAGACTTAAGTTTTTTCTACTATCTTTGTTATAGCCCTGGTTATAGGCTGTATTATTTGCCCAAAAAATCAGATTCCATTATAAAAGAATCAAACACTATTTTTTGTTTCATTCTTTTACTACAACTGACCAATTTCCTACAAAATGTTAAACATATTTTCAGTCTAACACCTCTTCCTTCTAGTGGTTATTTTATTTTTTTAATTATTATTCACTTGATCACAGGTGGACTTTCTCATGTCAAACAGGAAACAGAACTGTTTATCCCAGAAGAAGGTAAGAAATATAACCCTTAATAATCTTTAAAGAGGCATGCATATTTTTAGCCCTATCCACAATATTATGTTACTAACATATTATAAAACATTGTGGCATAACTTAAACATTACTTTTCGACAGATGGACTGATTCACATCAAACAAGAAGAGGAGACACTAATTCCTAATGAAGGTGAGAAAAGCTTATTTTTTCAGTAATTATAAAAACACAATTTTCCTGTACTCTTTGAGTAGCCAGTTTTAAGTTCCAATACTAGCTTTAATATTTTGTAAGTTATTATGTTGTTCTATCCAGACTCTTAGAGCTCCTCACTGGAATAATCAGTGAAACATCCTCAGACTTCCTCGCAGCTATATCTAATGTACTTGTTAAGGCTATATGTACCCCTTTCAGTGAATCATCTGAAGTAGTAGGATTTATATATTAATTTTCTCCGGAATGGAACGTACGATTTTCAAAGTTTAAAATCACTGTGTATAACATAGTATTTATGCTACATAGCGTGTGGTTGTATAAATTTGATAATTAAGAAAATAAAATGTGAAAATATGATTTTTTTTTTTTAAATATCAGGTTATAGCCACTAGAAACATTCACCGAAACGAATGGCACATTCCAACTAATTATAGCATGCATCTTGCGATCATAAAGTGAAAAATACAGATTTTGCTGACAAACGGATAAAGTTGATGTCACTGGCTGAATAGCTTTCTTTCCTTAAAATAAAGAGGCAAAGGAAAATTATATAATTAGTTTTCTTATTATTAATTATTTTTTATGTATTTTGAGATTCAGTTATTTGAATTTTTCTCATTTTTAAAAAGTAAGAATTGTAAAATTAATAAAGGCATTTCTTAAATAGATAAAAGCTGAATTCAAGTTTGTTCGTTTGTTGAGGCATAACGTCCTTAATTATAACTGTATTGAATATGTTTTTATAAATTCATCAAATAAGTTAGTTGTCTATTTATCAGTAAATAAAAAAATGAAATTTTGTTTACTTACTGCAGGAAATCCAACCTTGTTACCCTTATTTAATTGTAGTATATATATCAAACACCATTTGGCCCTTTTCACACAGGCTAAGTATTAGGGACAAACGGTCCTAATAAAAATCATATGTTTTTGCAAATTGGTATATAAATATGTAAATAGACTACTCTAATAGTCAGTGTAATAATTAAGTAGGATGAGCGATTAAGAGAGGTGTGAGGTTCTATGGATGACCAGTTATTGTTAATAATGAGGAGAACATTATCTATAGGTATATTGGTAAATAGGTTTTCATCATCGAAGGAGACTTGGATTAAGTTATCAGGAATGTTAAAGGATAGTAATATTTCACATAAGTGGAAGGAACTGCAGACATCATAAGGATTATCGTGGCTCAGGATTTGAAGAGATGAAGTAGGACGGAACAGGGTGTCAGGTTTGTGGATTTTAGGAAGACCATAAAAAGGGGAAGCTATGGAATCATAGGAGATAAGGTTTCTATAAGTAATTTGATTAGATTATAATAAGGATTTAATATGATGGTTGAATTTGGTTATGAGGGAATCTAGGTCACTGATTAATTGAGGGGTATGGCTAACTTTAGAATGGGGAGTAACTAAGTTGGGACCTAAACTGAGAATATTAGACACAGGAGCGGGAATGTCAATAGAAGAAATATTGTGAACCCATCTATCATCCCCTTTAGGATAAATTTTATGACAAAGTTAAATATCGTAAAGTTGATTAAATTTAATCATCAGTTGGAGCTTTTTTTGGGCTTTATCTGAATGGGAGCTTTTTTCGTGTTGTACACCTGATCATGATGGCATTGGCATTATTGTATTTATCTCTTTTTATTCTGTTTGTATTTATTTCTTATTTTGTTTTCTTATGGTCTCTCTGTTGTTCATCATTCTTTTATAATTTTGTTACATTTTCATTGTTTCATTTTCCTATCCTGTATCCATGCTTCCCGCACCTTTTCTCCCTTTTACCTGCCCAGCTGTTCTTACTGTTTCACATCAGTCATCGTTTGTCTCCTTTCCAGTGTGGTTCGGTGGGTAAATGTCGTTTGCCATTTCTTACTTTTCCATTTATCTTTCCACTTTTATTTTCCTTCGCCTTCATTGCTTTTTATCCCTATCTTTTCTTATCTCGCCTTTTACTTTATCTTCCTCGCTCTTTCCCATATTTCCATAATTTTATTTATTTTATATTAACTGTACATTTCCTTTGTCCTTTTATTTTTCATTTATTATCTTTTTATTCAATACCCTCACATCCCCCCCCCTCATCATTCCTGTCTTGTCCTTAACCTTACTTTGCTGCTTTGTATTATTACTGATTTATGTTTCTGTACTTTTCTATAGCCTTTTTTGTATATTGTTTTTTATATATCATTCTGTATTCCATTTGTCATCTCTTTTCTTGGTCTGTTATTTTTGTCACATCTAGTATTTTGTTCATTACAGCCTTGAAGAAGAGCTGCAAGGCAGGTCGAAACGTTAAAATATTTCTACTTAGACATAGTGTTCCTCTTTGACTGCATCCCTGATTATCTTCTTCATCAATTTAGATAGCATGTCAGTATATAAAGTCAAGCCTGTAGTACTGCAGGCCGGTATAAGAAATCAGCTATAGGGGAAACCAGTAAAAGTAGAAACTGTACTGTAAAGTAATTTCATTGTTCCTAATGAAAAATAAACTTTATTCTGGGACAGACTATCCCCTAAGAATAATTAAAGTGCACAATAAAAGGTACAATTGTCTGGCTGAGATTAGTTGAATCAACACAGTAGTATAACTAAATTAGGAGAAAAAAGTAGAAATAAGAAATAAAAAATAAAAAATGAATAAAAATTAAAATTTAAGTTAATAAACAAAAGAAAAAATTAAAAATACAATAAATAGATAGAAAATAAAAATAAAAATAAATAAAAACAATCAATTGTAAACATTTTAGAACACTTATGTACATTTACATATTATTTACAATTTTGTGGAAGACTGAAAATCGAGGAGATGGATAAATAAAAGATGTTTAAAGGAAGTTAAGGATGAAGCTCTGCGAATATGGATAGGTAAGGAATTCCAAAAGGAGGTAGCACGGATAACGAAGGATTTTTCAAAGGAGCCAGTTATATGTGAGGGGGTATATAGGTTGGAAGGTTGGGATCTTGTATTCAGGTGGTAAATGGAGGAACGCAGAGTAAGTAGGTCTAGGATATAGGAAGGTTTATTGGTTTTTAATGACTGGAATAGGAAAGTGCGGAGGAAGTACTGTCGAAAATCGGGGAAAAGCCACCCTAGCTCTTTGTACCGGTAAGATATGTGAGACCGTCTGCTGACCCCAAAGGTAAATCTTATGAAACAATTCATTAGTCTCCTCAGTCGCATCTCTAGCTCAACAGACAGTCCCCGTACACCAAGCACCCGTAATCAAAGTGGGGAAAAATGAGAGAGGATACCAGAAGTTGGCGGGTACTTCGGGGAAAGGAGTCACAATGTCTTTGGAGCTGTTTGAGGATCATGATGGATTTTCTGGTTATTTGGGAAATGTGGTTATTCCAAGATAAGTGTTGATCAAAGGAGATTCCGAGGTTTTTGATGGAAGTTTGAAATTGAATTGTACGGTTGTTGAGGTAAAGTAATGGATAGTAAGGGAGGGAATTAAGGGTAGGTTTTGAACCGGATAGCCTTGCTTTTCTCTGGATTCAGGCGTAGCTTATTTTTCACTGCCCATTTGCAGATGTTCTCAATATCATCCTGAATCTTACGAGATGCTTCTAACATATCTGAAGGATGGAAGGATAGGTAGATTTGGAGGTCGTCGGCATACAAATGATACTGGGAGTGGCGTATAACTTGGGGTAGGTCATTAATATAAGCAGAGAAGAGGATAGGTAACAGGGAGGATACTTGAGGAACACCTCTTTCTAAAGGTAGTGAGGATGAGGGAGGTTTGTTGGGAATGATAACTGTTTGGGAACGGTGAGACAAGAAGGAGCGAAACCAGCTTAAAGCACTGTTGGATAGGGAAAGGTTATGTAATTTGGAGAGGAGAATTGCATGATCAATGCAATCAAACGCTTTTGAAAAATCGAATAGGACAAGGATTGCTATTTTCTGTTGGTCCATGGAGGAATGGAGGTCTTGGGTTATCTTTAATAGGGCAGATTGAGTGGAGTATCCTGAACGGAAGCCTGATTGTATAGGATTGAGGAGATCTTTGTGCTCAAGATAGGTAGAGAGTTGTGAATGGACTAATCTTTCCAGTGGTTTTGACAGGTTTGACAGAAGGGAAATAGGCCTAAAATGGGAAGCTAAGGAGAGGGAGGGGTTTTTATTAAGCGGGCGCACAAGGACATTTTTCCAGGCAGCGGGAAAAGTGGAGTTTTGTAGGGAAAAGTTGTAAATATGTAGAAGGGCGGGAAGAATGGCAGGAAGACTGAGTTTAATAATTTTTACCGGAAGTTGATCAACACCATAATCATTGGTTCGGGATTTGAGTATGGAAGTGATTAGGTCATTGGGAAGAATGTGAAGAAAATAGAAGTTATCGGGATTGAAAGGGGTTTGAGGAATGGGGTGTGTTGGGGGAAAGGGATTAATTTGTGGCTCGTTAGGAAGGGGGTTAGCGAAAAAATAGTTAAGTTCATCAGGAGAAATAGGGAAGTTGGTACAGGGAGTGTGGAGCCGGCAATAGAAAATTTTCTTAGGATTTTCCACTTAGACTTAGGATCAGGAGCTTGGGATAGGATATTATTGAAATACTGTGCCTTGGCACGTTGCAATGAAGACTGAGCAAGGTTTCGGAGATGTTTGAAAGTGGAGTAGTCCTCTGGAATTCGAGTTCGCTTGAAGCGCCTCCTAGCAGCGTCTCTTCTCTTCATCAATTCTCTAATTTCTGGGCTAATCCAGGGAACGGGGGACCGTCGGAAAATGATGTCTTAAGTGGTGTTAGGTGATTGAGGAGTGAAAGGAGATTTGAAGAGAGGCATTCAACCATCTCATCGATGGAATGGGAAGAAAATACGGGCTCTAAGGAATGGGATAACATGTCAAGTAAAGGATCTATGCTTTTAGGAGTTAATGATTCGAGATTTCGCCAGGAAATTTGCTTAGGGAAAAAGATGGGTGTGGGAATGTTATAGGATATCTGAATGAGATCATGGTAAGACAGAAATGGCATTGGATTTTGGGAAGACGAGAGTAGATTCTTAGGTGAGTCTATGATTATGAGGTCTAGTAATGTATCCCTAAACTGGGTATGATGTGTCGGTTGAAAAGGAACAATGAATAGGTTAAGGGAGTAAATCAATTCTAGTAAGTATGAGTATCAATTCTAGTCAGGAGAGTCAGAAAGCAGATTAGTGTTGAGGTCACCTGCTATGATTATGTTATTGTACAATGGTACGTATGACAGGAAAGAGGATTCAAATGTTGGATCGAATTTAACTTGAGGAGGGCGGTAGACTATGACGTAAATGAGTAAGGATGAGTTAAAGGAGATTTCTGTGAATATATATTCTATGTGTGGAGAATCAGGAGAGGGTGATTTGTATAGGGTTTTAACTCTCATGCTATCATGAACGTACAAGCCGACCCCTCCACCTTTTCGTTCCCCATGGTCATGACGAATGAGAGTATATTCAGGTATGTTTACAGAGGAGGAAGGGATACTTGGTTTGAGCCAGGTTTCTGATACGGCGATAATATGGTAGGAATTATGAAGGAAGTGGTGAAGGAATTCATCATAGTGAGCCATGAGGGATTGGGAATTAACGTGGCAGGTTAAAAGGATATCAGTCATGAGAGGAGAGGGAAGAAAGTAAATTATAGGAAAGCACATAATGTACTGGGAAAGTAATTAAGGAAAAAGGAACATTTCGTGGTTTTACTTCAAAAAGAAATAAAAATATAAATATAGAATATAAATTTAAGAATTTAAACATTGAAAGCCATAACAGAATTAATAAACCATAAAAAAGTATGTGAAACTGAAAATTAGAAATATAAATTCCTGAATTAAAAATAAATAAAAACATTCTATGGTAAAAATAAAAAATATAAATTCCTGAATTGAAAATAAATAAAAACATTACTCTGTGGTGAAAGTAAAAAAAATCTAAAAAATAAAAATAAAATATATATAAATGCCAAAAAAAAATATGGTTGCCTTCTTTTGCCTTGCCAGCCAGTAGAGATGTCGATTATTGCGCGTCATCTCCTCACCTATAAAAATTTTCTCATCGCTGTCCCATCCTAGGTGTCGCGTGGAGAAATCTCTCTTCACCTTTCGGAGTCGGATGACTTCATCACGAACAGTCCTCCCGACGAAACGTGCGATAATAGACGGGGGCCTGGGGTCTTCTCTAGGTCGTTTTCGCTCCACATAATTTATATCATCTACTCCGAGCTTAACACCCAGAGCAGATCCTATGGAACAAATAATGCCCTCTGTGGTTTCTCTGGTTTTAGTTGGATCAATTGAATTTGATAAATTATTTTGCTCTAGATAATTTATTTTCATTTCTAAATTTGATACCTGGGTTTTTAAGGAAATGTTTTCAGTGAGTAATTCTTCTATTATTTTTTCCTGCTTCAAGGCAATTTCTTCCAGTTTCTTTAGTCTTTCACTATTTTCAAACGCCAAATCACCCTGCTTATTTAGGGTGCCCTTAACCTCCCCTATGTCCTCCACAATTTTTTCCATTTTAGTTAAAATGGTGGAAATATTATCCTCCATGGTTTGACCCACAGAGGAGACTTCTTTGCCTTTTAAAACAGGGCTATTTGGTCTTAGTGATGTCGTCATGATTGGCATTGCCATTTTTTTTTCTGTTTTTGACTCTGTCACGTTGGCACATTTGCCGTGGTAAATAATTTTACACGTAGTGCATGCAATTGCCAATTTGTCATCCCTGGCGACAGTGGTATTGCAGACCGGGCACTGAGTCATTCTACGATATTGGTAGTACTTGAAGGCAGCGGAGGGGATGAGTGAGAGTGGGGGGAGGTCTTATCTTGGTAGGTACTGACTATTCAGATAATATAAGCTTACAAGCCTACCTGTAATACAGCTATTAATAATTATTGTTGAGCCTTGATTCCAGTTGTTATCAATCTTCACTAACTAATGTGAAGATTATAGCAGAAATAAACTAGTTAGGTAAAACTGATGACGAGCTATTGATTTATAATGAAAAAAACAAAAACAAATTGAGAGCGAGAATATACAGATGTGCACTGGGTAAAGGCTAGAGCCAGACTGCTCATTATAATACATATAAATTTTCTTAGAAGCGCATCACTGCGTTTACAGCGGCTGGTAGTGGAAAGGTCTGTGAGTTTAGGTATCTCTTTGAGCAGAACTGACGCCGTCGCTCTTGAGTAAAATGACTTCCAAACTAGTGTTTTCAAGTTCATTGTCAATGAGATATTAGCAGAAAGTGTGTCTTAATTTTCTTGTATTTATGATGCAAGTAATAGACTCTACAAGAATCAAGTTGTGAAAGACAATGAATGCATAGAAGGAAATAGCAGAATGTATGGAGAAACCAGGTGAATTGTTTTATGCATACCATTTACATTCTTGTTATATGTGATACATATTTTAGAACTCGACAAACATGTGAGGCAACATAATGTCTGAATTGTCCACTTATAAGGTGGTAGAAACATAATATTTCTTTCCTAGAATACTTTTTATCAAAAATCCCACTTTTCCCTACCTTGCTATAAGTATCCACATCAGTGAAGATAAACATGTAGTTTACATCAACGATAGCAAGTAAAACAATGGAGAAAAAATTGGTTATAATTGAAGTACAAAGAACCACTTTATGCAAGACAGAATATTCGCACATACTTTCCTTCAGTCGTTACCACAAAATTAGCTAATTGCCATTTTTGTTCGAATTGTTAAGCTTTTTTTTTTTCTTTTAATTTATCAGGTAGTATTGGTGGTAAAAAAATCAGTTTGCTGTTAGAACTGAAAGCGCCAGTTTTACAATTCTGCTGATGTTACTGAATGAAATTCTAAATGCCAAAGCCAGCTAACGAAACGATTCCACTGATGCCATAAACCTGAAACGAAAATTACAAATGTAAGTCATTTGTAAAATGAATGAAATTACTAATTAAAAATCATTTCTGTTGTTACGACTTTTGTCCTATGCCAATACTACTCACACTGGGTAATTGTGTCCATTTTGGTTGTAGCGAATGATCGTAAGATAAGGTGGAAAATATAAAAGATACTTCCCTCAAGAGGCAAAAGAGAGGAATGGGACTATAATTTATGTTTCTAGTAAACCAAAACCATGGCCATAAGCCGATATGTTATCGTTCCCTGGAAAAATTATTCACAAGCAGAGTAAGTTAATTTTTCGTGTTTTTACGTTACTCAAAATATTGTATTTTACTGTACAATAAAAAGCTTTGTAATATCTTTAATTTTCAGAACTTTATATCGAACACATCAGCTGACAATACCTATTGTCAGGGAGACGAAGAAACAGTGAACAAAGAAACAATGGCAACTGTAGATTCATTTAACTGAAGTTATGCGTTAAAGTTCATTTAACTGAAGTTAAAGTCCACCCCTCCTGGTGATTTATTTGTTCGCCCTTGTAAATGGCAAAAGCATAATGAGAAAGTGATCAGTTTCTTGGATTAAACGCGCAAATAAATGAATGACATTTTAAGGGCGTTGGTTCAGAAGCACAATGACGATATATATCTATTTTTCAAAAGCATAGTGATATTCTTAAAGAAGCTGAGGCCTGATCTGATTAATGAGGCAAAAATGGAAAGTTTACAGATGGTCTTCAAACTGAAAATTCGCAATTCAATTTACATCTTTGCTTCGAAACATGTTCTACTAGTTCAGCAATGGCGTCACCTTCAGCAACAGTTACTATAAACTGTGATCATACAAATTTTTTAGAGTCACATGACTGTATGCAGTTGGAAGAGTTTCAAAATTATGTAACGTTGTAACAAGTTCCTTTTTATTCAAATAAATTGTATGCATATAATATAGAATTCACCGTTCTCCTATACCACTAATATAGCGTTTCTCAATTTTTTAGTATCTGCGGCCCAATTTTCAATAATTGTGCCCCCCCCCCCTCTCATACAATAATAATGTATTTGAGCATTTTGATGCTAAAGCTATACTAGAACCTTATTTACGAACCTTAAAAATTACAATCCTATTTATAAGTGTATTTTATTCCCTCCTTTAATATTATCACACCCATTGATTTACCTTTAATCATATCACATGGTTGACTTTATGAAACTAAAATATTTTTTCTTTTTGAATGATAAAGTTACATTCAGTTTTTCTTCAGGGTTGATAGGATACTGATGTCTGAAGAATCTGTTCTAATTAGAATCTCATCCTTTATAACATCCAAAAAATAATCAAACAACGATATTGTTGACAACATTGTTGTATGTTGTCATCCTGCAGTAAATGCTGATTGATAAGTTTTGCAAAGGAACCCTCATTCCCTCTTTTAAAAAAGGCATGGACCTATCATTACTCTAAGGCCCCCCGCAGACTGCAGACTTTTTATCGGCCGATAGTTTGGTCGGTCTCTTAATTAGTATGGAGATATAGGCATGTGCTCACATTATACCGATTCAGAATCGGCCGATAAAAAAGTTGATAGGCTTCCCGATTGACATCAAACTAATTCGTCGGCTAACTCTCGGCCGACTGTTTAATCATTGTTGGCTAACTACGAACTACGCACACACAACGATTGTTAATCGGCCGATAGTACAGTTAGCTCCTAGGTTTGGCGTCGTACAGTGCGAATATTTTTATAATGGCATCACCCAATTCACAATCCTTGATTGTTGAAACATCAATCATCAAGTTAATTGAAGAAATCGAACGAAGGCCTGTGCTTTATAAAAAAAGTTCAAAAGAGTATTGTGACGCAAATGTCAAGAAAAAACTATGGTTGGAAGTTTGTGAAGCAGTTGTTGAAGATTGGGAGCAGCTTAGTGCCGAAGAAAGAACAAACAAAGGTACGTAACGATTCATGTGCATTTTTATTTTTTTACGTTGAACTAAATAATTATAGCTAGGGACCACCTTTGTATGTATTTAAATATTTTTTTTATACCTCATGCACTGTTTTTAAAGGATTAAACATATCAACGTTTTCCCTGTAAATAACAAACGAATTTTAGATTATTTTTTTCAAATTTCCTTCAGTCCATGTTTATCATTCGTTTCGTTATTTACAAGTATGCCAAGACTAGTGGCAAGCAATCATTCAAACCAGAGGTGGAAATATGTCTTATTAAATACAAATAAAAAAGTTAAAGTTAAAATTGCAAAAAATGAAAATTTAAAAAAGTAAGTTTTCTAACTTTTTTTGTTTATTGTAAAAAAAATATAATAATATACTTAAATAAAAATTGTTTATGTCTAGTTTAGGAATGTTTACAATAGACTTCAGAACCTTTCTTTATTATGAATACGTTTTTAAAAAATTCGAATATATGTAAGTGCTGCAATACTTATGACGGGGAGTTTATTTGAAGGATATCACATATTTTCCATTTTCTTAAAAGATAACATTATTATATCTTATTTTTAATCCACAACAATTTATACTGACAAAGTAATTAAGCAAAAGAGCATTAGTTCAGTTTTAGGGAATGCTAATTTCCGAAAATACTCGGAACGATGGCTAATGCTTTAATTTTGGTAAGAAAATTTTCCTGGAACCTCACTCCCTCTCTGTTTTTTTTTTTTTTTTTTTTTTTTTTTTTTTTTTTTTTTTTCTTTTGCATTTTTTTTTGCTTTTTTTTTACTTTCCAATTTTTTTCAGTACTCTTAGATCATTTATTATAAACTGATATGCTCAAATCTAGACGTGATTTTACTTTTGAAAATTTATAAATAGAAATAATTATGAAGAATGTATTAATATTTGTGTACATATGCTTGGTTTTGAATTAAATATTTTGCGCTAAGGACCCAATATTTTATTTTACATATACATTTTTTTTAATTACATATTTGTTTGAAAAAAAACAACATATATATGTGCATATTTTTAGTTTTATTTCACATATTTCACTATCAACACATTTACTTAATGTATATTGTTTTGTACAGTTGTAAATATCAATAAATGAGGGGAAAAAAAAAAAAAAAAAAAAAATTTCACATATAAATACGGTCTCTAATTATAACATTTATTACATTAATTATTTACACTTTGTTATATTGACACAGAATTGCGCCTCCAGGAGAAATAAAGTATGATGACATGTACTGTCTCACATTATTCATATTATTTCTTCCTCGGCTATCTTCATTTATAGTTAAGTTATTCATGGGACAACTATAGAGAGTTTCTGCGAAATTTATTCCATCTTTGATTCTTACATAATTATGCAGGACACAGCAAGCTTTAATAATTCGGACACAAAAATTGATATTGACATTAATTGGTCGGTGAAAAATACGCCATTTGCTAGCGAGAATTCCAAAAGTACACTCAACCATTCGTCTAGCTCTTGTATGTCTATAGTTGAAAATTCGTTTGGTGTAGTTTAAATTTCTTTTTGCATAAGGACGTAATATATGATTCCCAAGTCCAAACGCTTCATCCCCTACGACAGAGAATGGAATAACATCTCCGACTTCATCATTAGGCAAATCCCTTCCGAAGGGAACATTTAATCAGCCGTTTACCCATTTCTGATGTTTTAAATATTTCCGAATCACTGAGTGTTCCATAAGAACCATCATCAATATAAACAAATTTATAATATGCGTCTGTCCAAGCCATTAACACGCAAGAAAAGAATTTTTTGTAGTTGAAATATGATGAACCGGAATGTTCTGGCTGTATCATCCGGATATGTTTGCCATCTATAGCTCCAATTATGTTAGGAAAATTTGTGCGACTATAAAATTCGTCTGCGATTTTAATCCAGTCGCCTTCTTGTTTGGTTGGCATGTACAATGGTTGAAGTCCATTCCATATTTGTTCACATGTAGTTGTAGTAATATCTCGTATTGTAGAAGCTCCCATCAGATAATCAAAAGATAATGTGTTGAAACTAGCTCCGGTAGCCAGATATCTGTAAAGAAAAAAAATTAGAATTTAGAAATATAAATTAATTATATTTTAATATTTTTCAGGTCGCGATGTGCAAAAAAAATGGGCTAATTTAAGGACTTGCTTTCGTCGAGAATTGAACGCACAAAGGAACACCAAGTCGGGGCAAGCTGCGACCAAGAGGCGTAAATATGTCTACTTTGAACAGCTATTATTTTTACTTCCATTCATAGAAAATAGACAAACTGAGGGGAACCTGGAAGAGGACAGCTCTCAGGAAAATGACGAGGATGATGATCAAACTGATCCATCAACTTCCACCCCGATTCATCAGCAGAAGAAGAGATCTAATGCATCGAAGCATACCGACTTGGATGAAGCATTATTAAAAGCATTAAATGAGACTAATGCTGATGAAGATGTAAACTTTGCTTTGTCTTTAGTCCCTTCCCTCCAAAATTTGACCGCAGTAGAAAAACTTGATGCTAAAATAGGTATTCTTAACATTTTTAAACATATAAGACTAGCTAGGTGTGTTCAGTCTACTTCTCAGCCAAATTATAGGTACAACATAGTTCATCAACCCTTTACTTCTTTTCCTCGGACCAACATGCCACAGCAACACTTACAGGATACTAACAGGTCTACACCATCCCCAATTTGCCAACAACACTCATTCAAACTATTTCATCACCAAGAAACTCCAACAATACAGCCCAGTTTTATTCGAATTTTTCAGAGGATTCGCAAATATACGAATTGTAAACATTTTATAATCAATTTACAATCAAACAACAACAATTTTTTCATTATTTTTATTTATGTATTTATTTATTTATTTATGTATATTTTCAACAATTTATAATAAAAATAGCGATTTTTGTAATTTTAATTCTAATAAAAATAGTTAAAAAATATTTGTGGCATATCTTACCTTAATGTAACACTCAATCTCTCCTCCACAGGTATAGAAAGTCTTAAATTGGTATCCTTCTTCACTATAGCTGGTCCAATTAGCATGACTAGTTCATTGAAGCTGGTTATACTCATCCGATAAAAGGCAAAAAACTTTTTCGGGTAATCAATCAATTTGGAATGCATGCTGTAGAATTTTCCATTAAATAATCTGTCACTTAGAGGGGGATGCACCCAATACTCCCGGAATCTCTTTTTGATTTTCCTCCTCCATTGTATTAGAGCTATAATGACATTTCTAGGCAATGTTTTCATTGTGCGACCGCTTACTTCAACAGTCAAACAGAAACTAATTGTAAGTAATAACTAAGTAACTAGGTAAATCGTTCGAGAATAGTCGGCCGACTGTTTGCCAGTCTGCGCCCTCTTCACCAACCCGACTGTTTAGTTGGCTCAGTGTGCGCACTAGCAGCCCAACCCGACTAAACTATCGCCCGATAAAAAGTCTGCAGTCTGTGGGGCCCCTAAAGCATCATTTGAATTACTGATTTCAGAAACAACATAAGTTAATAACATAATGTTAACCCTTTGGCTGCTACTGACTACTATATGAGTCCTGGTGGTTGCAGTGCTCGGGGTACTACTGACTACTAGTGCCTCTTATAGCCAGTAGATAGCATACAAATTCACTTTCGTCTATTTTAGGGACCTTCTGTATACCTGCTTCGACCCTTTTTTACTTCCATGTACCGTTTCTCTTTACCTGAAATTTTGCTTTCAGTATATTTTCTTTTTTTGTAGTGAATAGTTGAGTGCATTCATATGTCTAAAAGAATTTATTCTGTAGAATTAGTACTTTGCAAGTGAAACTGAAGGAGAATCTTCTTCAGATTATGACATGGATTTTTTTGATCAATTCGGCAATGTATATGTTGGAGATATGCCGGGATTTAGTGGAATATCAAATAGAAGAGAAAAGGAGAATGGGAAACATGAATAGAAAATGTAGAATAAATACAGAAAATGGAAACACAAAGTGCAAAAAATATGCTGTACACTGCAGGTGCCTAGACTATCCCGCACCACTGTATCCTCCCACCGCAGAAGCATGTCGCAGCCAAAGGATTAATACTATGACTTATGTTGTTTCTCAAATCACCCATTTGATCACTCAGATCACCCATTGATATATTTGTTCCAGTATAATTTCTTCTTCTTCCATTTCTTCTAGCATTAGTAGGCATAATAGAATATCATGGTTACTCGTTTTACTGGCATCTGCTGCCTCTTAGAAAACGTACCTTTAACCTGTCAATTATTGATACAGTTATCTGATTTATTGAGAACATTTATTTTCTTGTTTTTGTTTTATTGATTATTTATATTTTTTATTTATTACAAAGTTTATTTAGTTGTCATTTCTCTTTTTCTTCACTGAAGTATATCATGTTTGTTGCAGTTTTTTTTCTTGTTAGCATACACATTAAAAAATCTGTTTTTAATTTTTACTATCCACATTTAAATGTCTTTTGTTTTATAATTGATGTATTAAAGCCAACATAGCCTGATTAAGTGTACCATCTCATTATACTTTTAATTATTCTTAGGAAACAATGCATAATAAAATTAAGATTTTTTTGTTTTTAGATACGAATAATTTGATCAACCGAGAAGAGAGCATCTGCCAGGATGGCTTGAAAGCTGAAATAAACATGGATTTCGGAATATCTGTAAAACCTTACCTTCCTCACTGTGACTATAAATCAATACAAATGTCTAAATTGAAAACACATACTCCGGCCCATCATACAGATGAAAGGCCTCATCAATGTCCTCATTGTAATTACAAAGCTACAGAGGCTAATGCTTTAAAAGAACATATAATGGCTCAACATACAGATAAGAAGCATCAGTGCCCTCATTGTATTTATAGGGCTGCAACATATAGTACTTTGAAAAATCATATAATGGCCCATCATACAAGTGAGAAGCCTCATCAATGTCCTTATTGTGACACTAAAGTAGTACAGAAGTCTTCTTTAAAAAAACACATAATGGCCCGCCATACAGGTGAGAAACCTCATCAGTGTCCTCACTGTGACTATAAATCAAGTGATAAATATACTTTAAAAAATCATATAATGGCCCGTCATACAAGCGAGAAACCTCATCATTGTCCTCATTGTGACTACAAAGTTGTACAATTAGCTTCTTTAAAACAACATATAATGGCTCATCACACAGGTGAGAAGCCTCATCAATGTCCTTATTGTGACTACAAAGTTGTACATGTAGCTTCCTTAAAGAAACATATTATGGCCCGCCACACGGGTGAGAAGCCTCATCATTGTCCTTACTGTGACTATAAAACAAATGGTACTTCTTGTTTGAAAAATCATATAATGGCCCGTCATACACACGAGAAGCCTCATCATTGTCCTCTCTGTGACTATAAAGCATTACTAAAGTCTTCTTTAAAAACACATATAATGTCTCATCATACAGGTGAGAAGCCTCATCAATGTCCTAACTGTGACTACAAAGTAGTACATAAGTTCTATTTAAAAACACATATAATGGCCCACCATACAGGCGAGGAGTCTCACCAATGTCCTCACAGTGATTATAAAGCTGTACAATTGGGTAATTTAATAAAAACATATAATGGCCCAGCATACAGGCAATTAGCCTCATAATTGTGACTGTAAGGCAACAAAAATAATTATTTGATTATTTTTATATTGTTTATTTTGTATTTAGTTGTTAATTTACTGATATGTAAAAATATTTTATATTTTATTTTAGTCAGAGTGTGATTATATATGTAATCTGTTTAAAAAAAAAAAAGGATAGTCAATAAGAAAATGTCACTCAACCCTATTTGTCATAGGAGACTAAACCTTTTATAAAAAATATGAAATAATATGTATCAAGCATACTGACAATATAAAACCTGTTTTTGAAGTGTCCTCAAAATAGGACTGTGAGCATTGAAGGGATTTCTTGTTGAAAGAGGGGGAGCAGCTGAACCAGCATGGTCAAGAGTTGGCATGTCCTTCCATGAATGAAGGGCCAACCTTAGGAAATGTTATTTTGTCATTTGAGTCAGTTTGCTTTGTTGTGTGTGGGTAGATAGTGAAAATATATAAAGTAAAAATGTATTCTCTAGTAGAAGACATCTTGGCTTGCTTTAAGAGATGGGAGGAGGAACATGCTATGAATGAGGCAGAGGTTATTATATATTGTATTGTGTGAAGAACATGTGTAATGAACATGGTACAGAAGTAGGGCTCCGCACTAGAGTTGTAGAACAAATGTTGTTGGTTGTCAATGATCCATTCAGTTATGAAGTTTATTTTGATATTGATATTTATTATCTTTTCACTTTATTCCCACTATTATTTGAACTGATTGCTTCAGGATCCAGATAAATAGGGACGATGAGAGAAATCAAAATCAAGAAGTGTCCTTTCACTTGAGGTACACCATGATGGTATAGAAGGATTGATGAATTAATTGCCACTTCTATTGGAATTAATTCATCAATCCAAATTGAGGAAAAAATATTTTAAAGAGTATTTAAACCAAGAGCTCATTCAAAAAGGATGTATCAAAACAGAGGCCAAAGTAAATTTTCCTGAACAGATGAGAGAGTAGGTTGAAGGATGTCTGAGGAAATTGTGGATAGGGGATGTGAAGAAAGGAATGGCAGCAAAAGGATAACAGGAGAAAGATTAGTTGATCAAAAGATGGTTTGAACAAATAACTGATAAAGATCAGGATACAATAACTAAACAAACCTGAAGGTATTTTTCATTTTATAAGTTTCCAAAACAGAAAGGGTAATTATAAAAATCACAGAATGAGATAATGTATGGACTAAAACTATATAAAAAAACAAATTACAATAAAGGTTGTACAAATTTATCAACACCCCAATATTACCATTGTACAATCACAATGAGTTTTTATTTAAAAGAACTGTTCTCATAAATACTTCACCAAATTATTGGACAAAACTATTAACCATACAGATACAATCAATTTAAATCAGAGTTTTTAAAGGAAAAAAACAAAATGAATTAAAAATATTCAGTTTATTTGTTAACAAATCTACTTACGAATATTCCAATGGATTTAACTATAAAAATTATAACTAAAAAGTGGTATGAAAGAAATCATTCACAAAAATTAAAAAACCTATATAACCTTTTTACTATATCCCAAATTTTTTTTAAAGCATTTGGTGGACTTCCAAGACTTCTGGTCCAGGAGGTAGATTTAGCCTTTATCCACCTTTAGAAAGCTTTGATTTAGGTCCTTTAAATAAGCTCTGGAAAGCACTCAGTTTGTCAGAAATTAGTGATAGTCTGAGATAAGGCATACTAGTCCTTTATAAAGGTGCAGAATTGGGAATTAAATTTTGAAATAGCAGTGTTACTAATTGTAAACGAAAGTATTTAAAAAAAAAAAGTTTTGATATCATGTCCCCTCAGCGTTACACATCACCAAGGGATTAAATCAAAGTTGCTGCTAATCACCTACTCTCTTTAACATGGTTATTAAACAAGCTTTCTAGAAATAGGAGAAAAATATTAATACATGGGTTTGGAGTGTTTGAAAGATATCTAATTCATGCTATAAATTGCAGGAGTTTATATTATAAAAACAAAATGAATTACAAATATTCGGTTTATTTGTTAACAAATCTATTTGCAAATATTCCAATGGATTTAACCATAAAAATTACAACTAAAAAGTGGTATGAAAGAAATCATTCACAAAAATAAAAAAAACTATGTATCAAAGGACTAAATACTTAATTCAAAAAGCAGTATTATATTTTACAAAAAGGTAGTGTCTCGATGGAATCTAATATAAGTGTAAATATCCTATATATAATTTCGATTTCGACTACTACAACACCTACTTGACAAACGTTCAAATCTCCCGATTCACTACAAAAAACTCATCTATATGACGATTATCAGACCTATTTGGACTTACGGAATAGAGTTATGGAGATCCATCAAATTCTTCCTGCATCCAATCCAAAATGCTAGATGCTCCTTACTTTGTCACAAATGAATCGATCCACAATGACCTTAATATCCCATATGTTGCTGATTTGGCACGAACCAGATACCTTTCCTTTCATAATAAACTCACTGCTCATCCAAATCCAATTGTTGCACAACTTGCTTCCCATTCCATTCCTGGCAATCCTCCGAGGCGTCTGAAAAGAAAATGGCCTTATGATCTTGTTTTGTAAACATTCATTATAGTACTACCAATGGGTAGTTCCTCTACAAGTTTTATTCACGTCATTATATCTCATATGTACCACATATTTACTAGATGTGTTTTTTTAAATACAGTTGTAAATTTCTATTAATAAGAGAATGAAAAAAAAATTTTTAGTTGAAAGTTATGTTGCTGAGGTCGAGGATGAAGTGGGGAAAATTGGCTATCAGATATGGGATTTTTAACACAGTTAGATGGGCGATCTCAATATCAGTGTCAATTATTTCATCAATCCTAAGAATTGTCCTATCAAATGTGAGTGGATCACTATGACTGGTTAGTAGAGGTGGGCTAAACAGTTATTTTTTGGTATTAGGTTACTACCTTATGGCTCTATCCCAGTAATAGGTGATTCAAGTAAACCCCTGCCCTACCGCTAGAATGCGCGCCAATCAATCATTGCTGTTGCCAATAACTCTTCGGGATCCAATAACGCTTAGAATCACTGCAGTTCTTCCAACAGTTATTAGATTAACTCCTGTTGCTAGTTCTGTTATCGATCACCGACCTGGCGCTAGTGGTTCTAACCTATTACAAACTTACTTTTAGACATTTTGACTGGTAGTTCATCAGTTTATCCTACTCCCCATTGCTAATAATGTTAATAATTTGTATATTAGTAATCCTACAAATGATAAATAAAACAAAATCAACTAAAATTATTGTGTTTATTTTTTTTAACGAAAAATTTTAGAAGCCAATTAAAAGTTGTCAAAATATATACAAATTAAAAATAAATATGCCAACTATGATACAAACGAATTCAACTAAATAAATCTTTAAAAAACATTGTCCATATTTAATTGTCTTGCCAAGATTTTATTTAAAAAAAATATATATAGGTGTTAGTAAAACATATTTGAACAATTATGAAGACTCAACAATTACAAGTAGCCTGTATCAATCTGTTACCTAAGCATTTATTGTGTCTTAAAATATAGGCTGTAAGATAAAATAAAGAAGAAAATAACAGAGGTAGAAGCAGGATTCAGACTGGGCCATCTTAGGTCAAGTTTTTACTATACCACAATTTTTTTTTAAAAGCATTTGATGGACTTCCAAGACTTCTGGTCCAGGAGGTACATTTAGCCTTTATCCACCTTTAGAAAGCTTTGACTTAGGTCCTTTAAATAAGCTCTGGAAAGCACTCAGTTTGTCAGAAATTAGTGATAGTCTGAGATAAGGCATACTAGTCCTTTATAAAGGTGCAGAATTGGGAATTAAATTTTGAAATAGCAGTGTTACTAATTGTAAACGAAAGTATTTAAAAAAAAAAAAGTTTTGATATCATGTCCCCTCAGCGTTACACATCACCAAGGGATTAAATCAAAGTTGCTGCTAATCACCTACTCTCTTTAACATGGTTATTAAACAAGCTTTCTAGAAATAGGAGAAAAATATTAATACATGGGTTTGGAGTGTTTGAAAGATATCTAATTCATGCTATAAATTGCAGGAGTTTATATTATAAAAACAAAATGAATTACAAATATTCGGTTTATTTGTTAACAAATCTATTTGCAAATATTCCAATGGATTTAACCATAAAAATTACAACTAAAAAGTGGTATGAAAGAAATCATTCACAAAAATAAAAAAAACTATGTATCAAAGGACTAAATACTTAATTCAAAAAGCAGTATTATATTTTACAAACAGGTAAAAAGGTAGTGTCTCGATGGAATCTAATAAAAGTTTAAATATCCGTGGAATAACTATAAATTACAAAAGTCTAAATAGATATTACAACAAGCTAATATATTTATGATTTAATAATCATTGCTAGATTTTAACTATTCATTATAATCATAAGATTTTAATGACATTCACTTGTCATTAAATTATTATTTGTAATATAACATAAGAAAAAGCATTTGATATTAACTAGCCATTTCAACTTTTTAAAATTTCGATTAGAAAACACTAAGACCCTGAACATTCGGGAACTATTTCAGTACAAGCAAAATTTAAATAAAATCTGGTGTTACAAAGCTCACCTAAAATTTTCAACACTTTGTATTAAAGTAGAACCTCTCTTAACTAAGAGATTTTTTATCGATTCGAAATGAAACAAAAAAGGAACTCATGAAGATTTATTTACAAATTAAAATCAATGCAATTATTTTTGTTCAAAGTTTCGAACTCCATCTATTATATGATTGTACTACGATCACGAATTTCTGTTTTAGTTCGAACCACGGCCGCTAGGAGCGTCATAACCCATCTGCGACCAGTTCTTATTTGCGTTATTAAATCACGTGACTGATCGGTTATTGAATAATAGGACAGCCATATGAGTTATTAGATAACAGAAGTTACACAACTGTTATTGAGAACCGATCTAAGAACGGTAACTGGTCTGATAACCTTAACCGATCGGTGCTTCTATCTGTTATAACCTAACTCCATACTCCAACCCTAATTTATTGTTATTTCCCCATCGTCCTCGATGGAAGATTTAATAAATTTGACTAATATTGTAAAATATAGTTATTCTGAAATACAAATTTAGGTTTATTTATAGATATTTTAAAATATGATCACTGGTAATAGGGTTTTTTCGGTTATAGGTGATTGGTGATAACAGTTCCGAGTCAATAATAGGTTATTTTAAAGATTACGTTATTTTTGTCCCACCTCTACTGGTTAGCAGCAAAATATAAGAGGTAAGAAGTTGTAATGGTGCCTGTTCACAAGGTATTTAGAAATGGCCCTCATAAATGCCTACATTGTTTACTGTAAAGCTAAAAAATGTATGATGGATGAATTGGACTTTATTAGTGCCGTCACTATACTCTATCTCAAGCTGCCGAGTGCTAGGTTGACTCCAAGGTGTCCACTAGCCCGGGTCCAAACAGCAAATCTTTTGGATTTTACAAGATTTGATGGGATCGGCCACCTCTTAGAAAGAAGAGATGTATAAAGGAGCTGTCAAGAAAAGACCTATATGTCTAAACTGAGAACATATTGTTAGAAATGCGATATTACTCTTTGAACTGAAGGCTTTACCGAATATCATAATTTATAATATATGTATTTTCTTTAGTATAAAAAGTTTAAAAAATTGCATTATGTCTAGACATTTTCATACAAATATAACAACTCTTCTAAGTTTTTGGTAATTTCATTTAGAACTCCCCGATGCCCACTGTTCTATTTTGAGTACCTCCTCCCTGGGACTTTGTTAACTTTAATACTTTTATTTTGTAGATAATATACGTTCAATTATCAAATACTGATAAAGAAAATTTAAAAAAACAAAATAGAAAATAATTTGGGAATAAATGGTTTAGGAGTAAAGTATAGTTGTAGATTGTTATATTTCTTGAAACCCCTCAAAGTTGTCGTTAATCTTTTATAATATTTCATTTATATAAAATGCTGATGCTGGATATTTTACAACATATTTTATTTAATGAGGATTGATGAATCATTTCCCTTTTCTATTGAAATTTTAAACATGCAATATGTTTTTATGGGTAGTAACTGGGTTTCAATATTAAACTGTCCGTTACCACTCATAACAATTATTGTTACTCATTAATAACAAAAATTAATATTTTTAATATTACATTCCCGCTTCTAGGCTGATCTTGAACTGCAGTAGTGCACCTCAGCACGGCCCTGCTAGGACTGGCGTACAGTAGTACGAAATGGTGTTTTTTCGAAAGTCATCGCATTTTGAGCCTCTAAATATTATTGCATCGACTTAAAATTTCCTATCGGTATGTTTTCAATGGTGTAGAATTCGAATCTGAAGTCTGTTTTCCCCCCCATCATTTCAGGATTTAGCTCTATCAACCAACAGTGTATCCAAAAAATCCAATTTTCATTCGTTCGTGTTTTGATTCGAGGGATATTATTTTCTATGATTTTTGATCTTTTTTCTGATTTTGTAAAAAATTAAACAATTTGTGGTTTGTCAAAAACCTGATAGGTAAAAATTTTTATATTTTCCCCAACCTAAAACGGATTGAAATTATATAGTTATGTAATAGAAGTAATCAATTACAACCCACAGGCTCCTATACTGTGGTTATCGAAATTTTATCGTTGCATCCATTTGTTCAAATTCGTCGTGTATACGCATTCAGTCCTATTGGGATATCAATTTTAAGCATTTTTATTGGTGAGTACCTGAGGATATTTGTTGTAGCAATTTGGACCACTTTTTTGTAGAAGTTGAATTATCAAAGTAAATCGAGTTTAAAAAAGAAAATCATTTATAAATTTGATCAGACCACCTAGAAGTTGATATAAAAATATGTGCCCTGTGTTTGTCAATAATAATACCAATAAAAATAAGGCCAAAAGAAATAATTTGTTGATTCTTCAAATTCTGATCTAATTGCTAATATTTTTATTAATCCTAGTGTGAAGTAAACAATAACTAGTTGGCCTGGTGAAACACAAGTCTGTAGATTAAATAAATTTTTTATAGACACGTTTAATTGTTATTTATTGATTTCATATTTATAAATTTGTAAAAACTGTACTTTTTGGATGAGAAAATCACTCCCTAAGATTACTGGCATGCCTTGTAACCTGCAAAGTAAAAGTGGTGGAAGGAACTGTTTAGATAACTTCATAGAACTTCTTATTATTTATTAAGAATTAATAATACATACAAACTTAAAAATTAAATTTTGTCCTAAATATAAATACAAAACTAGTTACTATATTACAAAATTGGTTTCCATTTACAAACAAAATATCTGCTAATTTCGATGACCCCAATCGACTTCTTTTTTTTTCAAGGTTTGCCCTTCTTTTGAAAATATTCTTTCTGAAGGCACAGAACTTGCAGGTATACACAGCCTCTTTAATGCTAAAGAATATAAATTTTGGTAAATATGCTTCTTTTGTTCCCACTACAATAAAGGTTCATCACTTCTTGGGAACAAGATTTCCGAAATATATTTATCAATTTCAATGATTGCAGACGCTTTTGGATCATATGGTTGTAGCCACTTCATTGTCAAAGTCTTCCCATAACTTTAAATTTGTTTTTGTGGGAAATAATGATGATAATGGGACTGATGTTCAAGGAAAAGTTAATGAAGCAGGTTCATTACCTTCTTCTTGAGATAATTGTTGCCAACTCTATTAACAACTCCTTCATATGCTTGCACATATTATTAACAACTCCTTCATATTTTTTGCTGCCACTTTTTTTTAATGGTGGACTAAGCAATGTTGCTTCGCCAACAATATTCAAAACATTAACCAGCCGATTTTCAACACCTTTTATCATTTTTTCAGTCATCACCATTATGACTGAGTGTGAACCCTCCTGATTTTTAAAATTAAAAAGGAATTTAGTGAGTGTGCGAGTCAAAACCTCTGTTTAGCTTTGGTGATTTCGTAAAATGTTTCTAATAATTTTATTGACTTATAATCATCATTTCCCAAAACCGTGAAAGAAGAAATTATGGGCATTTTGTAATCAAAAACTCTGACAAGCATGTCGAAAAGTGAGTTCCACCGTGTTGGGACTTCTTGCTTTAATTTTAACTCTGGCATATTCATTTGTGCCTGTGTCTTTTTTAATTTATTCAATGCAATAAAGCTAATACCCGATTTCACAATTAAATTGATTGTGTGGGCATGTGATGCAAGGGATGTGAGTCCATGCAGCAACAATGTTAGATGCACAGACAGTGACAACTGCCACAATTTTGTCTTGGATTTGCCACTGAGTGGTTTCTTTTTTTAAGAAATCAGCTAAGTTTTCAGTGGTGTGACTTAAAGAAAATTCTTCACATCCTAATAAACTTGAACATAACTTCATGTCCCTGTTAAAATAATGGGCAGTAATTGCTAAAAAACTTGAGTTATTTATGGAAGTCCACAACTGCTGAAGTGGAATTCAACTTGCCTTGCAAAATATCCTGCAACTGATTTGCTAATTGTAGGAGCAGAGTATTTGACAATGTTTTTCTACTTAGGAGGTGGTAATTGGGAAAATGAAGGAAAACAAATTTCCTAAATTCCTTATCTTCCGTAACATAAGCAATTGAAAGTAACAATATTAGGATAAATGGAATAAAAATTAAAGTGAAGAGAAAGGGAGAATACAAAAGTAAAATAAAAATTGACCAGATCAAACATAATTAAAAAAATATTAAATACTCTAAACTGAATATACAGGGTGTGATGGAAGAAAACGAATGTTTTACCTTTAGAAAAGGTTTTTATTAGCTAGAAACCACAACAGTACAAAAGAATAGGTTTGCACAATGTTACACAATGTTAACATTCAGTTAGACTAACAGTAGGGGAGGTTTCCCCATATGAGCAGGATTAAAATCACTACATTCACCCTGAGTTTTAAGAAAACATTTGGCAAAAAGTTAAGTACAATATTTGAGACAAAAAGGAAAGATTTAAACATTATTTAAGATTCGTAACACCAGGGTTTTCAATCAGTTACATAGTCCTTGAGGTAAGAAGGAGTCTTGATCAAACGTCGAGGTCTCAAGGGACACTCAGAAAATCCAATTTCATTAGAGGGAGGGCCCTGATCAGATGGAGTGGCAGAAGGTTCTTTTAGATGTACGATGCGAGAAGGCTCTAATATTGGAGCGGGTTCATTACTGTTAGGGAGAGGCTGTTCCAACATTTCAGGAGTTCCTCTAGGCGCCAATTGTCTCAGAGAAACGGTTGATTCTGATCCATCCTTCTTGCGGATTAGGGCGTAATGTGGGTTAGCCTCGAGTAATTCCACCTCTTCGACAGGGTCTTCATATTTACTGAGTCGCACGTTCCTTTTGGCGAGCACAGGTCCAGGCGTTAACCAAGATGGCAAGGTGACTCCATTGGTTGAGCGGCGAGGATGAATGAAAAATCGTTCGTGGGGAGTGAAGTTAGTCGCTGTGCAAAGTAGAGATCGAATAGCGTGAAGCGATTCATATAGGACCTTCTCCCAGTCCTCTGTCCGCAGTCCTTGAGTCTTCAAAGAGAGACAAATTGTTTTCCATAGAGTTCCATTGAGGCGTTCAATTTGCCCGTTCCCTTCCGGATTATATGGGGTTGTTCTGCTGGTGGCTACACCATTCGAATGAAGGAATTCCTTAACTTCCCTAGACATGAAGGAAGCTCCCTGGTCAGAGTGGACGTAAGCTGGCATTCCAAATAAACAGAAAAGATTTTTGAGACATTCAACCACAGTGGCAGCAGAAACATCATGACAGGCATATGCAAAAGGGAAACGGGAAAACTCATCAATGATGGTGAGGAGGTAGAAGTTCCATGATCTGGAAGGGAGAGGACCTTTAAAATCTATGTTGATGCGTTCAAATGGAGAGGTTGCCTTTATCAGGGTCCCAGAAGTATTTAAGTACCTAGGTTTTACTTCAGCGCAGATGTTACAGCTTGAAGTCATCTTCTTGAAATCCTCAAGTGAATAGGGAATGTTTTTACGTTTGAGCCAATGGTACATCCGTGTAACACCAGGGTGGCACAATGATTGGTGAAGCTGGAGCAAGTCAGTAGAAGTTGGAGCATTACAGACACGGGAGAGTGTGTCTGCCTTGGTGTTGTCTAGACCAGGACGGTAAGTTATATCATACACAAACGGAGCCAGCTCCAGCCGCCATCTAGTGATCTTCTCATTTTTGATCTTACTTTCATGCTTCCGGTCAAAAATGAAAGACAGAGATTCTTGATCAGTTATGAGGCGAAAATGTTTGCCAAGGAGAAATGTTCTCCAATGTTTCAAGGATTCAACAATAGCCGCAGCCTCCTTTTCAATCGAAGGGTGACCACTGATTTCAGATTTGCTAAGTGAACGCGAGAAAAAGGCAACCAGGCGTCCATCTTGACTAAGCGTAGCTGCTAGTGCAAACTTAGAAGCATCGGTTTCCACTACAAGCGGGCGAGATTCATCAATAGTAGTGACGACTGAGCTGGCAATATCCTTTTTCAGATTTTCAAAAGCAGAGGCAGCAGGTGGATTCAGCGGAAATGATTTGGCATCAATTAATTCCTGAATTTTATCTGAAAACTTTAGTATCCACTTCGAGTAATGAGCGAAGAAACCAAGAACTCTTTTCAATGATTCCGAGTTATGTGGCAGTGGCATATCCAACAACGGCGCAAGGTGCGAAGGGTCCGGCTTGATTGAGTGGAATGAAACAAGATGTCCAAGAAGTTTTACGCTTGCAAGGTCAAATTTACTTTTCTCATTGTTGATTTCAATACCGAGTTTATTGAGTGTCAACATAAACTTGTTTAAATTTTTGTCATGGTCAGATTTATCCATTCCACACACAGTTATGTCATCGAGGTACGAATACACTCCGGTGAGGTTTCCGGCAGTTATTATTTGGTCTATTGCGCGTTGGAAGCAGGCTATTCTATTTGTTACGCCGAAGGGTATGCGGGTAAACTGATAGAGCTTACCTATTGCTTCAAAACCAGTATATTTCTTCTCATCTTCGCATATTGGGATCTGATGATAAGCTTGCCGTAAGTCTATGACACTATAATGCTTGTAATTAGCAACTTTTCTGACAATTTGGTCAACATTTGGTAAGGGGTAGGCATCAAGTAATGTATACCGATTTATTGCTTGTGAATAATCCACCACAAGTCTCTTCTTCCCATGGTTATTCACAACCAATACCTGAGCTCTCCATGGAGAATTGCAGGGCTCGATTACTCCTTCTGAAAGTAACCGGGTGATTTCTGTCTTTATAAACTGTGTGTCTTCGTCACAGTATTGACGGGACCTAGTAGCAATTGGACGACAGTTTGGAGAGAGATGGTCAAACAGACGTACAGGGTCAATCTTGCCTATAGCTGTATATGAACAGATAGTGAGAGGCGCCTTACCACCGCCAAATTCTAACAAAATATTCGAATGTTCTTTCAGTATATCATGTCCGATGAGAATATCGGAACAGAGATTTTTTAGAACCGTCAACTTACATTTATTGTAAGTGTGTTCAGCTATTTCGAGATTTATGAGAATGAATCCTTCGACTTTGGTCCATAAGGACGTAGACGCCATGGATACTCTTCCTTCATTAGGTATAACGGGAATGTTGTGTACCCTGACAAAGTCAAGGCTGACAAAGCTACCAGAACTCCCAGTGTCCACGAGACAGTTGCATGGTATTCCATCTACAAGAGCAGGGGTAACAGCACGGCTTAAATGAAACAAAAACCCGTCGTTCAGTGATGCTAAGACAGCTGAAGATACAGATTTAATTTTCCGATCATTTTTCTTCGCTTTTTGACAGACACGGGCATAGTGACCCTTGATTTTGCAATAGGAACACTCTGATTCAAGAGCGGGACAAGCCGAGCGCGGTTGGCGAGTAATTCCACAAAAGAAACAATGGCTGCCCTTCTTCTGAACCAACACAGAGATCGTTCGAATCATGTGGTCTTGTTGTCTGATATTTGGCGTCAACGGAACGTGTACCAGAATGGGAGGTAGGAGGAATTGAATTCGGTTCACTGCCAATTCCCGCGCAAGAAAAGTCATAGGGTTTCCCCATATGAGCAGGATTAAAATCACTACACAGGGTGTCCCGAATTTAAATGGCAAAACTTCAGGAACTTATAGGAGAACGAAAAACTAAGACAAAAAGTCCTTTAGAGATTTGCTCGTTTTTGCTTAGTTTTAGAGAAAATCGCAAAAAAAGAAACAAAACAAGTTTTCATTTTTATACTTATTTATTTACATTTATATTTATGTTATGTTCTTTTTAATGTAAATATTGCTCAAAATGTTGTCCTCTTGCACCAATGCAAGCATTACATCTAGCACTCACTTGATAAATTGCAGCTAAACATTATTCTGATATTTGGTGCACTGCATCTATGATTCGGTCTCTTAATTGTTCTCTTGAGTTGATTGACACCGAATAAATTTTCTGCTTCAAGGTTCCCCATACGAAGAAATCCATGGGTGTCATACCAGGTGATCTGGGTGGCCAAGGTATTACTCCTCCACGTCCAACCCATCGTGGATAATTTATATCCAGCCAAGCTCCCGCAACTCTGCTATAATGAGCTGGACATCCATCGAGTTGGAACCATATTTCAATCCGCTGCTGTAAGGGAATGTCATCTAAATAATTAGAAAAGTCGTTCTCCAAAAAATGTGTAAATGTGATACCATTTAATCTTCCAGGTAAAAAATATGTTCCCACCAGTAATCCGTTCCAAATTCCAAGCCAAACGTTAATAGCAAATTCATGCTGAAACCTATTCTCTCTAATAGCTCTGGGATTTTCAAGAGCCCATGCATGATAATTTCTTTGATTAACAATTCCTCCTCTTGTAAAGGTAGCTTCATAGGTCCATATAATTTTTAATGGAAATAAATTATCATCGCGAATTTTGTCAAGAAACCAGTTACTAAAATTCTATCTCTTGACATAATCTTGAGGTAATAAATTCTGAGCTTTTTGAAGATGGCATGGGTAGCGATTATCACCTTTCAAAGTTTGCCATATTGCTTGCCGCGATATTGCTAATGCAGCAGATGCTCTTCGGATGCTAGTCTGTAAACAAAAATGTTACAGGTAGCGATTATCACCTTTCAAAGTTTGTCAGGCTAGGCAGTGAGATATGTAAACACTTCATGTTATCCTTTACATTCTTTTATTTGTTTACATTTTGGCTTCCTTCTAGGATTATATTGATGTAATTACTCATTAATTTAATTTTGTATTATTATTATGTTTAATTAATTGCGCAATTGTTTAGTTGATTAATATTAATATTGATTTACTGCCTGTTAGTGTGTGTGTGTGGATCATGGTAGCGGTTGGTGGCTAAGAGTTTTTTTGTTTTTTAATGATTGTATATGGCCGCTTGGCTGGTGTTCGTTATAAAGCACAATATCCAATATAATCCGTTCTTTAATATCAGTTTGATCATTTATTTACCCCAAAGCACTCTGCTAAAGGTTATGGGCCCAGTGTACCCATTTTTGAAATAAAAACTCGGTATTTTTGATAATAAAGTCGGATTTTGATGTTTTGCGGTTAGGTCACTACGTTTTTGTCATTGAGTGAAATTTTTGTTAGTTATGGCAACTACAAGTCTTGGAAACGTTGCCTACGGGATTAAGCCATTCGATGGAACAAATTTCAACAATTGGAATTTTCGAATGAAGTTACTTTTGGAGCAGAATGAAGTACTTGGAGTACTATCGGAGGAACCTCCTCTATCTACTCTTACAAAAACATGGGTGCACACCCTGAGATCTTTATGTATAAATACCTTGTTGAATTTTTCTTTTCTGACTTTATTGGTTTAAGAGCATTCATCTGATCTTGTAAACGGGAGAGAAAAGTGCCGTGTTCCATGTTAGATGTCTTCTCTTCAAAAAATTCACTTGGCAGTCGAAGAGGTTTTCCGTATACCATGTGAGCAACCGAATAATTGCCATCATCTCGGAGAGCCGCACGTAAGCTAAGCAAGACTGTAGGTAAGGTTTCTGTCCACTTCAGAGAATTGTGAGCTTTAGTAGCCGTTTTTTAAGTCCTATGTATGCGTTCGACTTTGCCATTACATTGAGGATGGTATGGCGAACTCCTCTGAAGCTTTATACTGCAAATGCTAGCCAGGTTTTTAAATAACTCCGATTCAAATTGTCGGCCTTGGTCAGTAATTACTTAAACAGGTGCACCAAATCTGCTAATCCAATGTTTACAGAACACTTGACCACCGACTCAGTTGTTATGGTCCTGAGTATGACATATAGTATGACCATCCATGATGTAAACCGATCAATCGCAGTGAGGCTGTATATCTTGTCGTCGGATAGCAGAAGAAGGCCAATTATATCCAAATGTATTTGTCATGAAAATAGCATATGTTATAATTCCATTATGTACCTATTATGTATTATTGTTTATGAAATGTATATTGTTATTAATTACTATTGAATGTGTATTGTGTTTCAGGTATTAAATAGTTACCTGTTTTTTGTCAAATAAAGCCATTCTATACAAGGTATTCTTTCATTACAATTTATTTGACTAAAAGTAAAAGATAGCTATTTTTGTGGCCATCGAACAATTTAAAATGGAAAGATTCTTCAGGCCAGAACGTCTCTCGCTAGATCCAAACGAAGCTCAAGCTACACGCCAATGGACGCACTGGAAGACAACATTTGAAAACTTTACCGAGGAACTAGACGCCATAGAAGATGATAAGTTAAAACTACTTTATAATTTTGTTTCTTATAACATTGTAAAGGGTCTAAAATTTTGTCTATTTTCATATGGAAATTTTATATAATTCAAAATAAATAAATTTAAGAAAATTATTTAGTAAATTAAAAGTGTTTAAATAATGAAAAATGGTTGCATATAACTGAGTTAACTGTTATATAATTTTTTGTTTATAATTAATTTTATATATAATTGTGGGTAAGAATAATGTAAATTATATTGATAACATCTAAATAAAAAGTGTAATTTGTAAAATTTGTTTAAAATTTAATTTGTACAATAAATTTAGTTGGCAATACATAGAATAGGAGAGTGGGGGGACAGTGTTTTGGAGGGAACAGGATGTGTGGGGCCACATGGTGTGCAGCTGTTATAGTGAAACATGTTTGTGATAATAAGATGAATGTTTTTTTTTTATGTTGATTGAAATGTACTTAAAGTTATTTTATGAGAAGAATTGGTGATGTATTTAACAAGACAATTTAATTATTATTATTTTTATTGTGATTAAAAGGTATGTTTGTACATTTTGTATTAAGATTCTTTGAACAGGGAGTTGATCAAATTTGAATTATATAAAAAATAGCTTATTTAAATATTGAATTTTTGTGTGTAAACTTTACTTTAACTAATTTTGGATTGAAATTGTATTTTTTTTTAATTATATCATTTAATGAAAAGCCATTTTTCATTAATTATATTACGGCGCCCGGACAAAATAAAGTAAAATTAATTATATGTTCACCTTATTATTAATAATTGTAAGAATAACCTTACAACATTTACGAAATAATTGTGGAGTGTTCCACTTATCAAGAAGCTATTTCCACACTCAACAATTATTATAAAAATGCAACCAATGAAGTTTATGCTCGACATCAATTGGCTTCAAAGAAACAAGATACCGGAGAGAGTATTGACCAGTATCTTCGTAAACTAAAAGAACTGAGCAAGGAATGCAATTTTAAAGCAGTAACAGCTGAACAGAATCGAGATGATTATATACGAGACTCATTAATTCGAGGACTTATTTCTCCGAGGATTAGGCAACGTCTCCTAGAAAATTTATCTCTAACATTGGAGGAAGCTTATAATCAGGCATCAACCCTAGAAGCAGCTGAAAACCAAGCAAACTCGTACATGAATTCGTACCACACTCTGAATTCCTTTTCTGATCAAACTAATTTGATACCTCACAATCAAATACCCCCAGGTAGTTATGTCCCACAGCAGAGTATTCATAATAACGCTAATCCTCAAATGGCTTCTCTCACAAAATCGTCTGATAAATGTGGATTCTGTGGGTACTCACCGAAACACCCTCGCAACAAATGTGCAGCACGTGAAGCTATATGTAACAAATGTGGAAAAAAGGGGCACTTTTTTAAAGTTTGTAGATCTGTCAGGAATCCTAACCAGAAAAGTTCCAACTCCTTGTCAACTATTGCATCTTTATTAGTTGCAGATGTTTATCAAAAGCTACCATCCAGATTTCAATCAATGGGGTAACTGCAGACGCATTAGTCGATACAGGAAGCTCTGATAGTTTTATTTCACACAAAGCGGTCCTGGCAAACAATATTCATTGCTTTCCGAAAAGAAGTCAAATAGTCTTGGCATCTACTGACCACGTATCTTCAACGATAGGTCACTGTTACATAAACTTAAAGTTAGGAGGACATGAATATCTAAGCGTAAAACTACTTATCCTACCAGAATTATGTGCTGATGTAGTTATTGGCCACGACATAATGAGCCAGCATGAGAATTGAATTTTGGGGGGAAAAGAACTCCACTCAGTGTTTGCAACCTCCTGAGCGCAAAAGTGACTCCTCCTTCCCTCGTTGATAATTTACTCCCCAATTGTAAACCAATTGCGGTAAGATCTCGTCGCTACTCATCTTCGGATACCATCTATATCAAGGAGGAAGTGTCAAGGCTACTATCAGAAGGAATCATCGAACCAAGTAACTCACCGTGGAGAGCACAAGTTGTTGTAGTAAATAAAGAAGGAAAAAAAAGGTTAGTCACAGATTACTCTCAAACTATAAGTAGATATACACTTCTTGATGCTTACCCGTTACCCAATATTGAATCGTTTGTTAGCAAATTAGCCGAGTATAAAATATTTAGTGCTATAGACCTGAAAAGTGCTTATCATCAGGTACCGATAAGTCAACAGGATAAGCCGTTTACAGCGTTTGAAGCAAATGGTAGACTCTATCAGTTTACTCGTATACCATTTGGTGTAACAACTGGTGTTGCCTGCTTCCAAAGAACCATCGATCGAATAATTGAAATTGAAAACCTGCAGGATACTTTTGCATACCTCGATGACGTAACTGTATGCGGTAAAAATAAAGAACAACATGATCACAACCTCTCTAGATTCTTGGAGGTTACAAAAAAATATAACCTAACTCTGAATAAGAACAAGAGTAAATTCTCAATTCAGAAGATACCGGTCCTTGGGTATGTAGTAGAAAACAAGTCCATGCGCCCTGATCCTGAGCGCCTAAGAACACTTTTAGATTTTCCGGTCCCCACAGACGCAGCTAGCCTGAAACATGCCCTTGGAATGTTTTCCTATTATGCTAGATGGATTCCTAAATTTTCAGAGAAAATTTACTCCCTGATTAATACCAAAAGCTTCCCTTTAAGCTCACAAGCCATCGATGATTTTAACCTCATTAAGAAGGAAATCGCCAATTCCAGTGTTTTTGCCGTAGATGAAGATATTCTATTTACTGTTAAAACGGAAGCCCCAGAACATGCGATAGCTGCTACGCTTTCTCAATCAGGAAGACCAGTTGCTTTTTTCTCAAAAACTCTCAATAAGACTGAACAGAATTTTCCTCCCATCAAAAAGGAAGCATATGCCATTGTTGAAGCTTTACAAAGATGGATGCATTTCCTCATTGGGCGTAATTTTAAACTCATTACGGACCAAAAATCTGTATCCTACATATTTAATCATAGCCATCATGGAAAAATAAAAAACAATAAAATGCTGAGATGGAGGTTAGAGCTTGCACCATACTCCTATGACATCGTTTATCGACCAGGTCGTGAGAACATTGCTGCTGATACCTTCTCAAGAATCTCGTGTTCATTGTCAATGAAGGATGCTGAGAGACTTTACCAATTGCATAGCGACATAGGACACCCAGGTATAACGAGAATGTTTCAGCTAGTAAAATACAAGAACCTACCATATTCGCTGGAAGATGTAAAAAGAACAGTTGTCTCATGCAGAATTTGCGCCGAAGTCAAACCTCGATTTTTTCAGAAGCCACCATCTAATGTCATTCGTGCTATGGCACCCTTCGAACGACTAAACCTAGATTTTAAAAGACCGATTCCATCTACTTCTAAAAACAAGTACATATTAACCGTTGTCGATGAATATTCGAGGTTCCCTTTTGCAATGCCATGCCCGGACATGTCTGCAAGTACAGTAGTGAGAAGTCGTACTCTTATATTCTCAATTTTGGGTATGCCAGCATTTATACACTCGGACCAAGGAGCAGGTTTCATGTCTGCTGAACTACAAAACTATTTAGTGTCCCAAGGGATTGCTACTAGTCGCTCATCTCCATATATTCCACGAGGCAATTCTCAAGTGGAAAGGTATAATGGTATTATATGGAGAACAATTTCACTTATTTTGAAACCTAAAAATCTAAAAACTGAACAATCGGAGAGCGTTATTCCAGAAGCTCTTCATTTAATACGTTCTCTTTTATGTACTTCTACAAATGCCACACCACACGAAAGAATGTTTCAACATCCTAGGCGGTCCTTCTATGGAGTTTCGAAACCTGACTGGCTTATGAAACCAGGCCCTGTCTATGTTAGAAAACAGAACAGGGTGAGTAAATATGAGCCATTGGTAGAAGATGCCCATTTGATAGAAGCGAACCCTGATTATGCTAGGATCGTCTATCCAGATGGCAAAGAAACTCTTGTATCGATTCGTCATATCGCAGCCCCTCCTGAGTCTGTTGAACGGCATACTCAGATGTTCAATGAAAGAGATGATCAGGTAGATTCAGGAGAGTTTGTTGAGCGATTTGAAACCATCGGGGAACCAGGGACAGAAAAGGTCAAGGAATCGAAGACCACCTCCACACCCGATTGTAGTAGTGTTGCAGAGCCGATTCAGGGACTTCAGGAGGAAGAGAGAGCACCCGCACCCGAACCGCTTAATGTCCCAGTGACAGGAAAGTCTCCTATTGGACCTACCCCAAGACGATCATCTAGGACCAGAAAAGCACCATCTTATCTTTTGGATTATGTGCCAAAATAAAAGATGGGGTGAATGTCAATCCCACCTAGGCGGGTTAAAATTAATTTCGTGGCGGACCCACGAAATGAATCTTGACTTTCCCACCTAGGCCAGTATATGACTTCAATGAAAGTCTTGGGCCAAAAAAAAAAAAAAAAAAAAAAAAAAAAAAAAAAAAAAAAAAAAAAAAAAAAAAAAAAAAAAAAAAAAAAAAAAAAAAAAAAAAAAAAAAAAAAAAAAAAAAAAAAAAAAAAAAAAAAAAAATATTATTATGTATTAATGTTTATGAATTGTATATTGTTATTAATTACTATTGAATGTGTATTGTGTTTCAGGTGTTAAATAGTTACCTGTTTTTTGTCAAATAAAGCCTTTCTATACAAGGTATTCTTTTATTACAGTATTACACTGGATTGATCGTTTGGTTCTTCATATTGTCCTATTGGTGTCTTTTTATGACGTATTACCTTGATGTTCTGGCAACCAATACAAGCCTGAGTTCATTCATTAATATCTTTCTTAATACCGGGCCATATAAATTTTGCTGTTAGATGTCAGACTGTGGACTTAATCCCTGAATGAGACCACGAGTGTACACTGTTGAAAATTTGTCGTCTATATTGTTTAGGAATAAAGGGGCTAATTGTTGAAGTTGATATGTCACACCAAAGAACTTGTCCATTCGGAAGGTTGTTTCAACATTAAGGAAGTATCACATTCTTGTAGCAGATTAAGGTCTTGGTCACCTTTTTGACTAGCTGCCCTTTTGTCATAATCTAGAACAGTCATGGCATCGAGTCTTGATAATGTGTCAGCCACATTATTGTCGTTTCCACCGATTTCCAGTCGGTGTGGCAAGCAAAGCTGCGTCTGCTAGGTCTTACACTGTTTTACAGCTTCTTCTGACCAATCTATTTTAGTGCAATCGTTCTTCTTTGCTCCTTTTAAATATTCGTTCAGAATAGCTTGACTCTTACTTGCATCTTTAAGGTATGGCCTATAAAAATTTACCATTCCAAGAAATGCACGGATTTAATATACAGTCTCTGGAAGTTTTATGTTCATGATCGACTCAACTTTTTCTGGATCAGGTTTTGTACCTTGTGCTGTAATCTGATAGCCAAAGAATGTGGTCTCAGCAACACCAAATATAGACTTTAGACATGTTTACATGCAAGCCGAACCTGTGCAGCCTCTATAGTACTGCCTTAAGGTGATCTCTATGCTCTTCAGATTGTGAAGCTATCAACACATAGTCTAAAAAAGAAAAACAGAAAGGTAAATCTAGAAGCACCTGATTGACAAATCTCTGAAATGTAGAAGGGATATTATGTAGCCCAAACGGCATGAAATTAAACTGAAACAAGTCAAACGGAGTTATTATTGATGTTCGCGCCAACCGGCGCTTTTGTGAAGGGGGGAAAAGAGAAAAACTTTAATATACTGCTCATTGACGCACTCTGTGGATCTCTAGGTAACTAGCCCTTATCTGCGTTAATCCCTACATGAACATTCCTCTTTCTTCTATCATCTGTGCTCCAGTACGCACCTTTTTAAATTGCCCAAGACCTCATGGTCTTCCATCGCTTCTTTGACCAAGGCGAAATAGCCTTCCAGGACCCTGTTCCTCTTTTAAAAGCGATCCTATTTCCTGTGCTAGTCATTAAAGATTTAGTTCTTCTCTTAATGAGTGGTGACATAAGAGGAGGAGAGCCTAGACAAATATTGCAGCCTGAGAGAAGCATTCGCCAGACTATTTCGGAGGCCTCTGTACAGATCGTCGGCGGCAGTAATAAGGTAAGAAGTTTCTTATGTATTATTTGTTTATGCTACCTTCTCAATAATATCTCCCCAAGGGTGCAAAACCTCGCTTTCATATTTTCCCATACAGTCCATTTTCTAGAGGCCGAGGCGGGTTTTCCGTTTCGGACATTAACATTCTTTTCCTATACATTTTTGGTCCTCCGGGCCGGATATATCATTGTTCAACTTTGAAACGAGTGATTTTGCAGTTTTGGGGCGAGTAATCACCCACTCATTTCTGTGCTTTATTAATATTAAAAAATTTTTACGTTAAAACTTGTATAAATTGCAAGGTTTGGCCTATTTTTTGTCCAAGTTTTATAACTTCCAATAATTACACATATAAAACCGAAGTTATAGTCGGCCATCTTCAACCAATTGTCAGCTGTTATCTGACGTCACCACCCCCCACTCTAGTAACGTACTCCTTACTTCGTCTCGTAACTATCTTCGCCATCTTGCTGTACTCTGGCGTCAGTTACAATTACGTAATAATTAGTGTAATCAATTTTGCAACTTTTTCTCCTTTCCTTTTCTCTGCCTCACATATTATAATTTCCTTTTATTGCTGTGTGTTATTCTCTATTTTTCACAATGCCTATACAAGAAAAAAATATTATTATTCAAGCACAACTATTGGCAAAGAGGGAAACGATATTTGCTGATATAACTAGTAGATACGATGAAATTAAGGGTTCCACTCTTTCGGATATTTTTACTGTCCAAGTGCATTACGAGGATTTACCCTCCCTTCAAGTCAAATTTGAGGGGGTGAATGAAACATTAAGTGACCTTAATGCTCTCTTATCCAAACAAAATCATGTGGATACTCAAGCCCCTGCAATTGCTTTCAATAGTGTGTTCACCAAAATTAAATCCAAATATTTACAATTGAAAAAAGAAGAACCTATTGCAACTTCTACAACGGTTGCCAGCCCTATTCATTTGGCTCAAAGTGCTTTCTCTTTACCACCGATCAATTTACCAACCTTTTCAGGCGACATACAGCAGTGGCCTGAATTTTTCTCGTTGTTCACGGCCCTTGTTCACGACAACCCGACTCTAACCCCCATACAACGCTTTCATTATTTAAGATCCAGTTTAAAGGAGAGTGCTCTTTCCGCAATTTCTAATTTTCAACTCACAGCCGAAAATTACGACCTTGCTTTTTCAGCTCTAGTACACAGGTTCCAAAACCCCAGGAGGATAGCCCAGGCATATCTGAACCAAATCTTACACTTTAAGCCCGTCATTTCAAATGCATTAAATAACTTTAAAACTTTTCTTGAGGTACATCAAAATTCGGTGCAGGCTATCAAGGCGCTACCAATCGACGATTTAGCAAATTTTATTTTGTTAACCCTCGCATTAAATAATCTAGACCCCCGCACATCTAAGGCTTTCGAGGAGCAAAATTCTGCTAAATCAGTTCCGCTTTTCGATGACCTGCTAAATTTCATTACCAAGCAAATTAAAACCCTGGAGATTATTTCTCCCCCCATCAATCTACATAGAAACACTAAAGTCAATTCGCTAATTGCTAGCACTAGTCCTGATACTTCACCATCAGATAGAACTCGGGCCGCACCTTCAAATTCTTTTAACCTCAAATGCATTCTTTGTCGTAAGGCGCATTCCTTATCTTCCTGTTTCGAATTTTCTCATCTCACTCGAGATCAAAAAATTGATTTCCTCAAAAGGCATAAACGGTGCTTTAATTGTTTGGGTCCGCACCTTAAGGGTAATTGCAATTCCAAATTTTCGTGTCGTAAGTGTAATTCACCAGATCATCACACACTATTGCATCCCGTCAAAGCAGTAAATTCAAATCTCCCTTTGAATTTCGCGCCTAGTCGCGCTTCAGCTCATGCTGATCACATTTCAAGTGAACCAGCATCCGCTTCCACTGGTCAAGCACCAGTTGACGCCTCCTTATCTCTGAGTTGTAGTACTTCCGGAAGTCACGTGACTTCACTCCTAGGGACCTTCCGTGCACGAATCTTTAATTCTCACTTGGGTTACGTTCCAGTCCGTGGGGTCATCGATCCGGGGTCGCAGCTATCATTTATTTCCGAGCGCCTCTTTGACCAGTTGGGTCAAAAAATCCAGGAAATGCCCATTACCGTTTCAGGTATAGGTGGGCGTGTTTCCAGTTCTCCTGACACAGTTTCGTGCCACATCTTCTCCAGATTTTCCCAGAGGCACGTTCTTGTAAACCCGTCCGTGGTTCCTCAAATCACTCATCATTTGCCTCCCAAGAACCTTACTCCAGAAATTGCTCGCGCCTTTGAACATTTGCGTTTGGCCGATCCTGAATTTCATCAATCAGACAAGATTGACCTCCTCTTAGGTGCAGATGTATACCCGCAATTATTATTGCCTCATCCATTTATTCCAAGCTCCATTGATCCAATTGCTGTCAGGACCATTTTTGGTTGGGCAATCATAGGCCCTATCCAGACCCTATCGCAAAATCAATCAGCCACTTCGTTAATTTCTATTTGCCAGATTTCCATGATTCTTCGAAAACTGAAAATATTCCATTTGAACAACCCCTGAGTATAGACCATAAAGACTCAAATGTTTCTGACATTCCAGAAAACATTGACCCTTCTATTAACATCCATGCATATTATCACGGATTAAATAATTTTAACGTTCCCCAGGAAATACAAATCAATAACCAAGGTGATTTTTTAAACTCAAGTCAAGTTTCAAAATTTAATAACATCAATAAAACAAGTGGTGCTGATAAAAATGTTAGTGATTCATCTGATGAAAAGTCTTTCATTTCCCTTACAGAAGAGGATAATTACATCTCATCCTCAAACAGTCACTATTCTTTAGCCAATCAAGATTGTCCAAAATTCCTTCCGGTTAAAAATAAAAATAATAAGAAACCAGTATACACACATAGTAACCAAGATAGAGTAACAAGTAAAATTCCGGTCTCGAATCCTATTGAACCTACTTTTTTTAAAACCACCAGTTTTAGATATCAAAGGGTCTGTACGCTCTAAAGTTTCAATATTCGACAAATTCTCCCCAGTAGGGTTTGCTGATGTTTCTTCTGTCGCTAATCATGCCCATATTGACTCTAGGGTCCTTACCCGTACTCATTACGCGCAGACCAACAATTTATGTGCAGGGACTCAAGATCCCTCCTCTTTGACCAATTGCCAGGAGCATTGGCCTCCTCCTTATCGTGACAACGACTTAAGCACCAAGCCATTACCGGATCTTAAGTCTACTCCCATTGCGCTCATCGCAAATGAACCTGACCATACCTTTAAATATTTTTCTGGGTCTCTCCTTAATATCCGTGCCGATAAGCCGGCAAAGCTGCCTTGTTGCCGTACTCCTTTCATCGATAGCCTGGGGGTCCTCAGGGTGGGCGGCATACTTGACAACGCCGTTCTATATTATAATTCACAACGTTATAAGTGGACTTCAAATTCCAAGCGCCGTTGTGGAACCAAGAAACGGGGCGACGTTGTGAGCAAGGGACTGAACAGCTCCTCACTCTCCCGGCCTTTGGCTCTTATTTCCGAGCTCAAGCCTGATGGTGTTTCACGAGCAGCCACCTTTGAGACTTCTACCAGCACTCTCACTAGATCTGTGAACAAGCTAATTCCGCTTCCGGAATTACTTCTCTTTGCCTTGTATAATCGTTTTCAGTTATGCTAGTGCATGTTCTTTGTTTTGTATAATTGTTGCCCAGTTGGGCTTTTTATTTTCTTTACATTATATAATTGTTGCCCAGTTGGGCTGTTTCCTTTTCTTTACATTGTATAATTGTGTTCCCATTCATGGTACAATATTTTTATTTTATTTTTTTTTTTTTTGTCTTTATCTTTCTCTTTACTCAAGTTGAGCTTTCGTTTCTTTATTTTATTGTATAAATTTGTGGCTGCCTGCCCACCATTTTCATTGTATAACTTTTGGAATAAAATTGGGCAACATCCCAATTTTGGTGGGCGGTATGTTCGCGCCAATCGGCGCTTTTGTGAAGGGGGGAAAAGAGAAAAACTTTAATATACTGCTCATTGACGCACTCTGTGGATCTCTAGGTAACTAGCCCTTATCTGCGTTAATCCCTACATGAACATTCCTCTTTCTTCTATCATCTGTGCTCCAGTACGCACCTTTTTAAATTGCCCAAGACCTCATGGTCTTCCATCGCTTCTTTGACCAAGGCGAAATAGCCTTCCAGGACCCTGTTCCTCTTTTAAAAGCGATCCTATTTCCTGTGCTAGTCATTAAAGATTTAGTTCTTCCCTTAATGAGTGGTGACATAAGAGGAGGAGAGCCTAGACAAATATTGCAGCCTGAGAGAAGCATTCGCCAGACTATTTCGGAGGCCTCTGTACAGATCGTCGGCGGCAGTAATAAGGTAAGAAGTTTCTTATGTATTATTTGTTTATGCTACCTTTTCAATAATATCTCCCCAAGGGTGCAAAACCTCGCTTTCATATTTTCCCATACAGTCCATTTTCTAGAGGCCGAGGCGGGTTTTCCGTTTCGGACATTAACATTCTTTTCCTATACAATTGATGTTTTCTCTTTATCTTTACCTACTTGGTATGTGGTAATAAGCTTGAATCAAGTTGATTTTTGTAAAAATTCGCTTACCTTCGAGAACAGAAATCACATCGTCTATTCTAGGGATATGGTAGCGATCAGAAACTGTGATGGCGTTTAATCGCCTATAATCTCCACATATGCGCCAGGTTCCATTTTTCTTGGCTACTAAATGTAACAGACTGGCCCATTGTGACTTAGACGCTGATATAATACCTTCGTTAATCAGTATCTGAAATTCTTCTTTTGAAATCCTCATCACATCTGGTCCTAGCCGTTAAAGGCTATCTGAAAGCTTTTTGTCCAGATAAATTTTACATATTTTTTTCCCTAAACGGTATAATGGGTATAAAATGTCAGAAGCATTAGAAATAAACTTTAGATGAAATGTCACCAGTCCGAGGAGAGATTTGAGAGCAGTAGCATCCTTAGGTGGTGGATCATCTTTGATGGCTTTTATTTACTTCTCTGTGGCATGCAATCCTTCATCATCAAACTTATGCCCCAGATATTCCATTGAATTACAAACATAAGAGCATTCACTTAATTTGACTCTCAGGTTGGATGAGTTAAGAGCTAATTAATGTCAAGCCTTTGGTTGTGCTCTTCTCTGGTCCTACCGCTGATATAAATATCGCCCGGCAAAGATACCACCCTGGAGTTCTGGAGGTAGATTATCCACAACTTTCTGAAACTCTCCAGGTGCATTAGTGATTCCAAATCACAATCGTGTGTACCTAAGCAAACCCATTTGAGTACAAATCATAGTCAACGGGTTTGAGGTATCTTCTAAAAAGAGTTCCTGATAGGCATCTGTCAAAACAGTCTTTGAAAAAATTTAGCCCCTCCCAAACTTCAGTGTATATGATCAAGCCTTGGATTGGTGGCTTAACAGGACAGGGTTCATGGTCAGGCTATAGTCGCCGCTAATACGAATACTTCCATCATTTTTAAGAACTGTTACTATCGGTGTGGCCCACTCACTACACTCAACTTTTTCTAAAATACCTAACTCAAGAATTCGGTTCACTTCATCTTCCACCTTACTCTTCAATCAATAAAGGTAGTGATCTGGCTTTGAAAAATTTAGGCTGGGTTCCTTCCTAAAGCTGCAAGGTAATTTTATAATTGGAAAATTTACCTATCTTTTGATAAATTCAACAAATAAGTTAGTTGAATGAAATGAAAACAAAAAAATTAAATTTTGTATACTTACTGCAGGAAATCCACCCTTGTAACCCTTATTCAATTGTTGCATCAATATCAAACACCATTTGGACCTTTTCACACTGGCTAAGTATTATGGACAAATAAAAATCACATACTTTCGCAAATTGGTATATAAATATGTAAATAGAGTATTCTAATAGTCAGTGTGTTTCGATAAATATAGATTGACCACTTTATTAATGTTTGTAGAGGTTAGAAGACTTAAATTTTTTCATGTTATAGTTAGTTGGTGTCCATGATTCCAATTAGTTGTGTTTCATTACTTAATTTAATTATTTGTTACAGGTATGTTTGGTTATTATTTTACATTATTTACTAAAACTCACCAGACTTTGCAAGTAGAGTAGCATTTCTCGACAGTGGAGGATCGGAAAGATCTAGTTCATAATGCGGTTCATTTTGTGTCTGAAGTGCATATTTAAGCATATAATTGAAATGTAAAGCAACGATTTTATTACGACTTGGTGTAATAAAATGTTTATATTTAATGACTTATTTTTTCTTTCTCTCCAATTTTTTTTCACTTGTTTCATGTTTTGCTACTTAGAAATAATTCTATCTTTACTCACAAAATTACACTTGTGCAAAGGAAAGAGCTCAAGCAAAGAAAAGCCACAAAAAAGAAAATAAATTAAAAAAAAAAAAAAAAAAAATCCTTACAAAAGATTTTAATGTTATGAAATTGTTGGATCTTAATTATCAGTCTCTGGATAAATAAAATTAATAACAAAATGAACAAATAGTTACCATTTATTAAAATTATATTTAACAATCAAATATTAACATTTTTTAATTAAAGAATTAGTCATCTATTAATACATATAGTTTAGAAATAACACAACATGTTAGCCGGTGAGAATGAAAGTGGTGTAAGTCAAGTTTCCTTCATTTCGAGAAAATAAAGGTTTTGCCAACGTCCTTATTAAAAATTACATAAATAAGATAAGATTGGACTGTGCTTCAATTGTAGACAACAGCACTTTAAAGTTTATAAAAATGGGTGGTGCAAGTTTTAAAAATAATTTGTTAATTGGTTACCAGCTAAAATCCATTACACCACTTTCATTGTTAAACGTAATAAAAATCCGTTGATAGTGATAGTGGTGTAAGTAAAATTTCCCTTAGTTTGAGAAAAATCAATGTTTTGTAAATGTTCTTCTTGTTATATCGAAAAATTAGATAATTTAAAGGGGGTAAATCTCGGACGTGTTTGGAGAGTTAAGTTCGGTGTTTTAATTTTTTTTTTTTTTCCAATTTTTTATTCTATTTTATTTAAGTCAGATGTCAAACAGAAAGCAAAGTTAAGTTTTTAGTTATTATTTTTGAAGCAGCAAATACATAAACAAAATTAAATTTAATTAACAAAGAAAGATAAGGAGTCACCAATAATAAAAATTGTTTTAACCATCTTTGGTTCAAAACATGATACATGCAAACTTTTTATAAATCCTAATATTGCTTCAAACCCAAGATACATTACATAATTCAACTGATTAGTTTAAGATAGAATATTTTAACTGTTGTATATAACTTTAAATTCTTCGCCAAAGTTTTGTTACTAATGAATATTACCTGGTTTACTAGATTTACTTATGTGGCTCATACTTTTTTACTTTCATCGAAATTTATTTATTTAAGTTTTATCTTAACGCCAGCAAATTTATTTGGCTTTTACAGTTAATTGCAAGAAACATAAAAATAGGAAAAAACAAATATAAATATATATATATATATATATATATATATATATATATATATATATATATATAAAAAAAAAAAAAATGTTTTCTATTTAAATATTTAATTTTTTGCAACAGAGATTCTAAAAAAACTAATCCCATCACATCTAGCGTACAAAAATGCATAAAAATTATGTGTCACATGTTGTTTGGAAAATTTCTTAAAATGCACTTTGCCCATCTATAACATAATGGACAATGTCAATTAATAGAGCAGTGATAAAGAAGTAATAATAGTGAATAAACCAAATTTTCAAATTTGTTGACTTACACCACTTTCATTCTCACCGGCTCATACAATATATATATATATATATATATATATATATATATATATATATATATATATATTGAAAATCTTATTAATTATCTGTTAGTCTTAGTATAAATTATAACAGTTCGTTAATTAAACATATCCTAATTTATTTAGAATGTCAATTCTTTACTAAAATGTAGAGACAGCCTTGGCCAAAATATTAGGAACTTTAAAAACCATCTTTTACAGCCTATTTTTATTATTGCTTCCAAAACTGTTTTGTATAGAGAAAATGTGCGATTCCTTGATCTTAAAATTTCAAATTTGCAATAAACATAAATGAAAACTTCCATAAATTCAACGAAGACCCAGTAGTGAAAATAATACATCACATAGAAAAAATAGGATGGATCCTTCTACAATACTGTCACACACAACTCAACGAATTTCTGTGGCTTGATGAGGCATCTCACCTGTATGGTGGGTCATAATATGTCTTTTTAAATTGGACTTTAGTACTACCTTATAGTCACAGTGATGACATGATGAAACTTCTCTCTCTCACCAGTATGTCGGGCCATTATATGATTTTTTAAAGATTTAGTTTCTGTAGTCTTATAGTCACAGTGAGGACATTGATGAGGTTTGTCAACTGTATGGTAGGCCGTTATATGATTTTCCAAAGCAGACATGCCACTTGCTTTATAGTGACAGTGAGGACACTGATGAGGCTTCTCACCATTATGGCACACCATTACATGATTTCTTAAATTAGAAGTTTTTGTATCTTTATAGTCACAAAAAGTACATTGATGAGGCTTCTCACCTGTGTGACGGGCCATTATATGATTTTTTAAAGAAGCCTCTTGTACAGCTTTATAGTTGCAATGAGGACATTGATGAGGCTTCTCATCTGTATGACGGGCCATAACATGAATTTTTAAATTATAAGCTTTTGTAGTTTTATAGTCACAAAAAGAACATTGATGAGGCTTCTCACCAGTGTGACGGGCCATTATATGTTTTTTTAAAGATTCAGCTACTGTAGCCTTAAAGTCACAATAAGGACACTGATGAGGATTCTCATCTGTGTGACGGACCATTATATGATTTTTTAAATGAGACTTTTTTACTACTTTATAGTCACAGAAGGAACACTGATAAGGCTTCTCACCTGTGTGATGGGCCATTATATGAGTTTTTAAAGAAGCCTCTTGTACAGCTTTATAGTTGCAATGAGGACATTGATGAGGCTTCTCATCTGTATGACGGGCCATTACATGATTTTTTAAATTATAAGCTTTTGTAGTTTTATAGTCACAAAAAGAACATTGATGAGGCTTCTCACCAGTGTGACGGGCCATTATATGATTTTTTAAAGATCTAGCTACTGTAGCCTTATAATCACAATAAGGACATTGGTGAGGCTTCTCAAGTGTATGGCGGGCCATTGTATGATTTTTGAAATTGGATGTATTATTTGTTTTATATTCACAGTGAGGGCATTTATGCAGCTTCTTATCAGTATGATGGGCGATTACGTGAGTTTTTAAACTTTTAGCTGCTATAGCTTTATAATCACAATAAGGACATTGATGAGGCATCTCAAATGGATGGTAGGCCATTATATGTTTTTTTAAGTTATTCGTATTAGATGTTTTATAGCCACAGGCATAGCATTGAAGTTGCTTCTCAATTTGGAGAGGAGAAGTTACGGCTTTTATGAAATCCTTACTCCGTTCAGCTTTCGAACCATAATATGTTTTGGTGAAACTCTTGGTATCTATAGACATAAAATACAATGATAATTATACTATAATTTATAACTGTCTATGACATGATTATGGTATTTTAAATACAAAGATACAAAAATACAATACAAACACAAAGAAAGTTTTTGACTGAAAAATAAAGCTTTTTAAATTCAAACATTTTTCGTTAACAATACCCTAAAATAGTAATGTTTATATGAGAGAATAATGAGAATATCATTTTTCAAAATGGACATATAAAAGAATATTTTCAATGTGTTTTATTTTTTTTTCTCAGCTTCTATGGCCCACTGAAAAAACAAGAATATATGTAATGATTTTGTTTTGATGTAAGATCATCAAAAATATAAGCCAGACCAAAAGGTGCCCTAGTTAGTAAACTAACTCACTAGTATTTAAATATGCGAATGATATTCCCCACTATCCTCTCCACATAATTGTTAGCAACAGCCTTTCCTATCCAAGGAATAATTAATTTCTTTCTTTTTTACTATTGTGTATACTGGTATTATCTGTTCTGTATGTTTTTATCTACATATTATATAATTTCTAGTATTGAGGGGTACTGAGGCTGAGCATGTTAGGATGAGGGTATCATAACGCTTTGCACAAAAATCTGGGGGTTACAATCTCACCAAGGTTAGTTGATATTTACAATTTGGTGGTCCCAAAAAATGAATCTCACCCATCCTACTCTAACTAGAATAGGTTAGTACCTGTAGGATAACCGATCCTTTCACATAAAGCCTATTACGCACTGGGACTCTTTTACATTGACTCTTTGCATTTGGAGTGAGTTTGGGGTGAATTGACTAAAGTGTCAATGAATCTGGTATTCGCTGGGTTAGTATATTCCAATGCTGTGGTGTCCTAACTGAAATGGGATTCTTTGACTAAAGTTGTGCAGCATGTCTAATTGCGGACATAAATTGCTGCATAGACAGAACTAATTTCTAGATCTGTTTCCTATTGAACTTCTTTCTTCATTTTTAGCGGTGACTTGTGATTATCATTTTTTTGCAATTATTCCTACACTTACGTATTTATTTTAATTTTATATTTTATCAAGTTGTGCAATACTATCTAAACTTTAAGATTTATCAAGGACTTCCCTTCCTCTGGTTTACATATTTTGTTTTATGGTTTACATATTGAACATGGCAACAAAATAAGAAGCAATAAAAAATACAAAAAAAAAATGTACATTTCAACATTGAACACAAACAAAAAGAATAATTACATGTCCAGGTATTTAACAGAATTTAATCAAAATTTTATATAAGAGGTCTGATAGTAAACTTAACCAGCTTTGAAAATTTTGAATCAGACAAACAGTTATGGTGTTATAGCGAGAAATGAGGGGAAAAAACTTTGATTTCACAACAATACATGTTTTTTAGTCTGCTAGCATGGTTATTTTATGGGACTCGACAGAAATTTCATATATGGGGTCTGCTAGGTAATTTAATTAGCTTTCAGATTGAAAAAGAACTTTTGGATCGAACAAATAGTTTCGGAGTCATAGCCAAAAGAGAACCGTTTTCTAAAAGAAAAGAGCACCATAATTATTTTCAAAAGTGCTGAAAAAGAAATAAAATATAGAATCGTACATTTAAGCACACACTAAACATCTAAGATGTCCATCAGGCTTGTGAATAAGTCTTCATTCACAGGAATCAAAGAGTTGCAGCTCAATCAGCTAATCATTTGGCCGATAGGGATAGTCTCGAAAATTAGAATTTTATCTTGAAATTTGTCCTTCAAATTTTTAACTTTAATGTGTGTACAGATTCCCACGATTCCCACCAAATCATTTCTTTGGTGTAAATGTAAATTTCTTTTTAATCATCGACTTATATTAATTTTAAAATGAATAAATAAAAATAAAATAAATTTTAAAAAAGGCCCCCTTGAGCCTGTCAGCAAATGGAAGCAAAAAATAGAATATGTGTCAAAAAAGCCCCTTGTATAGATCCTAAATGGTAGGTCCTAGCGACAAATGTTTTACAAAAAAAATATTTTCCATTAAATTTTTGATGAGTGGAATGCTGTCAAATTTTCAATCCGAGCACTGCCAACTGAGCTAGAGCGTGTCAAAAAGGCACATTATTTTGTATTAGGAGAAACAGAGTCAAAAGAAGCTTACTCGGTAACGGTTCGGATCGGCGACACCACCAAACTAGGTTGACCCGCGCTACACCGACCAGTTCGATCCTTACGCTTCACTTCATGTTTACATTTTTCGATAGTTCATTCCTATAACCTCACATGTAAACAATCACTTCTACAGTTTCAACTTGGATTGTGTTTTTTAGTTTGTTATATTGATATTTAGACTTCTTAAATGTAAATAAGTGAAACAGAAGTTAACAACACGAGGATTTAGTGTTTTATGCATTTATGTTTTCTTATTTCATCTAAGCTTATGTGTAAAAGTGTTATAAAACTTAAGAAGATTAATTTGTACATGGATTTGGTGTTTTACATATTTATATTTGTTCTATCAATTTAAGTGATAAAATTTACAACTTGTAAAAGTGTTATGAAACTTAACAAGATTTATTTGTACATGGATTTGATGTTTTATATATTTGTATTTGTTGTTTCAATTTCAGTATACATATTTTGTGAATGGATTCTTTGTCATCCATATTACTTTTTGTGCTAAAGTGAGACAGATTGTATAATTAATTCAATAAAACATATCAGTTTATAAATAAATGTGAGAAAGTATATCATAGGTTTTTTATGTTTTCTTATTTCCACTTCCCATGAGAAAATATAGCAGAAATTAACATCATCACTTTCAGCTAGGATTCTGTCTTATATTATATAATGGCTTATAACATGGAGAATTGACAATGTGAAAATAATCACAGATTAAGAGGTAAATGACACATTAGTATATAATTGTAGAACTATTGGTATAATGTTATAGATTAATGTGTTTTTAAAAAAAATCAGAAGCCTGGTGATGGAACATTATCTCTGAAACATGTAGCTACAAATTTTAAATAAATAGGAGTTATGCCAAATAAATACTTAGGGATTCTGTCTTTTTTATATTTATAATTTGGTATTTTCACTTCTCTGACAGAAAGTTCATCAGGAATTAACTTTACTGGTGGTTCAGTAGTATATTAATTGTTGATTAAATTAATATTAATTCAAAATTGATTTAGTGTCTTATATTTTGATATTCCCTTATTTCTCATTTTAATATTAGAAGGTAAACAGAAGTTAATATTACTTTGAACAAGGATTTAGAGTTTCACAGTAAATGTAGGAGAATAACCTTTCCCTTCTAAAAGCAGCGACTAGAACATCGAAATAAATCGGTACAAGGCTAGAATCGATAAAAGGTATTCTGAGCGGGTTTAGGGGTTGGTGTCGCCGATCCGAACCGTTACCGCTTACTCATTAGAACCTGTCTCATAGTCAAGATATTATAATAAGAATTTAGTATAAGAAGATTTGAGCTCCTAACTGCTTTTACTCTCCTAATATCAGACCATTAACTACGCATAGCACCCTCTCGTTCACCGGTAAAACATGTTCCGTGTTAAAAAAAAGGTAACGGTTCGGATCGGCGACACCAACCCCTAAACCCGCTCAGAATACCTTTTATCGATTCTAACCTTGTTCCGATTTATTTCGATGTTCTAGTCGCTGCTTAAAAGGGGGAAGGTTATTCTCCTACATTTACTGAGAAACTCTAAATCCCTGTTCAAAGTAATATTTACTTCTGTTTACCTTGTAATATTAAAATGAGAAATAAGGAAATATTAAAGTGGAAATAAGGAAATATTGAAATATAAGACACTAAATCAATTTTGAATTAATATTAATTTAATCAACAATTAATATACTACTGAACCACCAGTAAAGTTAATTCCTGATGAACTTTCTCTCAGAGAAGTGAAAATAACAAATTATAAATATAAAAAAGACAGAATCCTTAAGTATTTATTTGGCATAACTCCTATTTATTTAACATTTGTAGCTACATATTTCGGAGATAATGTTTCATCATCAGGCTTCTAATTTTTTTTAAAAACACATTAATCTATAACATTATACCAATAGTTCTACAATTATATAGTGATGTGTCATTTACCTCTTAATCTGTGATTATTTTCACATTGTCAATTCTCCATGTTATAAGCCATTATATAATATAAGACAGAATCCTAGTTGAAAGTGAAGATGTTAATTTCTGCTATATTTTCTAATGGAAAGTGGAAATAAGAAAACATAAAAACCTGTGATATACTTTCTCACATTTATTTATAAACTGATATGTTTTATTGAATTAATTATACAATCTGTCTCACTTTAGCACAAAAAGTAATATGGATGACAAAGAATCCATTCACAAAATATGTATACTGAAATTTAATCACTGAAATTGAAACAACAAATACAAATATATAAAACACCAAATCCATGTACAAATAAATCTTGTTAAGTTTCATAACACTTTTACAAGTTGTAAATTTTATCACCTAAATTGATAGAACAAATATAAATATGTAAAACACCAAATCCATGTACAAATTAATCTTCTTAAGTTTTATAACACTTTTACACATAAGATTAGATGAAATAAGAAAACATGAATTCATAAAACACTTAATCCTTTATGAAACTCATTTTGTGAACTTCTGTTTCACTTATTTACATTTAAGAAGTCTAAATATCAATATAACAAACTAAACAACACAATCCAAGTTGAAACTGTAGAAGTGATTGTTTACATGTGAGGTTATAGGAATGAACTATCGAAAAATGTAAACATGAAGTGAAGCGTAAGGATCGAACTGGTCGGTGTAGCGCGGGTCAACCTAGTTTGGTGGTGTCGCCGATCCGAACCGTCACCAAAAAAAAAAAAAATATATACATATTATGATATTTAAATTTCAAGTTAAGGAAGACAGAAATTGAAATAAGTTCATATCAGGTAGCAACCATACTGACCCTTCATACCTAATCCTTAAGCAGGTACAGAAAGGACATTAGTTAGTTAGTTTTTGGGCCTTGGAGCAGCTAGGAGGCTCCAGGCATAGAAGAGTATGGAACCAGAAGACAAAGTCATGGACAGGACAAGATAAGTGTAAGTGCCGTGAATCTCTCATTAAAAGACTTTAGAATTTAAATTAAAGAAAGGTAAAATTAAATATTGTTTTCACACTGTAATTTATATTAAATGAATAAAACCTTGTTAAATATTTCCAGTCATAATTAAAAAGAATATTGACAGAACCCTATAAGCAATTAAAGTCAATTAATTATTGATAAATAATATTAAAAATTTATGATTAAAGAAAAACTTTAACAAAAACTTAAAAAACCTATTTAATTTTGAAGCTTTTATAATATATTACAAAATAAAAAAATTGGGACAGCATAAGTATTAGGCTTCAGGAATTTTGGGCTAACATTCACAAAAGAAGGGACTGTTGCCTTCTGACGGGCTTCCCCAGGTACCAGGTACCTGCCCCAGGCCCTCCTCTAAGAATAGATTGTTATTAACCTGCAAGACCACATTAATATTAACTATACATTCTGAATGTATAAAGAAGAAGGGAATAAGCGCTTTAAATTTATTTTCCTTTGTTACAGGTGAGTGAATCTATTGTATTAACAGCTTGTAATTAATGTAAATATATATATATATATATATATATATATATATATATATATATTGTAAATAAAATCCTTTGTTACAGAGAGAAACGAAACTTAGTTTTTATTTCATTAACTAAGAGAAACCAATTATCATTATAAAACTACATTTTCTGCAACTTTTTTATAAAACATGTAAAAATTGAGATTTTATTTTACTGTAAAACCAGCGACAGATGGAAAATCAAACGTATTGATTATAACTTCAATTGCTACTCCTGATGGACAGATTTTTGGCATACGACCCGTATCCCAACCTGCAAATCTTCGCAATGAAATTACAAAAACTCCCAACTATCACAAGGCGAGAAAATCCTTAGCTAAAAGACACCAAACAATGAAAATATGGATAACATTAACAAGTGATATATCAAAAATACATTTGGATCAAGAACAAAACGTTCAATTTAATGATATTTATATAGAGGAAATGATTGAAGATACTGCTAAATGTATAGGTTCTGGTAAAAAGAAGAAGGGAATAAGGGCATTAACTGTAGTTTCCTTTGTTACAGGTGAGTGAATGTATTGTATTGACACCTAACAGCTTGTAATTAATGTAAATAAAATCCTTTGTTAGAGAGAAACAAAGTTGAAGGTACAACTGTGCATGGCTAAAGGTTATGAAGCTTAATGTTCCTTACCTTCTGGGACCATTAATTCGGTTTCTTGTTTCACATGATGGAACTCATCTGTAATTAAGAAAACAGAATAAAAATAAACAACTCTTCAAACATATTATACAGGGTGTTCAATATTTGATGGCTATTCCCCTTTTTTCCAGTTTTTGAAAATTTGGAACGAAACTCTCAGGGTCTTAATTGTGTCAAATAAAGTTTCCTTTCATGTTATAGTCTGCGCTACAACCTTCTCCAGCGACCTTAACTTTGGAATTCCCAATGGGATGGGGTGTGTTTAACGACGGATTTCGATAGAAAATCAAATTTTTAATCGATTTTAAACGGTGAATTTTTTTTTCCGGGGGACCGTTTCGCCTCAAATCGCGAAAAATAATTTTAAGAAAATAAGCAATAAAACTGGGATTGCAAAAATAAAATAAACTTTAAACAAAAATATGAAATTAAGGCCTTCCCGTGACTGGTGCGGCGAGAACAGGTCAACTTGGAAGGTTTTCCCCGAAAGGATCAAATCGTCGACAAGCCCGTGACGAACTAAAATCACTTAGGTACTGGTTAAGGTGGGAGCGTATCCTCACGGAGCATTCGAGACATGACCTGGGATACCCACTTAATGACAGAACCTTAGCCTCAGTCTAGCCCAGTCAATGAAGGCAAGAAATTAGCCTTTGTCGCAACTAATTAGGGGAAAGCTGAATTTTTGTAGGGTGTTAGTACATAAAGCATACACTAAAAAAACACAAAGTCCCGACCCCCCCCCCCCCCCCCTCACCCCTTCAGCAACATTACAAGTACGGAACTCTGGTTATATGCCGACATTTTACATGCCGACAAGTTTCGCCGTAATACTTAATCATATACAGAAAACTGCTACTACAAAAAACAAAAAGTAACTTCAACAAATTATAGATTTTAATCATTACGTTTTGGGAAGAAAAGTGTTAAACAAAACTTATAGATAATATAATTAGCTTTAATATGATGTTTCTCATAACGCATAATATTAAAACGATTGCTTCACAGAGCGTTGAAAGAGTAGTGGATACCGGTGCGCCGCACAGTGGGCCAAATGAGCAAAAAACTGCTTAAAATACATTTTTTTTTTTCGTTAAATTTGCGACAAATATGTGTTTACTATACCTTAAGGCTAATAGAGCTTGAGTTTCAGAGAGTTTTGCTGGCTACTTAACAATGGGGAGCCTTCAGAGTAAAAAATGGCGAAAAAAAGTAAATTTATTTTTAATAAATTTTCATTATTAATCGTCATTATTTTATTTCAATTTCGGCATTAACATATTGTTTTGAACTTGGTGGAGTACAAACCGAGATGATTTTGGAAATTAACTAAACCAAATTTTGGCTTTTTGATTTTCCGATTACTATACATCCTACAGTTTTTGTTCCTCTTTGTGTCTCTTCAATTCCAACGCTAAATCCTTCTTAGAGGTGTATAAAAACATACTATACAATGATTAGCTGCGTCCACTTGCGACCTTCACTCCCAGAGCTCGCTAACATATATTTTACAACTCTGAGTAGTCAGGAGAGTGGAGGTCCTACCGTCTTCCAGACTAATTATGCAGCTTGTTTCCAATGATAATTATGACAATTACTGGACATTAATTTCCTTATGTGATACTGATGAACGGCCATATCTTCTCTTAGTAAATTTTGGAGCAATTAGCAATAAAAATCAAATGATGAATTATTGACCTTATGATTAATTATTCATTTTATAGGTATTGTTCCTCTTTGTGTCTTTTTCAAACCAAATTTAAATATTTTCTAGAGCTATGTTAACAAAAACATAATTTATTTTTGGAAAGGGAATCTGCTTCCTTAGTACAAAAGCTCGTTAATCATTGAAAATGGCTAACATGGTTAACCTACCGACATTTGATGTATAAATATTTCCACCATAAGTTCTCGGTAAAAAAAAAAAATAATAAGAGAGGGGTGGATATTGAAAAAACACTTTTGATATATTTTTTAATAAAAGTAGTAATGTCAAAAAGCAAAGTAATGAATGTTGTTTCCAGGAACTCCCATTTCGTGAACCTCGATATTAGATGTGATTTAGTATTTTTTATTAGCACATCTTAAAAAAATAATGTAATTATTTACTGGTTATTAGAATTACTGAAATTTAAAAGAATATTACTTTTTAACATTTTTTGTAGGCGGGTACTACTAATCTTGGTTTATCATTGCTGATGATTCCCAGAATAATTAATATAATTAATGTGCAAAATAACGGTCCAAAATTTTCTCGATTAGTATTAGAAAACTAGTAGAAAAGTAAAGTTTTACTAACAACCTCAGAATAATAAAAAAAAAATAAGCGTGTCATCCTATTTGGAAAATAAATTATCATATACTGGCTAAATACAAAGTCCTAACTAATTTCTAGATGCCTCATCGAATTCTACGAGAAAAACTACTAATAGAAGCCCACTTGATTTTGAGAAAAACATATCAACAACGAAAATGATTTATTTTAAACTGATACATTTTCTCAAATTATTTTTTGTTTGTTTTATCATGCCATCCAATTGGTTTGAGGAATGAGACTATTAAACCTCTTTACTGAACTAAGGAGCCTGTGCAATTTCAAGTTTGTAGATGTATTTTTCCAAAAGTTATTGAATTTTTAACACCTTTTTGCGTTTTTCCCCCACTGTGCGCCAGTCCTAACCAGCTTTCAGATGGAAAAAATAGATTTTGAATGGGAGAAAGAGTTCCGAGTTTATTGTGATAAATGAGCCGTGAAATACGAGTTTTTCACAACAGGAGGGGTTTCTCAATTTTCTGCCGTGGGTGTTTTGTGGGACTAGATCAAACTTTAATATTTGAATTATTATAGTAAATTTAACCAGCTTTTATGAGAAAAAAGAGAAATTTGAATCGGACAAATAGTTTCGGAGTTATAGACAAATGAGTACCGACAAACGTGTTATTCCGGAGAACTGCGACTTACCTCAAGTAAAAAATCTATTTTTCCCTCTTTCATAGCTCTAAAATTATGATATGGGAAAAACAGAAAGAAATTGACATTTCTTGCAAATTTGCTTTGCTTTTATATGTATACATGTGCTAAAAGTAACGTTTTCCGAGTCCCGAGATCAGACAGCCAACAACATACGACTTTCACCCCCTCTCTCCCCTAAACCTGAAGATATTTTGAGGAAGACTTTAGAGCTAAGGGTGGTGAACAATATCCAGCAGTCAGATCTTTTGATTTTTGGAGTTGAATCTTCGATGCTAAATTTTGTACTATATCAGTGATACAAGTAAACTATAAATTATTATAGCAAAAAAAAAAAAAATGCAATTTGGAAGTAATAAACTAAAAAAAACATTATTACATTGTTGCTGCATTTCAACTAAATGACTATTCATGATCATGAACAGCAGTATATGCGTTTGTGCACATCAGCACGGCCCTGCTTGGACCGGCGCACAGTGGGGCCATTCGTGAATCTAGCGGGACAAAAGTCCAAAAATGAATGTTGGAAGACATAAACGAAGTGAATCAGGCTGAGGAAATGTCAATAAAGCAATTAAAGAAATAACGAACTAATATCACTTTAATTCTGTACGATTTAAGAACTCAGTTAGTATTCTTTCAAGCTCTCGACAGTGAACATCGTAATATGTTTTCTTATTTTTTTACATTTCACGATGAATCGCATTCAAAATAATTAATATTAGTACATTTTTTTTTTAATTTTACGGCATTTTAGATACTCAGACGGTACGGCAATTAAAAAGTCCCCAGAGTAAAAAAACATATTCATGTTTTATTCATGTTAATCTGGAACTTTTTAAGTAAGCGAACGTAGATCTTAAATTATGGTTCTGTGTGTCTGGGGACATTTTAGTGAATATATTGCATTTGGCTACCCGTTTATCAGTAGCACCAAAAATTGTGTTTCAGGCGGAGTACTCTCAGCAGGCCCCATTTTATATACGGGCTATAGCCCACCGCTTTTTAGGGGCGCCTAATTTCCCTAAACATTTTTTTTACAATATTGTTTTGATTAGTTTTGTTGTAATGCTCCACTCTAAAGAAAATCAATTTTTACAGTAACCAACACTAACATTATGAGTAATTTGTTGATTTCGTCTGATCCTTTAATTAGCTTATACAGACCACTACCTGAGAAAAATACGACTTTCGGTAATAGTGTTCTCAATTTGCTTGTAATACCCGACGACGATACGAGTATGATACCCTTACTTAGTAGACATGATAGTGATGATACTGATAATCTCGATCTAAGTGATTTGTCTTTATAGACTATAATTTTCTTTTCTATTTAAAACTATATAATGTGTTTCCGATCTGTTCGTTTTAAGATAGAAATAAAGTATTAAAGTGTTAAAGGTTATAATTTGATAACACATTGCCCTGATTTATATATATTATAAATTCTATTTATTTATTACAATCCCTAATTTCAGAGAAATTGTTAGTTATTACAGAGGAGTTTATTATTATCATACAGCAGGAATATTCATTTTTTTAAAATTCTATTTATATAATCATCGATAAATCAATAAATGTTTTGTTTTTTTCCTTACTAAAAAACAGGTCACGAATAAAATTTTAAACGTTTTAAAGCAAGAGGGATGGGAGTCAGGACTTTGTGTTTTTTAAGTGTATACTTTATGTACTAACACCATGCAAATATTCAGCTTTCCCCTAATTACTTGCGACACGAAACATTTATTGACTGGGCTAGTCTCTCAGTATCTTGGGGAGTTAGAGCCTGATATGAAGTGAAATGCGGTACGACCTTATACGGTGTTGTTTCAGTATGGCCCACACCGTTCCGATAATGAAGAGGGTACCCCTGCCTATGACTCGAATGCTCCGATGAGGATACACAACAGTAGCAATGAGTAGTAAGTCAACGAACTAGTTCATGAAAATGAACTATATAAGGCCCGCCGCAAGTTTGAGCGCAGCTTCATGACATGTGCTTCATGAAGCACGGTGATCCACAGTGAGTTTCTGCGGGGGAAGCCCACCGCAAGTTGAAACGCAGTTTTATGAAGCAGTTTCAAAATGACGAGCATGCCTGGTAGTACATCATGGTGTAGCGAAATGGCTAGGAATGAGCTAGTACTGATGGGTTTAAGTTCAGAATATTGAGCTATAAGCAATATTTGCAGAATATTTGCTATAAGCAAATTGAGAAAACTATTACCGAAAGTCGTATTTTTCTCAGGTAGTGGTCTGTATAAGCTAATTAAAGGATCAGACGAAATCAACAAATTATTCATAATGTTAGTGTTGGTTACTGTAAAAATTGATTTTCTTTAGAGTGGAACATTACAACAAAACTAATCAAAACAATATTGTAAAAAAAATGTTTAGGGAAATTAGGCACCCCTAAAAATTTGGCGCGGTGGGCTATAGCCCATTTATAAAATGGGGCCTGCTGAGAGTATTCCGCCTGAAACACAATTTTTGGTGCTACTGATAAACGGGTAGCCAAATGCAATATATTCAATAAAATTAAATGTCCCCAGACACACAGAACCATAATTTAAGATCTACGTTCGCTTACGTAAAAAGTTCCAGATACAGCTTGACTTACGAAGTTAAAACAAAAAAAAAAAATTTATATTTAGGGAGAAGAAAAATTCATGGGGGATTCGCCTTAACTAAAGAATAAAATAATGAAAAACTTACCAACTATTTACGGTTATTCCGTGACCAATTTAAAGAAGTACATGAGATATTAAAGAAACAAATAGACCGGACACCATTTGAAATTAAGCTGGATAGTGTTATTGGCGTTGTGAAGGCAGCATGTGTATTGCACAATATACAATAATAAAAGTTTTATTCAAATGATTTAATAGTTTACAATTGCACATACTAAATATTATAACATGTTTTGGTAATAAAACAATTTACACTGCATAATGAGCTTAGCTAAAATGGATATAATTTGGAATTATGCATTTATTTCAACAGTGGAAAAAAATGGCCACTTCCTTCCGTTTCTCAGCCTTCAGATTATTTTTCATATAATCTGTATGGCTTGTATCATACAACTGTGATGATTTCGCACAGACTCAATTAATCTTTCTTTTAGTTTTACAAAAGTCACGGTGACAGTCGGTAAAAAAATGCGGCATGCAAACTGCGGTTCGCGAGGTCACAGACAGAGAATACCGCCAGCAGTGTAACTGCGGTCCAGCATGCGGAGTTCCTATCATTTCTGGGTTTTACAGAAACTCACTGTGAATCACAGCGCTTTAAGTCACGAACCTGCGACGGGCCTTAGTTTTTGTGGTAACGGTCGGGTTAAGAGGAGGCAACCCCTACGTGCGCCGAGAATACCTTTTATCGATTCTTACCTTCTTCCGATTTATTTCGGTGTTTAAGTCGCTACTTTTCGAGGGGAAAGGTTATTCTCATTTATTTACGGAGAAACTTTAAATCTCTGTTCAAAGTAATATTAACTTCTGTTTACGTTATGATATTAAAATGAGAAATAAGAAAATAATGAAGTGGAAATAAGAAAATGTAAAAATATAAGACACTAAATCAATTTTGAATTAATTTTATATTAAATCAGAATTAATATAATGCTAAACCACCAGTAATGTTAATTCTTGATAAACTTTGTGATGTGAGAGAAGTTTAAATAACAAATTATAAATATTTAGAAGACAGAATCCTTAAGTATTTATTTCACATAACTCCTATTTATTTAACATTTGTAGCTACATGTTTCAGAGAAAATGCTCCATCATCAGGCTTCTAATTTTTTTTAAAAACACATTAATCTATAACATTATACCAATAGTTCTACAATTATATAGTGATGTGTCATTTACCTCTTAATCTGTGATTATTTTCACATTGTCAATTCTCCATGTTATAAGCCATTATATAATATAAGACAGAATCCTTGTTGAAAGTTATGATGTTAATTTAAGCTATATTTTCTCAAGGGAAGTGGAAATAAGAAAATATGAAACCTATGATATACTTTCTCACATTTATTTTTAGATCGATATGTTTTATTGAAATAATTATATTGATACAACAAATAAGAATATATAAAACACCAAATCCATGTACAAATTAATGTTCTTAAGTTTTGTAACACTTTTACACATTAGATAAGATGAAATAAGAAAACATGAATTCATAAAACACTAAATCCTTTATGAAACTCATTTTGTTAACTTCTGTTTCACCTATTTACATTTAAGAAGACTAAATATCAATTTAACACACTAAACAACAAAATCCAAGTTGAAACTGTGGAAGTGATTTTTTACATGTGAGGTTATAGGAAAGAGCTATCGATAAGTGTAAACTCGAAATGAAGCGTAAGGATCGAACTGGTCGGTGTAGTGCGGGTCAAGCCAGTTTGGTGCCTCCTCTAAAGCCGACCGTTACCGTTTTTGTTGTTTTTAAAAACTCAACGAAACTCTAATTCCAAAAGTTCTTTTCAGTTAAGTTATCCTTTAGATTATTGAAGTCAGTACGTATCAACGCCAAGGACTTGATATTTACCTTTAGTTCTCAACCTATTGACTGAGTAAATACAATGTTTGTTTTTTATTTATTTTTCCCTAATGAACCTAAGTTCCTAACACTTTTTGTTACAATCTGTAGTATTCTTAAAGTTGAAAAGTTTAATACTTGAAATAAATCCAGAATAAAAATTATTTTTAAAAAGCTAAGTGCAGTGAACAATTTGCAGCAGTCAGACCTTTTAATTTTTAGAGTTCAAGGTTCGAAGCTAACTTCCCTGTACTATTCGTGGTTTGTTAGCAATTTTAACACAGTTTATCCAAATACAACCAACAATTTTTGGTTTTTTGACTTTCCTCAGAGGAGGAATGGGCAAATTTTTGCTTTAAAAATCATATCTTGCACAAAATGTAATGATCTACAACTTTTAGTATATAACATTTATTGATTGGATTAGCCATTTCTGTGTTATGGACTCTTAAACAAACTAAAAAAAAAAAAAAAAAAAAAAAAAATCTTTACTTTTTTTGAAAATGCGAAATTCTTCGATGTTTGACAAACGATTGTGACTAAACCCCTAAATCAAATTAAGCTTAAGGAATGTCTTTAGACACACAATTTAATTAACTTTAGTATTGTAAATATAACATTTACCAAGAAACCGTTTTTCTATGTTTTTTCAAAAATCTGAAAAAGTTCAAAAAGTTTGGGTTTTTTGCCCCCCCCCCCAAACATTTTCCTCTCATCAAATAAAGTTTCATTTTTGATATTTTATTCTCAGGACCCACCTGGTCCATATAAAAACATAAAACCTACTACTTCAGCTTTCGCTAGGCAGACTCCCATTTTGGGGGTAATTTAACTATACTTTCTTTTTTATTGAAATATATGTACAATCTGCCTCAATTAAGGGCAATAGGTAACAGTGCTAAAGATGTATTCATTTATACAATATATACAAGAACTCATACATACTAAATTAATGATAATAAAAGATAAAAATAAAAAAAAGTAATAATTATAAAAATAAAACTAATTTAACTATACTAAGTGAGAATATTAGAACAAAGTTGTGCAATTATTGTATTGCCATTGGTCCTTGAAACTTTTCAAGTTAATCAGATTGCTGGAAATCAGTGAAAATTAAAATTAAAGATTCAGTTTCATACAGGTGATTGTAATAAAAGTTGCAGAAATAAGATAAAAGTGTTTTTTATTTTTTCTAGAACCATTCTAGTTCATGTGACATCTCAGTTCCCTCCCTTTTTTCCCATAGTTCCATTCCTCTCTTAGTTCAGTTCATTTCTGTAGTTCATTTGAACTAGTTTATTAGAATGAACTACCTCAGAAGGAACTATTCCCTAAAAGGACCTACTTTGCCCACCTCTACACTAGAGTCTGGGGATTGATAATTCCAAGAGCCGAGAATGGGCGATTCCACCCGAACTTTCCCTACTACACAACAGCTCTTCTTACCTTGCGGATAGAATATTCCTGCTGCCCTCACTATTTCTACTGTAAGACTGGATCCTAAGGATACAATATTAATTAAAAATAATATTCACTCATATTATATATCAATTAATACTATATAGTATTAATTAATTAATTAGTCCAATATTTTTTAATTAATCATTTAAATGTTAAACGCGTTCCAGTACTGTACCAAATAATCATCCAATGATTGGCAAAGATTTTTCGTCAGTTAAAGACTTCAAAATAAATTTTTTTAAAATTTTGACAGCTGATTCGGCACTACCATTTGATTGGAATAGAATGGGGCCCCTACCAAATGCTGAATTCCATATTTGTATAAGAAAGATGAAAATTCGGAGCCTACAAAATGTTTAGCTCCATCAGATCTTTGGGTTCTAGGCAATCCGAAATGTGCGAATAATTCTAAAAGCTAAGAAATAGCTGTCTTAGCCGTCATTGGTGATACAAAAAAGGACATTCAAAACACATTGCAGTTGCATCCATGACAACAAAACAAGAAATTTTCTTATTTATAGATCCTGAAAAATCAATGTGAATTCGGATCTAAGGGTTTTTAGGCTAAGGAAATGGCTGTAAAACTGTTTAAGTGGGGATGGTCGAAAATGGCAGCAAGTCTAACAGGAGTCGGGAAACTGCTCCATATCTTTATCCAACGCAACTCTCTCAATTTTGACTGCACCTAGATGATACCATGAAGCAGTTGCAAAATTTTTCGGGTATGATAACCTGGTAGCACCACATAACACATCCATGATCCATGATCAGCTGGTCAAATCGTTTTCTGTAAGACTTTAAATTTTCATTTTTATTAGGAAGTGATCCCCTGTGCATCAAAATCCTAATAATCTGAGACAGTACTGGATCAATTCTTGTTTCTTGAGGGATATTGTGCCAGCTTATTCGAAAAGGCACGTTTTCGTGAATAAAATTTAGATATGACATCTTATCATTAGGATCAGTTAAACAACCTTTACCTTCAATCCTTGACAGGTAATCAGCTCGATGCTTTTCCGTTCTACTAATATGAAAAGTAAGGGACGGTGATCTGTCACAAGGGTAAATTCTTTGAGAAATAAATAATCTTTAAAGTCAATGGCTATCTTACAGGTTTTTGTCCAGATAAATTTCACATATGTTTTTCCTAAATGGTATAATGGATATTAACTGTCAGAAACATAAGAAATAAACTTTAGATGAAATGTCACCAGTCCGAGGAGAGTTTAAAGAGCAGTAGCATCCTTAGGTGGTGGAGCTTCTTTGATGGCTTTTATTCACTTATCTGTGGCATGCAATCCTTCATCATCAAACTTATGCCCCAGATATTCCATTGAATTACAACTATAAGAATTAATTAATGCCAAGCCTTTAGTTGTGCTCTTCTCTAGTCCTACCGCTGATATAAATATCATCGGCAAAGATCACACTTCCTGGAGTTCTGGAGGTAGATTATTCACAACTTTCTGAAACTCTCCAGGTGCATTAGTGATTCCAAATCACAATCGTGTGTACCTAAGCAAACCCATTTGAGTACAAATCATAGTCAACGGGTTTGAGGTATCTTCTAAAAAGAGTTGCTGATAGGCATCTGTCAAATCCATCTTTGAAAAAATTTAGCTCCTCCAAAACTTCAGTGTATATGATCGAGCCTTGGATTGGGGGCTTAACAGGACCGGGTTCATGGTGAGGCTATTGTCGCCGCTAATACAAATACTTATATGATTTTTAAGAACCGTTACTATCGGTGTGGCCCACTCACTACACTCAACTTTTTCTAAAATACCTAACTCAAGAATTCGGTTCACTTCATCTTCCAAGTTACTCTTCAATTAATATAGGTAGTGACCTGGCTTTGAAAAATTTAGGCTGGGTTCCTTCCTAAAGCTGAAAGATAATTTTATAATTGGAAAATGTACCTAAGGAAGATTGAAATACCTTAGGGTACGAGTTAATAATGTTAGAAATTTCACTGGATATGTTCCGAATAATGGGTCTACAAATAAAATTTGTTCAGAATAACTAAATTTTGAAATTTTTAAACCTTGTCTGCCTATCAGTGAAGGGCCCTTCATTTGGAATCCTTTCCAACCAATAACTTGATTTGCCCAATGAGGTATAATTTGGGACTCACATAATTTGATATCATTTTCACAAAGAAAAATGTACCTAAGGAAGATTGAAATACCTTCTTAAAGTTTGCTAAAAAAAATTCTTTTGCTATAATGTTGGGAAATGACTCAATATCGATTTTCTCATACTGAGAACCCCATAACTGTTGTGAAATCATAATTTTTTCAGTACTTTTCTCGCTATAACACCAAAAATATTTCGAACCGATTGTAAATGCCCTATAATAAGTATTAATATTGAACCTGTTGAATGAATTGTTGTTGCTATGGGCCATAATTTTTATTGAAATTTAGTGAAGTGTATTATAAGAACTTAAGACTTAAGCTTTTATTTTTTTTTTTTAATCAGATTATTTAATAAAATTATTATAAGATTATTTAATAAAATTATTACAAGATTATAAATATAAGATTATTTAATTAAATTATTTTTAAATCAGATTCCATTATAAAAGAATCAAACACTGTAAGTTCCAATGATAGCTTTTATATTTTGTAAGTTTTTATGTTGTCCTACCCAAGCTCTAAGAGCTCCTCACTGGAATAATCGGTGAAGCATCCTCAAGGTGGGGTTCCACATGGAGCAGCCAGCCGCAGCTGCTGCGTGCAGGGTGGTTCCACATGTAGCTTCCAGACGCTGCGGCTGGAAGTTCATCAGTTCGTATTCTGGCTTCAGCGGAGTATATTGAGAAGAAAACTGGTGTGATTGTTAATGGAGGAAGAGGAGTTCCATATTATGAACAGATTAACTGACTCTGTTTTCCCGAAGAAGAGAAGGTTTTCTCTCTTCGTTGATTGAGCTGCAGCTCCAGAACAACGAGGAGAAATTCAAGAAGTTTTTATATATATATATATATACATACACATATACAGATTAAAATGGTACAAGAAACATTGGTGATGTGGGTTTTCATAACACAGACTGCTCTGGACTGGTCCCTAGAGCAGTCCGAACGCCGCAGCTCAGCTTCTCAAATTTCTGGTGGCAGCCGCAGCTGCCCCTCTAGCAACACTTCTATTAAAACCAACTGAAGCAGTGCCCAGCTTCCAGCCGCGGTGTCTGGCAGACGCAGCTGCTGGGCTGGCTGCTCCATGGGGAACCACACCTTCAGACTTCCTCCCAGCTATATCTAATGTACTTGTTAAGGCTAGTAGGATTTATATATTCATTTTCTCCATACATAGAATTCATGCTACATAGCGTTTAGTTGTATAAATTTAATAATTAAGAAAATAAAATTTGAAAACGAGTTAATTTTTTTTTCAATACCAGGCTATAGTCACTTGTAGAAACATTCACTGAAATGAATGGCGCATCCCAACTAATTATAATATGCATATTGCGATCGTAAAGTGAAAAATACAGATTTTGCTGACAAATGGATAGGGTTGAGGTAACTGGCTGGATAGCTCTCTTTCCTTTGCAAAATAACTCTCTCATAAGTATTCTTAAATTTGTAAATAGGCAATGGAAAATTGTATAATTAGGTTTCTTATTACTAATTATTTTTTATATATTGTGAGATTCAGTTAATTGAATATTTCTCTTTATTAAAAAGTAAGAATAGTAAAATTAATAAAGGCATTTCTAAAACTGATAAAACCTGAATTCAAGTTTCTTCGTTTGTTGAGGCATAACATCCTTAATTATAGTTGTATTAAATACATCTTTTGATAAATTCAACAAATAAGTTAGTTGTCTATTTATTAGCAAATAAAAAAAAAATAAAATTTTATTTACTTACTGCAGTAAATCCACCCTTGTAACCACCCTTATTCAATTGCAGCATCTATATCAAACACCATTTGGACCTTTTCAAACTGGCGAAGTATTATGGACAAATAAAAATCACATACTTTCGCAAATTGGTATATAAATATGTAAATAGAGTATTCTAATAGTCAGTGTGTTTCGATAAATATAGATTGACCACTTTATTAATGTGTGTATGGCAGGTTATACTTGTAGAGGTTAGAAGATTTGAATTTTTTCATGTTATAGTTAGTTGGTGTCCATGATTCCAAATAATTGTGTTTCATTGCTTATTTTAATTATTTGTTACAGATATGCTTGGTTATTATTTTACATTATTTACTCATCTATTATTTACTAAAACTCACCAGACTTCTCAAGTAGAGTAACATTTCTCGATGGTGGAGGATCGGAAAGATCTAGTTCATAATGTGGTTCATTTTGTGTCTGAAGTGCATATTTAAGCATATAATTGAGATGTCAAGCAACAATTTTATTATAACTTGGTATAATAAAATTTTTATATTTAATAACTTATTTTTTGTTTTGAATGTCAATATTTTTTATTTCTCTCCAAAAAATAATTTTTTTTTTTACTTGTTTCATGTTTTGCTACTTAGAAATAATTCTATCTTTACTCACAAAATTACACTTGTGCAATGGAAAGATCCCAAGCAAAGAAAAGCCACAAAAAAAAAAAAAAAATTTTAAAAATAAAAAAAATCATCCATACAAAAGATTTTAATGTTATGAAATTGTTGTATTTTAGTAATCAGTCTCTGGATAAATAAAATTAATAACAAAATGAACAAATAGTTACCATTTATTAAAATTATATTTAACAATCAAATATTAACATTTTTTAATTAAAGAATTAGTCAACTATTAATACATATAGTTTAGAAATAACACAACATGTTAGCCGGTGAGAATGAAAGTTGTGTAAGTCAAGTTTCCTTCATTTCGAGAAAATAAAGGTTTTGCAAACGTCCTTATTAAAAATTACATAAACAAGATAAGATTGGACTGTTTCAATTTTAGGAAACAATGCTTTAAAATTTCCTTCAGTTTAAGAAAAAATCAATGTTTTGTAAATGTTCTTATTATATCTAAAAATTACATAATTTAAAGGGAGGGGGATCACAGATGTGCTTGCATGGTTAAGTTTGGATTTTAAATTTTATTTTTTTAATTTTTTATTCTATTTTATTTATTTTTTTAAAGTCAGATGTCAAACACAACTCAAAGTTATGTTTTTAGTAACTATTTTCGAAGCAGCAAATGCATAAACAAAATTAAATTTAATTAACAAAGAAAGATAATAAATAATAAAAATTGTTTTTTAAGGGGGGGGGGGGAATCACGGATGTGCTTGCAGGGTTAAGTTTGGATTTTAATTTTTTTTTTTTTTTTTTTTTTTTTTTTTTTAATTTTTTATTCTATTATAATTATTTTTTTAAGTCAGATGTCAAACACAACTCAAAGTTACGTTTTTAGTAACTATTTTCGAAGCAGCAAATGCATAAACAAAATTAAATTTAATTAACACAGAAAGATAAGGAGTCACCAATAATAAAAATTGTTTTTTAACGGGGGGGGGGGGGGGGGGGGGGGATCACGGATATGCTTGCAGGGTTAAGTTTGGATTTTACTTTTTTTTTCTTTTTAATTTTTTATTCTATTTTCTATTCTATTACCTGGTTTACTAGATTTACTTATGCGCTTCATACTTTTTTACTTTAAACGAAATTTATTCATTTAAGTTTTATCTTAGCACCAGCAAGTATATTTGGCTTAACAGTTAATTGCAAGAAAAAATAAAGAAACGTATAAATAGGAAAAAACAAATATATATATTTTGTAAGGTTCTTGAGGTTCAGTCAATAAATAAAAAAACAACTATTTTGGCAACGTTTTGAGACTATATTGTTCTCATAATCATGCCATGGCTATGTTCTCATAGTCTCGAAACGTCACCAAAATGGTTGTTTTTATTTATTGACTGAACCTTAAGAACCTTACAAAACATTTAATTGTAACAGTCAAGAAATTTATCGATAAATATAAATAAAACAAAAAATGCTCTCTATTTAAATATTTAATATTTTGCGACAGAGATTCTAAAAAAACTAATCCCACCACATCAAGCGTGCAAAAATGCATAAAAATTAAGTATCACATGTTTGGAAAATTTCTTAAAATGCACTTTGCGCATCTATTACGATTGTGCACTTGCGCTAAGTTTACAAAATTTAAATCTACTTAAAAAAGCAGACAGGAGTTACATGATAAACTTTTGCTCTATCTCATAAAATAACAAAAATAAATGGGGATTAAAATTTAGAGGGATACCCGGCAGAATTTGTCACCCAATTTGCTCATTCCGCTCACCTGATATAAAAAAATATGATAGAATAAAAATTTCTCAATATAAAAATATAAACAATAAAGGAGCAATAATAGAGAATAAACCCAATTTTCAAATTTTTTGACTTACACCACTTTCATTCTCACCGGCTCATACAATATATATATATTGAAAATCTTATTAATTATCTGTTAGCCTTAACACAAATTACAACAGTTACTTAATTAAACATATCCTAGTTTATTTAGAATGTAAATCCTTTACTAAAAAGTAGAAAAAGCCTTGGCCAAAATATTAGGAACTTTAAAAATCATCTTTTACAGCCTATTTCTATTATTACTTCCAAAAGTGTTTTGTGTTGAGAAAATGGTTCCATTAAATGTGTGATTAATCTTAAAATTTCAAATTTGCAATAGACATAAATGAAAACTTCCATCAATTAAACAAAGACCCAGTAGTGAAAATAATACATCACATAGAAAATAGTATCGATCCTTCTACAATACTGTCACACACAACTCAACTAATTTCTGTGGCTTGATGAGGAATCTCACCTGTATGGTGGGTCATAATATGCCTTTTTAAATGGGACTTTAGTACTACCTTGTAGTCACAGTGATGACATTGATGAGACTTCTCTCTCTCATGTGTATGGTGGGCCGTTATATGATTTTTCAAAGCAGACATATCACTTCCTTTATAGTAACAGTGAGGACACTCTTGTGGCTTCTCACCTGTGTGACGGGACATAATATGATTTTTTAAACTATATTTAGAAACTGTGTTAAAGCCACAGTGAGGACACTGATGAGGCTTCTCACCAGTATGGCAAGCCATTACATGATTTTTTAAATTAGAAACTTTTGTAGCTTTATAGTCACAAAAAAAACATTGATGAGGCTTCTCGCCAGTGTGGCGGGCCATTATATGATTTTTTAAAGACATAGCTTCTGTAGCGATATAGTCACAATAAGGACATTGATGAGGCTTCTCAAGTGTATGACGGGCTATTATATGTCTTTTTACATTAGAAGCTGTACTAGCTTTAAAGTCACAGTAAGGACAATGATAAGGCTTCTCACCTGTGTGACGGGCCATTATATGAGTTTTTAAAGAAGCCTCTTGTACAACTTTATAGTTGCAATGAGGACATTGATGAGGCTTCTCATCTGTATGACGGGCCATTATATGACGTTTTAAAGATCTTTTTTGAGAACATTTATGGTCACAATAAGGACATTGATAAGGCTTCTCACCAGTATGCCAGGTCGTTACGTGATTTTTTAAATTAGAAGCTTTTATAGCTTTATAGTCACAAAAAGAACATTGATGAGGCTTCTCTCCTGTATGACGGGCCATTATATGATTTTTTAAAGATTTAGCTACCGTAGCCTTATAGTCACAATAAGGACATTGATGAGGCTTCTCATCTGTATGACGGGCCATTATATGACGTTTCAAAGATATGTTTTGAGCACTTTTATGGTCACAATAAGGACACTGATAAGGCTTCTCACCAGTATGCCAGGTCGTTACATGATTTTTTAAATTAGAAGCTTTTATAGCTTTATAGTCACAAAAAGAACATTGATGAGGCTTCTCTCCTGTATGACGGGCCATTATATGATTTTTTAAAGATTTAGCTACTGTAGCCTTATAGTCACAATAAGGACATTGATGAGGCTTCTCAACTGTATGGCGGGCCATAACGTGATTTCTTAAATTAGAAGCTTTTGTAGTTTTATAGTCACAAAAAGAACATTGATGAGGTTTCTCACCAGTGTGACGGGCCATTATATGATTTTTCAAAGTAGATGTATGATTTGTTTTGTATTCACAGTGAGGACATTTATGCAGCTTCTTATCAGTATGATAAGTGATTACATGAGTTTTTAAATCATTAGCTGTTATAGCTTTATAATCACAATTAGGACATTGATGAGACATCTCAAATGGATGACAGGCCATTATATGTTTTTTTAAGTTATTCCTATTAGATGTTTTATAGCCACAGTGATAGCACTGAGGTAGCTTCTCAATTCGAAGAGGAGAAGTTACGGCTTTTTTGAAATCCTTACACCATTCATCTTTTGAACCATAATTTGTTTTGGTGAAACTCTTGGCATCTATAGACATAAAATACAATGATAATGATACTATTATTCCATAATTAATCATAACTATCTCTGACATGATTATGGTATTTTAAATCCAAAAATATAAAGAATACGAACATACACAAAGAAAGTTTTTGACCGAAAAATAAATCTTTTTAAATTCAAACATTTTTAGTTCACAGTACCCTAAAATAGTAATGTTTATATGAGAGAATAATGAGAATATCATTTTTCAAAATGGATATATAAAAGAATATTTCCAATGTGTTTTATTATTTTTTTTTCTCAGCTCCTATGGCCCATTGGATGAAACAAAAATATATGTAAAGATTTTGTTTTGATGTAAGATCGTCAAAAATATAAGCCAGACCAGAAGGTGCCATAGTTAGTAAACTAACTCACTAGTATTTAAATATACGAATGATATTCCCCACTATCCCCTCCATTTAATTGTTAGCAACAGCCTTTTCTATCCAAGGAATAATTAATTAATTTCTTTTTTACTATTGTGTATACTGGTATTATCTGTTTTGTATGTTTTTATCTACATATTATATAATTTCTAGTATTGAGGGGTACTGTGGCTGAGCATGTTAGGATGAGGGTCTCATAATGCTTGGCACAAAAATATGGGGGTTACAATCTCACCAAGGTTAGTTGATATTTAGAATTTGGTGGTCCCAAAAATGGATCTCACCAATCCTCTTACTAGAATAAGTTAACCCATCCTTTCTGACCTAGTGTCCGAAATTAAAGCCTATTACGCACTGGGATTCTTTTTCATAGACTTTTTGCATTTGGAGTAAATTGACTCTTGGTAAATGAATCTGGTATTCGCTGGGTTAGTATATTCCAATGCTGTGGTGTCCGGACCAAAATGGGAATCTTTGACTCAAGTTGTGCAACATGTCTAGTTGCGGACATAAATTGCTGCATATACAGAACTTATTTATCGACACGTTTCCTCTTGGACTTATTTCTTCATTTTTAATGGTGACTAGTGATTATCATTTTTTTTTCAATTATTCCTACACTTTTTTTTTAATTTTTTTTTATCAAGTTGTGGAATACTATCAAAACTTTAAGTTTTATCAAGGACTTCCCTTCCTCTGGTTTAGGTATTTTGTTTCATGGTTTACGTATTGAACATAGCAACAAAATAATAACTAATAAAAAAATACAAAATTATGTACATTTCAGCATTGAACACAAACAAAAAGAATAATTACGAGTCATTGCAATAGAAGGGTCAAGTGAATGAAGGTGATGTGTGAATTTTATGTATATGCATGTTATGTGTATGCAGTTATGTGTTTGCATTTTATGTGTTTGCATTTTATATGTCTCCATTTTATGTGCCGGTATTTTATGTTTCTGCATTTTGTGTGTTTGCAAAAAAAAAGTAGAGCCCTGATTCTCGTGCAATTGCATCTTTTTATAGAAAGCTCGTAATCAGCCAGGGAAAAATTATTTATACGAATTAGGATGTTTAGACCAAATTTACCTAGATTAATATTGCACAAAATTGCACATTTTGGGGGTTACTGCATAAAAATTTCACATTTTGCAGTTTGAATGCACAAAATTCCTGCATTCAAATCGTAAATGCACAAAACTTTCTTGTTTTTGAAAAAGTAGCAACTTTAAGAAAAATAAGTAATTTTATTTTTATATAGGTAACAATTTTTCTTTTTTAAGAGATATAAATTATTTTTAGTATAAAAATATAAAAAATCCAAGCGTGTTAAAATGAATACGCATCTATAGTGTTCTTAGAAATGTTTAGATTGACTTGAGCTAGGAAACTCAGATCCCCAACTTCCAAGAAATTTTGACTCTCCCTCCCAACTTTTCTCATCGGAAGCTATAATTGTTTAGTTTCCGACATCCCTCTACGAAGTAACATTGTTCCCATTAAAATGCCTACAATTTCAGCTAGTGTTAGTTCAGGATACGAGGATGGATAGAAAAATATCCAGAACTAAAATCCGATGACAAAATAATGTATTGTGGACCCTGTGACAAAGCTATTGGCAGGGAAAGAAAGTAACAAGTTGATGCACACTGTAATTCGAGTAAGTTTTTAATTTGAATTTTTATCCGTATTTAATGATTTAGAGCATAAATGTACGGTTATTTTTATTTGTAATTGCAATTTTTACCACAGGAGGGCATATACAGTTAAAAGATTTGAGAAAATTCAAAACTGGCCCTGTGCAATCATTACTGCCTGAGTGTTCCTCACATCAACATGTCCATGAAGAATTTTTAATGGATTTGTGTTACACTATGTTTGCAGTAAACATACCTTTTCACAAATTGCATTCGACACCTTTTAAATCATTTTTAGAAAAAAACACCAACAAAAAAATTCCTGATGAGAGCACGGTCAGAAAGAACTATTTAGACAAATGTTTCAATTCAACAATGTCAAAAATTAATAAACAAATCCAAGGTCATTTTTGTTACATAATGGTTGATGAAACTACTGATACTCGGGGTAAATACATTTGTAGTTTAGTAATTGGTATTCTTCATCCAGAAATTTTACCAACTCCATTTTTAATTTATGTAAGAAAGAGAACTTAAAAAATAAATAACCTAACTGTTTCCCGTTTCATCAATGATAGTTTAACAAATTTTTTTTTAGATAATACGTTCCAAGACAAAATTTTGCTTTTTTTAAGTAATGCAGCTCCTTACATGATTAAAACAGGAGTCAATTTAAAAGTTTTTTATTCCAAAATGATCTATTTTACGTGCATGGCTCACGCTCTGAATCGAGTTGCTGATAAGGTCTGTAGAGTATTTCCAGATATAAATAAATTTATAAATAACGGGAAAAAGATTTTCCTTAAAGCACCCCATATTTTAAAAAACTACAACGCTGCTCTCAATGGAATTGATGTTTCCTTAGAAGAAGACCCAAGAATCTTGAGCTGTCTTAAACACTGCCCAATGACGAGTGTTGAGGTAGAGTGTGTATATTCGCAGCTTAAATATATTTTAAACGACCCACGACATAGTTTTAAAGAAAACAACTTTGAAAAATACCTCATTATAAATTTTAACAAAATGTAACATATTTATATTCCTAAGTAATATGTACACATAGCATATGTATAGCATGTACAATAAAGAGATGCGATTTGTTCTTATTGCGTTTTAGACAATCATTAGTTAACTACTCCCTTACTAAGGACTGGATACATAATTTTAAGATAAAAACCACTTTTTGGAAAGAAATTTAACTAGTGAATTGTTTGTTCAACCTTTTTTATCATTTGCATTTTATTTTGCACAATTTTAAGTTTTTATTGCACGATTTCACGTTTTTATTGCACATTTCAGAATTTTCTTTGCACGAAAATCCGGCCTTTAGTGATAAGTAACATTTATGTTAAAATATGACGATTTTGACATGTCAAAAAAACTTGGATTTCACAACAGTACATGTTTTTTATCTTATGGGACTTGACAAAAATTTCATATATGCGGTCTGCTAGTTAATTTAACTAGCTTTCAGATTGAAAAAGAACTTTTGGATCGAACAAATAGTTTCGCAGTTATAGACAAAAGAGCACCATTTTCTTAACAAAAAGAGTACCCTAATTATCTTCATAAGTGCTGAAAAAGAAATAATAAATAGAATCGCATATTTAAGCACACACTGAACAACTAAGATGTTCATCAGGCTTGTGAATGAGTCTTCATTGGCAAGGAATCAAAGAGTTGCAGCTAATCATTTGGCCGATAAAGAGTCTCGAAAATTAGAATTTTATCTTGAAATTTGTTCTTCAACTTTTTAACTTTAATGCGTGTACAGATTCCCATGATTGAATCATTAATCATCATAGGCCGAGCCAATCTTAAAGTATTAATTTAGTCAAACCCCCCTCCCCAATAGTTAAAAAAACTCAATATAAATGTTAGTAAATATGAAAGAAACATAATTATCAAAGTTCATTAAAATCAGCCAAGTCGAATAAAGTTTAACTTTTATATAGAAGCGTTGGAAATAAATTTTTTTTATGTAACTTATTCTCTTATAGCTGAAATCTACTCAAGAAAATAAACTTTAAGAAAGAAAAATCAGTATCTGATTTCTCTAAAATCAGAATAACTGTTAGCACCTTTTGGAAATGTCAGTAATCATGTAGGGAATCGATATTTAAGTTTTATGTAAATCGGTTGATTTCTTTTTTTACTTAATACATTTTAAGATCATCATTGTTTTCTATTATTAATGTAATATAATTAATTTTTCTATTAATATAGAAGTAAAAGCAGAATACTTTTTCATTAGAACTTTTTCATATAAATGGTTTACGATAACTGTTTTAAAAAAACTTTTATTCAAAAGAGGTTTAAAATAAGAGTTCTGAGATAACAGTTAAATTAAAGTTCTAGCGATATAAGTAAAAGTTCCAAAAATAACTTTTATCAATAAAGGTTAACTGTTATTTTCAATCCCTGCATAAAACTCATCAGACTTTGCAAGTAGAGTAACATTTCTCGATGGTGGAGGATCGGAAAGATCTAGTTCATAATGTGGTTCATTTTGTGTCAGAAGTGCATATTTAAGCATATAACTGAGATGTCAAACAACGATTTTATTATAACTTGGTATAACAAAATGTATATATTTAATAACTTATTTTTTGTTTGAATGTCAATATTTTTTATTTCTCTCCAAAAAATAATGGGGTGTATAAAAAAAAATGACCATTTCTTAAACAAATATTTGTATTATTATTTCTTTGATATAAAATACAATTAATACTCAAAGTATAGTCCATTGTTATCCACCGTCATTACCCATCTGCTAGCCAATTGTTCGATGCCATGCTGATACCATTCCTTGGGATGGCTGTCAAAGAACTCTTGGACAGCATTTTCAACTTCCACAAAATTATCAAATTTTTTCCCTTGAAGAAAATGGGCCATGGATTGAAACAAGTAATCTGAAGGTGCGAGGTCTTGACTATATAGTGGATGAGGCAGGAGTTCAAACCCATGAAGTTCTGTAAACTTTTCTGCTGATTGTTGAGGAGTAAGTTCATGAGGGACCAGTCTACAGGTCTTTTTCACCTTCCCCATGGAGAGAAGGTGGCGACTAACAGTATCTTTCGACACACCACACTCCCTGGCAAGTTCGCAAGTACTTGTGGACGGATTTGACTCAACAGCTTCCTTCAGAACCTCATCAATATCCATTAATGGCCAACCGGAGCCCTTCTTCCTTTCCAACGTCTCCTTTCCAATATCTCCACTTCTAAATTTTTTAAACCAACGCTGTGCAGTGCGCTCTTCAAGGACACCTTCCCATTCATATTTAATAATTTCACGAGTTAATTCAGCGGCTGTGAAATTTTTTTCCCAGTAATGTCTTAAAATTACGAGAATTTCATAGGACACTGTTATGTTTCTTCTTTGAAATAAATAACTTAAAATAAATAAGTCTTAGGCTCAAAAAAAATAAAAATAATAAAAATAAACTGAACTGAGGCTTTTTTTGAAGAAGTCCAGTGTTAGAAAACAAGCTTAGAGATTGCTCTAAAGGGATTTTTAAGCATTGGTAAATAATAAATAGCATTAAGATATTTACAGACTTTTGAATTCTGGAATTTGATAAAATGGTCATTTTTTTTTTTTTTATAAACCCTATTAAAATGTTTATTTTTTTACTTGTTTCATGTTTTGCTATTTAGAAATAATTCGATCTTTACCCACAAAATTACACTTGTGCAATGGAAAGATCTTAAGCAAAGAAAAGCCACAAAAAAGAAAATTTAAAAAAAAAAAAAAAAAAAAAAATCATCCTTACAAAAGATTTTTAATGTTATGAAATTGTTGGATCTTAATTATCAGTCTCTGGATAAATAAAATTAATAACAAATTGAACAAACAGTTACCATTTATTAAAATTATATTTAACAATCAAATATTAACATTTTTTAATTAAAGAATTAGTCAACTATTAATACATATAGTTTAGAAATAACACAACATGTTAGCCGGTGAGAATGAAAGTGGTGTAAGTCAAGTTTCCTTCTTTTCGAGAAAATAAAGGTTTTGCAAACGTCCTTATTAAATTACATAAACAAGATAAGATTGGACTGTGTTTTAATTTTAGACAAGAACGCTTTAAAGTTTATAAAAATGGGTGGTGCAAGTAATTGGTTACCAGCTAAAACTGTACTGCAGTCAAGACAAGTCAAGTTTTGGTGGCGCCTCACCTATAATTGAGGAAAATCTTGGCTATTGCCCGTGGTTGCTAACCACATCATCTCCTTGTATAATCACTGGTCATGGAACAATACTTCCTTATCAAGTAATGAACCCAAGGCCCTTCATGTGTTATATTGGTACAGATTTTTTTAAAATTCTTATAAATTGTTTAACTGTGATATGTAAAGTAGAAAATTATGCATTAATTTGTTTGAATTATTATTGCAACCATATTAAAATATCAATGGTTGGGAATTTCCAGACACATGCTTGAATAAGTTGAATAAGATAAAGTAGGGAATTTCGATTACTGGAATTGGTATGAATAAAGTATTTTTAAACCAACATTTCTTTTAGATCCGACTGATCCCACTGAAATCCAACACCTCAAAAAAAAAAAAAAAAAAAAAAAAAAAAAATCAATGTTTCTCACCTTCAGAAACCAGCATGTCTTCTTGTTTGATGTAAATCTGCCCACCTGCCAACAAGTAATGATCAAGTTATGCCACTGTATTATATAGGATATTATTAACAGGTTCAGTACAGCATGAAGTCAATTAGTCCACTACTGAGTAATCCACAAGTAGAGATAGTATGGAAAGTAAATATTCAAAAATTAGGTGCTGTTTTTCTTAAATGGATCAACTAGACTCAAAAAAAGCATGTTGTATGTTAAGGCTAAATATCCCGATATATAGTAGATTTTTTTTTTTTTTTTTTTTTTTCAAAAAGATGGCAGCACTTTTGGAGCAAATTTATTTCCGCTCTCATTTGTTAACGGAGTCATCAATATTAGATCTGTAAACGGATTTGGTAATAAAAACCCCATTAAATTCTTGATACGGTTTCTAAATATTTGTTTGTCAATTATTTTAGAATTAAAAAAAATTATTTGGCGAATTATTGACTTTTAAAAAAAAAGCAACTTATTCATAAGATAATTGAACAAAGTTATGCAAAAAGATTTATTTTTGGTTGCATAGGTTGATCGTAATTTGAAAAATACGATTTAACAATAGCAGCGGGTGATTAGTAAGCTACCTGCTGTTGTAGTAGTGGGGGAAGGGCTGTGAGGACCCAGCTCTATGTCAGCAGCTACTGATCTAACATCTCCCCACTAGTGGAAAACCAACAGAATAGAGGCCAACAAAATTTTATATACATTTCAGAATATAAATAATATTTAAAAAATGAACCTGTGTGGGAAATATTATTCAAAATAGCAGTATATGTTCTATAGAATATACTTTTTAAATTTCTGACAATTTAACACCATCATTGGTTAAAAACTTTATAATAATCCATTGCTCATAAGACAAAGGTACTTCTTGCTCAGTCACGGGCTATACTGACAATAAAGCTCAGCTTGCACATGAATTCGGCCATTTGCCTTACTCCTCATAAACCAAACATCTACTCCATATAACATTATCTTGCTAAGAACTGCATTATAAAAAGAATAGTGAAATCACCGTTTATATTTGAATTACCATTGTAGTATGGTCTTGAATCTCATTAAGCCAGAGTACATAGCTAAAGATTATAAAGATCAGTGTTTCTTACCTTCATCTGGGACCAGAAGTTCTGTTTCTTGTTTCACATGATGAAGCTCATCTGCAATTAGGTAAACAAGAGAATGCAAATAAACAGCTCAACAAACATACAATATATTTAATTAAATGATCTAAAATAAATTTTAAAAACAAATTTTAAATTAATAATATTCTAATGTTATACTTATACTTTATCTATAAATAAATTAAATTATAAAGCTCCGGTTAATCAATCGGATTAGTTAGTAAGGTTCTACTGTATATGGCTAAGGATTATTAAGCTTAATGTTTCTTACCTTCATCTGGGACCATTAATTTTGTTTCTTGTTTCACGTGATGGAACTCATCTGCAATTAAAAAAACAGAATAAAAATAAACTCTTCAAGCATATTATATATTCAATTGAATGACCTAAAATAAATAAATAAAAAAAAATAAATTTCAAGTAAATAATGTTAGAGATATACTTTGTTAATAACTTAATGTGGTTGATTTAAAAATGAACATAAGAATAAAAAATTTTGTCTATAACCAGAAATTTTCGATTGCAATAGGTGTTTGACTATAGAAGGAGATATCGATGATAATTTTTTGATAGCCAAAGATTACAGCCTTTTATTTGGGATGAAACTTAGATATGATAAAAAGGTGATAAAAAAACACTTTTTCATTTGTTCTAGAAAGGTACTTGACTAATTCAGAATAAAATATATAACAAGCACTCGCAAAATAAATTATTTACTTGGAATTATTAATCTTAGGAGATCGTGACACTGAATTCCCTATACTACAATTTAATACTTAATGTAAAAAATGTAGTCACCTATTTATATTTTCTGTAAATAATAAATAAAAAAAAAAAATTAAAATTTTCTTACCATAATAAATCTCTGATCCATCTTCTTCTTTGATACAAATTGAGGGAACTGTAAAATGAAAAAACTATTATCATTCAGTATCACCAATAAAAAACTTTTGCCTAAGATAGAGCCTTCATAATTCAATATATTGCTCTAAATTAAGATATGCCATAATTATTATAATATGCAGCAATAAGCCATTATAAAATGGGTAACATCAAACCACTGCTCCACCAAATTGGTGAAACTCAAATGATTGTGATGCTTCACTTCAAATTTCATATTTATTGATAGATCTTTCTATAACTTCATCTGTAAACTTGCACTTGTATGGGCACAATGTGGATTATATTGATAAGTATATTATATATTTATATTTTCTTATCTTCTACTCCCTGATGTGAGAGAGTGTATCATAAGTTCACAATATAATAACTATTTTCATTATATATATTCTGTGAATGGATTCATTGTCATACATATTACCAATTGCTCTGTGAAGGAAAGTGAGACAGATAGTAAAATTAATTAATACAACAATCCTATCTACAAAAAATGAGAGAAACTAGAGAAGATCAAATAAAAATACTCAATATTTCCTTAAATATATTTTTAAAATAAGGGATAAGATCCTAGTTTTGGATCGAAATACACTGCAAAATTTTACTTTATTATCATACATACAAGACAAACTAAGAAAAATTAGTGATAGAAAAAGATTCCAAGATAAAGGACTATATGAACGAGTGTTATAGTTTTGCCTTCATTTAACATTGTTTGAAATTTTTATAATTTTTGAATGGATGCACTACCAATATTTGTTCTCAACCTATAGTGCTAACATAACCTTTGGAATCTTTGAAAAATCTAACTATCTTCTATCAAGAAAACAGCAGGTGTTAAGAATATAGCTCTGGAGATTAGAAAATAGCACAAGAAAGCAGATATCCTTGAAGGAAAAAGGTACAATGATGGACTGCTAACCCATTCTATTGCACTACTTTAAAATTTGTAACCCACTGAAGAGTATAGTGCAGTATTGTTTACATAATCCTAATTATGTCTTAGCCAATCCTAATTGATATGAAGAATCTATTAAAAAGATTGAACAGTTTTTAAGATGATTAAAACCTTTTAATAGTATTTTAAATAGATATTTGTATAAACTTTTTTTTTTTTGTTTTATTCTTTATTAAAAGAAATTTACAACTGTGTTAAAAAAAAACACATCTAGTAAATATGCGGTATATATGAGATATAATGACATGAATAAAACTTGTAGAGGAACTACCCTTTGGCAGTACTCTAATGAATATTTACATAAGAAGATCACGAGACCATCTTCTTTTCAGACGCCTTGGAGGATTGTATGCACTTAAATTGACCTTAGTATAACATAAATTGTATGTCTTAAATGGTGATTTAATACTATTAAATTAAGAGGGAGTAAATAATAAGTTTTTCATACCGATTTCATTCATAATTATCAAGGATCATCTAACAGCTAACAGAAACTCAATGCAAGTTTCTAGAGATGGGCATAATCGAATGACGATTATCACATCATTCGATTATTGTAATCATCGATTAATCGATTGTGGTCTGTGAGAACGAGTGATCATTCGAACTGAAGACAGCGCTTTTTTTTCTCTCTTGTAGGTCATTTCCTGAACTAACGAATCGTCAGAATGATACTTTACAAATAACGGTTACAAAATTAGAACGGCTACCACAAATCATTCGATTATCAGTCCGAGTGATCATTCATATTTCGAACTAAGTTCGAATGATCTTTCGATTATGAGTTCGAGTGATCGCTCGTATTGACTTCGAATGATCTTTCGATTATGAGTTTGAATGATCACTCGGTCTGACTTCGATTATCATTCGATTACAAGTTTGAATTATCGCTCGTACTGACTTTGGATGATTATTCGATTATTACGAGTGATCATTCATATTTCGGACTCAGTTCGAATGATGACCTTGAATTGATATATATTCGGCGTTCACTCCCTTAATATCTAAACCTTTTCTGCCGCCATCTAAGAAAGATGGCGGCAGAAAAGGTTTAGATATTAAGGGAGTGAACGCCGAATTTAGATATATAGCCGCCGAATCTATATTCTTAGTTCATTCTGTGGTTCCTGCTTTATTTTTTATTGTTTCTTAGTGGCTTATTTTTCTACTAGGAGTTTTTGAGTTATTAATTGCTTTTTGTAACTGTATTGCTTTGTGCTACCTTATTTATTTTAGTATGTATTAAATTATTTTAGTGATTATGAATTAGTTTTGTGAATGAAGACCTTTCTGAAACATATAAAAAGATTTCTTCAAGAAATTTTAGTGTGTGACTTTTTAAAATCTAATTGGTGCAATTTATAAAAATGAGAAAGACCTTTTACATCAAATAACAATTATTAGCAGGCCTAAAATATGTGTGACTGCTTTATGTAAATAACTAATAATGTAAATAGAAGTTACTAAATGAAGACAAATGTGCAATAATTGAGTATTTTTACTATTGGTGTGATATATCTAAGATGTAGGTTGTTGGTCAGGATATGCAGTCCAGAACAAAGCAGTTAAAATTAAATTTTAATTTATAATGCCAACGTTTCGAATTGCATTGCAGGTCTTCATCAGGGCTAGAATAAAAGAAAACTACAATATACTTTTTTGTTTGTTTTCATTTATTCTAGCCCTGATGAAGACTTTCAATGCAAGTTGAAACGTCGGCATTATAAATTAAAATTTAATTTTAACTACTTTGTTCTTGACTGCATACCCCAACCATCAATCTACTTCTTAACATGTTTTTTGTATAATCTATAAAAGTGCTGATGTTTTATATTTTGTGTATGTTTTTAGAACTGCTAAATGTTGAACATATGAAACTGTTCTCTTAATATAAAAAATTCCAATGGAAGTGTCCCAATTAATGAATTGTAATATGTTTTTAATATATAATGTAACTTTGGTAGAATATAATATCATCATTATGAATTTTATATTGTGTATCCTTATTTATAGTTAATTGTCTGGTATGTATACTTTACTTTGTTAAATAAAAAACTGAAAAATTAGTGTGTTTCTTTCTATAAAAAAAAACTTTCCCGTTTTTAATATTTGTTTAATGAATTTTATGTTTCATAATTTACAGATATTAAACACTTAATTACTCTATAATCTGTTCATAAATTGAGCCTTAAGTTATAAATTTTGGACAAAAATGAGGTAGCAAATGGTTTTTCTTCCTTAATTATTGTGCATAAAACTTCCCATGATTGGTGTCATTCATTAGCAAGGCTAAAGGAAATAATCCATTTTCCATTCTTACTATTCCTTTCATCGCTACCTTCTCAAGTGTTGGGAAAACTAAATAATAAAAACTTGTAGGATTTCTAGTTTTTGTAATACCACAGATAATCCATGCAGAATCATTAAGAGATGACTCATATCTGATTGATAAAAATTAATCAGGGAATCATTGCAATTAGATTTCTATGATGAAAAGTAGTATGGTAAGGACAAAATTGGTAAGAGAAGATAGGAAGAATAATTTTTTTTTTAAAATAAAAAGGCAGAATAATATTTATTTAAAAAAGGAAAAGTGTAATTTGATAATCATATCTCTCCCTATAACAAGGTTTTTTTTTTTTTTTTGCTCCTCTAAATAATCGATTATGAAATCATTCGATTATTTCAATCACTCGAAACAGAATCATTTGATTATGAAAATCATTGATTATGCCCATCCCTAGTTCACAAGGCAATAGGAAACAATCTCCAGTTTAACAAATCCCTTAATTGTTAACTTAATTGCTCAACTATCTTGTATAATCCACTCATGCTAGGCATAAAAAATTTAGTAGGTTTATAAATCTTAGTGATACCACTTATTAAGAATAATTGATAAATTACTGTATCTTATTAATAATTAATCATGAAATAACTGGATTATTGGTATCATTCCATTATGAAAAACCATTTGATTATGCCTATTCCTTGGCATAACATGATTATTTAAATAAATAACACTATTTGCTTCCCTGTTCAATTATATTCTGCAGTTACATACCTAAAAAGAATATGGTCTCGAATTGTATTCAAATATGTTATAGCAAAGTAATTTAATAATTAGCAATTTTTTATCTTAGAAAATCCCTTTTTTCTACTATGAAAGTGAATTTCAACCCTTCTTTAGTTTATAAGATTTGTCTGGGGGGGGGGGGGGGGAGGAATTGAAGGTATTAAATACCATTTGAATTTTCAGGATAATATTACATATAACTTCAAAAATAACTTAAAACAAATTCAGTTTATTAGGATAACTTTAATAAAATAAAACAGTGAACAGATAACAAAGATTTTAAACATGTAAACTATAAAAAGAAAGAAACCAAGTTTCAAAAGTATTTACAATTATAAGATATATAAATTTACCAAGGTTATATATATGCAATTTTAAATTGTTTTGTGAAACATTTTTTTTTTTTTTTTTTTACAAATAACAACATTTTTATAAAATAAATAAATATAATTCATTAACGCATAAATAAATATAAATACAATACACATTAATACAATAAATAAACAACAAAACATTAAATACAATACAACATTAGTACAATAAATAAATACAATACAGCATTAATAAAATGGATAAATGAAACTTAATAATCCTTACGTAATAAAGAAAATATACAAAAATAAACTTAATTATTCTTTAAGTTTGTCAATATTACTATTTAAAAATAAAATAGAATTGACATTGGCAGAAGATAATCTGCTCCTATAATCATTTTTTAACTGTCCTGCTTTTGAGAAAACTCTCTCAGAGGGGACTGATGTTGCAGGAATGCATAAATATTTTCTGCTGAGTTCATAAAGCTCAGGCATTGAATTTTTATGCATTTCCCAGAAATGAAAAGGGTTTTCCATTCGCTGAACGTGTTGTTTTTCTAAGTACTGCCTTAGCAATATTATTGCAGATTTTTCAGGAGTTGCTGTGGCAGTAATATTACCAATTTTGGCATCAAAAAATTCCCATAGTGAATTTGTTGGAGCTTTCTGTGCCTTTTTAGTTTCTTGTTTTTCCTCTTCTGGCACTTTGTTCCTGGCATTAGATAATAGAATTTCTAATTCTTCACATAGCCATTTTTGAGCTTCGGAAGCATTTGTTTCTGATCCAAATGCTTGTTTTTTGAATCTTGGATCCAAAAAAGTAGATTTGGCTGCAATTTTTTTTTTCTCAAAAACTACCTAGTCTTCTGTAAATGATGTCAATTAAATTTTTTTGGAGAGCCAAATTCACTTCGTTTTTCGGGATACATTTATTTAAAGCATAAAGAAGTCCTCGAACAAGTGGAATAATCATTGACATTGTGGGGTAGTTTTCCCCAGAGAGTTCTTCAGTCATTAAATATATAGGATGAAGAATCGGCACACATTCTTCTAAGATTTCCCATTCTTCAGGTGAAATGAATTCTGGAGCTTGGGGAAGAGAGGTAATGGCGGCTGATAACGGTGTTTTTAACTCAATTAGCCTTTCCACCATGTGAAGCCTAGAATTCCATCTGGTTGGAACTTCTTGTTTTGGTTTTAACACTTTTAAATTCATTTGAATTTGCAATTTTTGCAACAAATCTGATGCTGATGTACTTCTTTTAAAATAGGCCACTAACACCTTACATTTTTCTAATAATGCCCTGATTTTTTCATTGTTGCTTACAGCTTCATTTACACTTAAATTAAGAGTGTGGGCAATACATGGGTGATGATATTTATTAACATGTTCATTAATTGCTTTTTTCATGTTTGGTGCATTGTCTGTGACAATGGTGACCACCTTGTCATAAATATTCCACTTGTTGAGGACTGATTTTACACTATCTGCAATGCATTTGCTGGAATGCTGATCGAAAAGTTGTACAGTCTCCAAGACTGAATTTAATAATATTTGTTTCTGTACATAGTGTACAGTAACTGTAAGAAAACTTTGTGTTGAACAGGAAGTCCAAATATCTGTAGTCACAGCTACATATGGAGCTTCCAATAGCTCTCCTTTCAAAATATCACCAACTTTGCTATGTGTTGTTGGAAGGAGGTCCATTGTAAGTTTTTTCCTGCTAGGTGGCTGGTACATAGGTTCTAATTTTTCAGTATAATTTAAGAAGCCCGCATTTTCCACGATTGACAGAGGTTGTAAGTCTCTGACAATCATTTCAACTAAGGCTTCATCAATTTCTTGTTGTTTAGCCTCACTAAATGCTTTGGGTGCAGGGGCTCCAAACAATTTTAACTGTCTTTTCCGTTTAGGCAAAGATGGCACAGAACTGGAGGCTGAAGTGGCAATTTCGGGAATGGTTAAATTTATTCCAGGTTCACTGAGGATTACCACAGGCTCTGGTATGCTCGTGGATGGCCTTTCTGATATGAGTTCTGTTGAGCTTCGTTGATATTGAGAATTAATATCAATTGTTGGGTGGAGTCTTTTATATGCTCTTGCATGTTGGTAGTGTTGCTGAAAAATTTCAACTCCCGACTGCAAATTTTACAAACTACACACTTATCGTTTTTTTTATTAAAATATTCCCAAACCATAGATCTTTTAGCAACTGAACGCGGCATTTTAACACAATAAATGAATAAAAGAAACAAAAGAAATTGAAACACACACACACACACACACAAACAAACAACTGAAAAGTAGTAATACAAAGATGTCTGCATTTCATAGCTTTCTTTTGGGACTACTTTTATGTAAGAATATTAAAAGTAGTCCCAAAAGAAAATGGATTCCTGGGAAGCAAATTCTGGCTTGGCCATCGAGTCCGAGTTCACTGTAATATTTTTAAATATTTTTGTGAAAGTGCTGGAAATTAATTTATTTTGAGCACAAAAATTGTTGCATTAATTTTTTTGTTTGTAATAAAGTATCTACACTATTACATAAAAGGACAAGCCATTTTTTGTTTGTGATCACTAACGACGAGAACAAATACCTGATTTTTGATGTTGATATTTTAATTATAGAAATTAGAGTTTATTTCGAGTTTTTTTTTTGCTCCTCAAATAATCGAATAATCGGCAATGAAAACTTTTTTTTGTTCCTCAAATAATCGATAAGGTTTTTTTTTATAATCGGCAATGAAAACTTTTTTTTGTTCCTGCTCAAATAATCGAGTAATAATAATTTTTTTTTTTTTTTTTTTTTTTTTTTTTTTTGCTTCTCAAATAATCGGCAATGAAAACTCTTCTCTCTCTTTTTTTTTTTTTTTTTTTTTTTTTTTTTTTTTTTTTTTTTTTTTTTTTTTTTTTTTTTTTTTTTTTTTTTTTTTTTTTTTTTTTTTTTTTTTTTTTTTTTTTTTTTTTTGCTCCTCAAATAATCGATTATGAAATCATTCGATTATCTCAATCACTCGAAACAGAATCACTCGATTATGAAAATCATCGATTATGCCCATCCCTACTAGAGATGGGCATAATCGAATGACGATTATCACATCATTCGATTATTGTAATCATCGATTAATCGATTGTGGTCTGTGAGAACGAGTGATCATTCGAACTGAAGACAGCGCTTTTTTCTCCCTTGTAGGTCATTTCCTGAACTAATGAATCGTCAGAATGATACTTTACAAATAACGGTTACAAAATTAGAACGGCTACCACAAATCATTCGATTATCAGTCCGAGTGATCATTCATATTTCGAACTGAGTTCGAATGATCTTTCGATTATAAGTTCGAGTGATCGCTCGTATTGACTTCGAATGATCTTTCGATTATGAGTTTGAATGATCACTCGGTCTGACTTCGATTATCATTCGATTACGAGTTTGAATTATCGCTCGTACTGACTTTGGATGATTATTCGATTATTACTCCGAGTGATCATTCATATTTCGGACTCAGTTCGAATGATGACCTTGAATTGATATATATTCGACGTTCACTCCCTTAATATCTAAACCTTTTCTGCCGCCATCTTTCTTAGTTCATTCTGTGGTTCCTGCTTTATTTTTTATTGTTTCTTAGTGGCTTATTTTTCTACTAGGAGTTTTTGAGTTATTAATTGCTTTTTGTAACTGTATTGCTTTGTGTTACCTTATTTTAGTATTTTTAGTATGTATTATAAATTATTTTAGTGAATGAAGACCTCTGAAACATATAAAAAGATTTCTTCAAGAAATTTTAGTGTGTGACTTTTTAAAATCTTTTCATCATATTATAAAATAAGTTCACATTTAATTGGTGCAATTTATAAAAATGACAAAGACCTTTTACATCAAATAACATTTATTAGCAGGCCTAAAATATGTGTGACTGCTTTATGTAAATAACTAATAATGTAAATAGAAGTTACTAAATGAAGATGAGTGTGCAATAATTGAGTATTTTTACTATTGGTGTGATATATCTAAGATGTAGGTTGTTGGTCGGGGTATGCAGTCCAGAACAAAGCAGTTAAAATTAAATTTTAATTTATAATGCCAACGTTTCGAATTGCATTGCAGGTCTTCATCAGGGCTAGAATAAAAGAAAACTACAATATACTTTTTTGTTTGTTTTCATTTATTCTAGCCCTGATGAAGACTTTCAATGCAAGTTGAAACGTTTGGCATTATAAATTAAAATTTAATTTTAACTACTTTGTTCTTGACTGCATACCCCAACCACCAATCTACTTCTTAACATGTTTTTTGTATAATCTATAAAAGTGCTGATGTTTTATATTTTGTGTATGTTTTTAGAACTGCTGAATGTTGAACATATGAAACTGTTCTCTTAATATAAAAAATTCCAATGGAAGTGTCCCAATTAATGAATTGTAATATGTTTTTAATATATAATGTAACTTTGGTAGAATATATTATCATCATTATGAATTTTATATTGTGTATCCTTATTTATAGTTAATTGTCTAGTATGTATACTTTACTTTGTTAAATAAAAAACTGAAAAATTAGTGTGTTTCTTTCTATAAAAAAAAAAACTTTCCCGTTTTTAATATTTGTTTAATGAATTTTATGTTTCATAATTTACAGATATTAAACACTTAATTACTCTGTAATCTGTACTTAAATTGAGCCTTAAGATATAAATTTTGGACAAAAATGAGGTAACAAATGGTTTATCTTCCATAATAATTGTGCATAAAACTTCCCATGATTGGTGTCATTTATTAGCAAGGCTAAAGGAAATAATCCATTTTCCATTCTTACTATTCCTTTCATCGCTAACTTCTCAAGTGTTGGGAAAACTAAATAAAAAAAAAACTTGTAGGATTTCTAGTTTTTGTAATACCACAGATAATCAATGCAGAATCATTAAGAGATGACTCATATCTGATTGATAAAAATAAATCAGGGAATCATTGCAATTAGATTTCTATGATGAAAAGTAGTATGGTAAGGACAAAATTGGAAAGAGAAGATAGGAAAAATAATTTTTTTTTTTATAATAAAAAGGCAGAATAATATTTATTTAAAAAAGGAAAAGTGTAATTCATATGCATTCAATTTTTTTTTTTTTTTTTTTTTTTTTTTTTTTTTTTTTTTTTTTTTTTTTTTTTTTTTTTTTTTTTTTTTTTTTTTTTTTTTTTTTTTTTTTTTTTTTTTTTTTTTTTTTTTTTTTTTTTTTTTTCCCTAAATAATCGATTATGAAATCATTCGATTATATCAATCACTCGAAACAGGATCATTCGATTATGAAAATCATCGATTATGCCCATCCCTAGTTCTTAATAACTGTTGTGTAACTTCTGTTATCTAATAACTCATATGGCTGTTCTGTTATTCAATAACCGATAGGTCACGTGATCCAATAACGCAAACAAGAACTGGTCACAGATGGATTATGACGGTCCTAGCGGCCGTGGTTCGAACTAAAACAGAAATTCGTGATCGTAGTACAATCATATCACAATAGATGGAGTTCGAAACTGTGAACAAAAATAAATGCATTGATTTTAATTTGTAAATAAATCTTCATGATTTCCTTTTTTGTTTCATTGCGAATCGATAAAAAATCTCTTGGTTAAGGGAGGTTCTACTTTAACACAAAGTGCTGAAACTTTTAGATGAGCTTTGTAATACCAGATTTTATTTAAATTTACTTAGACTGGAATAGTTCCCCAATATTCAGGGTCTCAGTGTTTTCTAATCGAAATTTTAAAGAGTTGAAATGGCTAGTTAATATCAAATGCTTTTTCTTATGTTATATTACAAATATTAATGTAATGACAAATGAATGTCATTAAAATCTTATGATTATAATGAATAGTTAAAATCTTGCAATGATTATTAAATCATAAATATATTAGCTTGTTGTAAAATCTATTTAGACTTTTGTAATTTATAGTTATTCCACGGATATTTACACTTTTATTGGATTCCATCGAGACACTACTTTTTACCTGTTTGTAAAATATAATATTGCTTTTTGAAGTATTTAGTCCTATGATATATAGCTTTTTATTTTTGTGAATGGTTTCTTTCATACCACTTTTTACTTATAATTTTTATAGTTATATCCATTGGAATATTTGTAAATAGATTTGTTAATAAATAAACTGAGTATTTTTAATTCATTTTGTTTTTGTTTTTTTCCTTTAAAACTCTAATGAAATTGATTGTATCTGATTGTATTGATTAGAATTGTCCAATATTTTGGTGAAATATTTATGAGAACAGTTCTTTAAAATAAAAAACTCATTGTGATTGTACAATAATAATGTGGGGTGTTGATAAATTTGTATAACCTTTATTGTAATTTGTTTTGTTTTTTTATATAGTTTTAGTCCATACATTATCTCATTCTGTGATTCTTATAATTACCCTTTCTGTTCTGGAAACTTATAAAATGAAAAATACCTTCAGGTTTGTTCAGTTATTGTATCCTAATCTTTATCAGTTATTTGTTCAAACTATCTTTTGATCAACTAATCTTTCTCTTGTTATCTTTTTGCTGCCATTCCTTTCTTTTCATCCCCTATCAACAATATCCTCAGTCATCCTAATACTCTCTAATCTGTCCAGGAAAATTTACTTTGGTCTCTGTTTTGATACATCCTTTTTGAAAGAGCTTCTGGTTTAAATGCTCTTTAAAATATTTTTTCCTTAATTAAGATTGATGAATTAATTCCAATAGAAGTGGCAATTAATTCATAAAACCCAAGTTGTATTGATCCTTCTGTACCATCATGCGAAACCTCAAGTGATTTTTTCCTCCCTCATATATTGTCTTATAATATTATTAGAAACATGATGGACTCTTGTTATGAAATAACTTCCACTCTGAGCACCCATCTCTTCCGTATTCCAGATCACATTCCTCAGTTGCAATGAGTTAATAAACTCCTGCAATTTGTAGCATGAATTAGATATCTTTCAAAATCTCCAAACCCGGTATTAATATTTTTCTCCTATTTCTAGAAAGCTTGTTGAATAACCATGTTAAAGAGAGTAGGTGATTAGCAGCAACTTTGATTTAATCCTTTGGTGATGAGTAACGCTGAGGGGACATGATATCAAAACTTTTATTTTTTAAATACTTTCGTATGCAATTAGTAACACTGCCATTTCAAAATTTAATTCCCAATTCTGCACCTTTATAAAGGCCTTGTCTGCCTTATCTCAGACAAACTGAGTGCTTTCCAGGGCTTATTTAAAGGACCTAAGTCAAAGCTTTCTAAAGGTGGATAAAGGCTAAATGTACCTCCTGGACCAGAAGTCTTGGAAGTCCACTAAATGCTTTTAAAAAAAAATTGGGATAAAGTAAAAACTTGACCTAAGATGGCCCAGCATGAATCCTGCTTCTACCTGTTATTTTCTTCTTTATTTTATCTTACAGCCTATATTTTAAAACACAATGGATGCTTAGGGAACAGATTGATACAGGCTACTGTAATTGTTGAGTCTTCATAATTGTTCAAATATGTTTTACTAACACCTATATATTTTTTTTTAAAAAATAAAATCTTGGCAGTACAATTAAATATGGACAATGTTTTTTAAAGATTTATTTAGTTTAATTCGTTTGTATCATAGTTGGCCTATTTATTTTTAATTTGTATATATTTTGACAACATTTAATTGGCTTCTAAAATTTTTCGTTAAAAAAACAATATTAAACACAATAATTTTGGTTGATTTTGTGTTATTTATCATTTGTAGGATTACTAGTATACAAATTATTAACATTATTAGCAATGGCGAGGAGGATATATTAATGAAATACCAGTAAAAATGCCTAAAAGTAAGTTTGTAATAGGTTAGAACCACTAGCGCCAGGTCGGTGATCGATAACAGAACTAGCAACAGGAGTTATTCTAATAACTGTTGAGAATGTAAGAACTGGAGTGATTGTAATAACTGCAGTGATTCTAATAACTAGCGTTATTGTAAGAAGTGCAGTAATTCTAAGCGTTATTGGTTCCCGAAGAATTACTGGCAACAGCAGTGATTGACTGGCGCGCATTCTAGCGGTAGGGCAGGGGTTTACTTGAATCACCTATTACTGGAATAACCTGTTATTAGAACCTATTACTGGGATATAGCCATAACGTAGTAACCTAATACCAAAAAATAACGGTTTAGTCCACCTCTACAGTAAACAAAGTAGAGCTGGGACAAAAATAACGTAATCTTTAAAATAACCTATTATTGACTCGGAACTGTTATCACCAATCACCTATTACCGAAAAAACCCTAGAACCAGTGATCATATTTTAAAATATCTATAAATAAACTTAAATTTGTATTTTAGAATAACTATATTTTACAATATCAGTAAAATTTATTAAATCTTCTATCGAGAACGATGGAGAAATAACAATAAATTATGGTTAGAGTTAGGAGTTAGGTTATAACAGATAAAAGCACCGATCGGTTAAGGTTATCAGACCAGTTACCGTTCTTGGTAACGGTCGGGTTAAGAGGAGGCACCAAACTGGCCTCACCCGCGCTACACCCACCAGTTCGATCCTTACGCTTCACTTCGAGTTTACATTTATCGATAGCTCTTTCCTATAACCTCACATGTAAACAATCACTTCTACAGTTTCAACTCGGATTGTGTTGTTTAGTGTGTTATAATGATATTTAGTATTCTTAAATGAAAATAAGTGAAACAGAAGTTAATAAAAAATGAATTTCACAAAGGATTAAGTGTTTTATCAATCCATGTTTTCTTATTCCCTCTTATCTAATATGTAAAAGTGTTACAAAATTTAAGAACATTAATTTGTACATGGATTTGGTGTTTTATATATTTTTATTTGTTGTATCAATTGGAGTGATAAAATTTCGGTATGCATATTTTGTGAATGGATTCTTTCTCATCCATAATATTTATTGTCCTAAAGTGAGACAGATTGTAAAATTATTTCAATAAAACATATTAATCTAAAAATAAATGTGAGAAAGTATATCACAGGTTTCATATTTTCTTATTTCCACTTCCCTTGAGAAAATATAGCAGAAATTAACATCATAACTTTCAATAAGGATACTGTCTTATATATCCCTTATAACATGGAGAATGGACATTGTGAAAATAATCACAGATTAACAGGTAAATGACATTATATAATTGTAAAACTATTGGTGTAATGTTATAGATTAATGTATTTTTAAACATTTTTAGAAGCCTGATGATGGAGCATTGTTTCTGAAACATGTAGCTGCAAATGTTAAATAAATAACTTTAGGTACGCATGATGATATAGAAGGATCAATACAATTAGGATTGATGAATTAAATGCCACTTCTATTGAGATTATTGAAAACTAGTTTCGAATGCTAAACATTCATCTTCAGTTCTAAAACATACAATAAAATTTTTTCAACACATCAGTACTATGTTACATAGATTCTATATACTAAAGTTTTTTAAAAAGATAAGACAAGAAATCAAGCATAGGCACTCACCTTCGAGGTAACTAAAACACTGAATTTGTGAGAAGTAAAAGGGGGCAGGTAGGTTAAGTTTTAGATTTACAACGGGTTTCCCTTATGACTCATTGGGTTTTTCCGTTCCTATGGGAAACAAATTTAAAATGGGGCTATTGGATATGTTAATCTGATCATTTAAACAAAAATCTGGATCGGTTTTAAACGATTTTATTATTTCTAGTGATTCAAAAGTATTTAATTTTAGGCTATTTTCTACTTGATGTAATATTTTTACTCCCGAGTCTTTATTAAATTTGTGGTTATTTTCATTTAGATGGATAGCGAAATTGGAATTTTGGGTCTTATTAGTGTATGCTCTTATATGTTCATTTACTCTTTGATTTACTGATCGTCCGGTTTTTCCCGTGTATTTTGCTTCACAGTCATTACATTTTAATTCGTATACGCCGCTTTTTTGGAAAGGGTCTATTTTGTCCTTCGGTGAAGGGAAATATTATTACAATGGCTTATCTATTTTAAATGCAGGGTTTAAACCTAATTTTTTTAATTCTTTCCCGACTTAAGCGGATATTAGGCCGTAGTATGGAATCAAAATATATTTTTTAGGGGTAGCTTTATCCTCTGGGGTTGTTTTGTATATATTATTCATAGTTTTTTTATGTATTTGTTTTCTTAAAATATTATCGAATTAATTAATTAATTATCGAAATTAATTTCCTAATAAAAAATATCTGTTAATAAAATTGTTACATTGTATTAGTTTACAAAATTTTAAATTTATATTATTCAATTTAAATTATTTAATTACTTTATTACTACTGTATCTTTGACTAGACTTTACAACTATTTTGTATTCAATTATCTAAATAACTACAGATTTTTTTCATTTGTTTCTTTTTCATTTTTAAATTATTTTATTATTTATTTATTTTTTTTTTAATGTTTGTATCATCTTGGTCACATCCAATTTTTGTTATTTTAGCCCTGATGAAGACCTGCGAGGCAGGTCGAAACGGCACGCCAAAATATAAGTTTTTTCATTTAAAAACTGGCTGTGTTTATTCAACCTTGACTGCACCCCTGACAAATTCATCTCCTTAATTTAACATAGATTTAGAGTTTCTCCCTAAACGAAGGAGTATATTTTTTTCCACTGAAGTAGGGAATAAAACATCAAAATTAATCGGATCAAGATTAGAATCTATAAAAGGTATTCTGGACGCGTGATGGGGCTGGATCTCTCCTTCTGGTGGGTTACCAAATATTGTAATAGCTATCCTATTTTTAAATCCAAGACAGTGAATACAGTCCAACCTTACAATGTTTGTGTAATTTCAGTTATAGTCGATATGACAAAATGTTCCTTAATTAGAAATGTATTATATTTTATTACGGTTTATTTGAGAACTTGATAAAATGAACAGTTCATTAACGAACTACACTTTGTTTTAGAGGTGGGCTAAACAGTTATTTTTTGGAATTAGGTTACTACGTTATGGCTCTATCCCAGTAATAGATTCTAATAACAGGTTATTCCAGTAATAGGTGATTCAAGTAAACCCCTGCCCTACCGCTCGAATGCGCGCAAGTCAATCACTGCTGATGCCAATAACTGTTCGGGATCCAATAACGCTTAGAATCACTGCAGTTCTTACAATAACGCCAGTTATTAGAATCACTGCAGTTATTCCAATCACTCCAGTTCTTACATTCTCAACAGTTATTAGGATAACTCCTGTTGCTAGTTCTGTTATCGATAACCGACCTGGCGCTAGTGGTTATAACCTATTACAAACTTACTTTTAGACATTTTGACTGGTAATTCGTTAATTTATCCTCCTCTCCATTGCTAATAATGTTAATAATTTGTATATTAGTAATCCTACAAATGATAAATAACACAAAATCAACCAAAATTATTGTGTCAATATTTTTTTTTAAACGAAAAATTTTAGAAGCCAATTAAAAGTTGTCAAAATATATTACAAATTAAAAATAAATAGGCCAACTATGATACAAACGAATTCAACTAAATAAATCTTAAAAAAACATTGTCCATATTTAATTGTACTGCCAAGATTTTATTTAAAAAAAAAAATATATAGGTGTTAGTAAAACATATTTGAACAATTATGAAGACTCAACAATTACAAGTAGCCTGTATCAATCTGTTACCTAAGCATCCATTGTGTTTTAAAATATAGGCTGTAAGATAAAATAAAGAAGAAAATAACAGGTAGAAGCAGGATTCATGCTGGGCCATCTTAGGTCAAGTTTTTACTTTATCCCAATTTTTTTTTAAAGCATTTAGTGGACTTCCAAGACTTCTGGTCCAGGAGGTACATTTAGCCTTTATCCACCTTTAGAAAGCTTTGACTTAGGTCCTTTAAATAAGCCCTGGAAAGCACTCAGTTTGTCTGAGATAAGGCAGACAAGGCCTTTATAAAGGTGCAGAATTGGGAATTAAATTTTGAAATGGCAGTGTTACTAATTGCATACGAAAGTATTTAAAAAATAAAAGTTGCTGCTAACCACCTACTCTCTTTAACATGGTTATTCAACAAGCTTTCTAGAAATAGGAGAAAAATATTAATACCTGGGTTTGGAGATTTTGAAAGATATCTAATTCATGCTACAAATTGCAGGAGTTTATTAACTCATTGCATCTGTGGAATGTGATCTGGAATACATGGTGGGGAAAATAAATTTTGATAAGACTAAGGAGTATTCTGAACAGGGCATGGAAATAATTCTAAAGTAGACAGAGTTTGTGTCCTTTAACTCTTTAAGCACATTTTTTAGCATTGAAGATTAGAGATATGGAGCTCTTCTTATCCTTCCTGGAAAGGAAATGGAGCTATTAATTAAGATATTTCATTGAAAATATTAAGAGAAAGGAAGACTGTAGGAATCCTAAACTCGTTCCTTTGGAATAAAAATGTTTCCTTAAAAAAAAAAAAAAAAGAAGATTATATCTTTCCTTATCACTATAAATTGTCTTTAAATTTGCTAAAATCTGTAGTGTGGAGAAGAAAAAGCTCAAACGCTACTATCTTTAGGGATGGGTACTCAGAGTGGAAGTTATTTCATAACAAGAGTCCATCATGTTTCTAATAATATCATAAGACAATATATGAGAGAGGAAAAAATCACTTGAGATATGCATGATGGTACAGAAGGATCAATATAATTAGGGTTTCATAAATTAATTGCCACTTCTATTGGAATTAATTCGTCAGTCTTAAATGAGGAAAAAATATTTTAAAGAGTATTTAAACCAGGAGCTCATTCAAAAAGGATGTATCAAAACAGAGGCCAAAGTAAATTTTCCTGAACAGATTAGAGAGTAAGAGGATGCCTGAGGAAATTGTGGATAGGGGATGTAAAGAAAGGAATGGCAGCAAAAGGATAGTAAGAGAAAGATTAGTTGATCAAAAGATGGTTTGAACAAATAACTGATAAAGATTAGGATACAATAACTGAACAAACCTGAAGGTATTTTTCATTTTATAAGTTTCCAGAACAGAAAGGGTAACTATAAAAATCACAGAATGAGATAATGTATGGACTAAAACTATATAAAAAAACAAAACAAATTAAAATAAAGGTTGTACAAAATTAGCAACACCTCACATTATCATTGTACAATCACAATGAGTTTTTATTTTAAAGAACTTTTCTCATAAATACTCCACCAAAATATTGGACAATACTAATAACCATACAGATACAATCAATTTACATTTAGAGTTTTTAAAGGAAAAAAAAACAAAAACAAAATGAATTAAAAATACTCAGTTTATTTATTAACAAATCTATTTACAAATATTCCAACGGATATAACTATAAAAATTATAACTAAAAAGTGGTATGAAAGAAACCATAATTACTTTACAAAAATAATTACTTTATTACAACTGTATCTTTGACTTGACTTTACTACTATTTTGTACTCAATTATCTAATTAACTACAGATTTTTTTTCATTTGTTTCTTTTTCATTTTTAAATTATTTTTATTATTTATTTATTTAATTTTTTAATGTTTGTATCATCTTGGTCACATCCAATTTTTGTTATTTTAGCCCTGATGAAGACCTGCAAGGCAGGTCGAAACGTTGTCACACCAAAATATAGGTTTTCTCATTTAAAAAACTGGCTGTGTTTATTCAACCTTGACTGCACCCCTGACAAATTCATCTCCTTAGTAAAAAACTCACAGTCAACAATACAATTATCATTATGTGAAATTAATATTTTATTAAATCAGAATTAATATTGTTGTGACCCTGACTATTATTAGAAGGGAAACTTAAAATTATATGGGCAATATGTAGGTAGATGAATTGAAAAATAACATTTAAATTTGAACCACATCAGAACCCATGTATTTCAACATTAAAAAAAAAAAAAGGTTTCACAGAAAGAATCATATATAGCAAAGATAAATGAGCATTACATCTATGTCACATCACCTCCTTAAAAAAATTCGGTACTTGTGTATTATCAGGGGGACCCGGATTTGATACCAGTGATTCTATAAATATTACTTTAAATAAACATATGACTAGGTGAAAACTAGTCAACGGTCTCAATGGCGGATGAAGACAAGAATCTCCCAACGGTAGAGAGGGCGGATGAGCTAACTCCAAGAATTGAATCTTGGTTAAAGATCATAAAATTCCTCAGGCGTCTTATTTTATGGGGCCCCGCAAAATGAGGCAATAAAAGAATAAGAGGGACAAGAGACATCCTTTTTTCACACCTCGGTTTTTGGTTAAAGCAAAATATTTTATTGCAAATAAACATATGTTTAAAGTTGTTATAGTTATTTTTATATAATCACTGTTACGTGATCTCAAATCACGGGGGCCGTATAGTACACAACTACTATATTCAATAAGCCAACGCTGGCCTCGATTTCTGATCATCTTTTTCTGATGGTTCCACGATTTCTTCAGTTAAATTTAACAAAAGATTAAAAATTGTTCTAGGTGTTCTTTTCAGAAGTAGATTTGCAGGAGATTCCCTAGTTGTCGCATGTTCAATGTTCCTGTACTGTAACAAATAATCATTCAATAATTGGCACAGACTTTTCTCGTCAATAAATCTTTTTCAAATTTTGGCAGCTGATTCGGTACTACCATTTGATTGGGGGTGGAATGGGACCCCTACCAAATGCTGAATTCCATATTTGTATAATAATCCGGGAGCCGAAATACACTAAACCTGTCATGATAGGTCTCCCAAAGCGCATATGTATAAATCGTATGCGTAAAACTTACCCCATATTTCATGCACTCTAGAAATGTGTTTATTGACTGGACTAAAGGGTGACTTTCAAATGCTGCTGCCGCCATGTTCACCACTTTTTGGAAATGGCAGCAATGGTTTTTCTTACACAAAAAATTGATGATTTTTCAGGTAAGCTTTGATTTTTTGAGGAGACCGATGATGATGATAGAAACCTGGTAGCGAGGTGCCACTTACTTCCCGGCAGCAACTGATAAGGCCCGCCAGGGGGAATGGCAGCACTGCCTTTTCATATAGTCCTACCCCCCCCCCCCCCCCACTCTTGTTACGAGGAACAATCAGAATACGGGAGACTTATCATGACAGAAACTTAAAAAAATTATTTTTATTATTATTATATTTTTTAGGCGTTGACCGGAGCCAGCCAAGGCAGCAGTCATTTTGTGTTCCTCTTTGAACAACATGACGAATTATACTATGCGCTTTGGGAGACCTATCATGACAGGTTTAGTGTCGTCAGCTCCCGGACTGTAAGAAAGATGAAAATTCGGAGCCTACAAAACGATTAGCTCCATCAGATGTTTGGGTTCTAGGCAATCCGAAATGTGCAAATAATTCTAAAAGCTAAGAAATAGCTGTCTTAGCCGTCATTGATGATACAAAAAAAAAAAACATTCAAAAAGCTTTGCAGTTGAATCCATGACAACAAAACAAGAAATTTTCTTATTTATAGGTCCTAAAAAATCAATGTGGCTTCGGATCCAAGGCTAAGCCTATGGTTGTAAAACTGTTTAGTTGGAGATGGTTGAAAATGGCAGCAAGTCTCACAGGAGTTGGCAAACTGCTCAATATCTTTATCCAACGCAATTTCATATTCCAACGTAATTTCGAGCGAAACTCTCTCTCCATTTTGACTGCACCTAGAAGATACCATGAAGCAGTTGCAAAATTTTATTCCGAAATTTTTCGGGTATGATAACATGGTAGCACTACATAACACATCCATGATCCATGATCAGCTGGTCAAATCGTTTCCTGTAAGGCTTTAAATTATCATTTTTATTAGGAATTGATCCCCTGTGCATCAAAATCCTAATAACCTGAGACAGTACTGGATCAATTCTTGTTTCTTGAGGGATATTGTGCCAGCTTATTCGGAAAGACAAGTTTTCGTGAATAAAATTTAGATATGACACCTTATCATTAGGATCAGTTAAACAACCTTTACCTTCAATACTTAAAAAGTAAGGGCCGGTGATCTGTCCCAAGGGTACATTCTTTGAGAAATAAATAATCTTTAAAGTCAAAGGCTATCTAAAAGCTTTTTGTCTAGATAAACTTTTCATCTGTTTTTCCTAAACGGTACCTATAATGGGTATAAAATGTCAGAAACATAAGAAATAAACTTTAGATGAAATGTCACCAGTCCGAGGAAATATTTAAAAGCAGTAGCATCCTTAGGTGGTGGATCATCTTTAATGGCTTTTATCTACTTCTCTGTGGCATGCAATCCTTTATCATCAAACTTATGCCCCAGATATTCCATTGAATTACAACCATAAGAGCATTCACTTAATTTGACTCTCCGGTTGGCTGAGTTAAGAGTTAATTAATGCCAAGCCTTTGGTTGTGCTCTTCTCTGGTCCTACCGCTGATATAAATATCATCCAGCAAAGATTCCACTCCCTAGCGTCCTCGGAGTAGATTGTCCACGACTTTCTGAAACTCTCCAGGTGCACTAGAGATTCCAAACACAATCGTGTGTACCTAAGCAAACCCATCTGAGTACAAATCATAGTCAACGGGTTTGAGGTATCTTCTAAAAAGAGTTGCTGATAGGCATCTGTCAAATCAATCTTTGAAAAAATTTAGCTCCTCCCAAACCTCAGTGTATATGATTGATCCTTGGATTGGTGGCTTAACAGGACGGGGTTCATGTTGAGGCTATTGTCGCCGCTAATACCAATACTTCCATCATTTTTTAGAACCGTTACTATCGATGTGGCCAACTCCACGAAAGTAAGAATAGTAAAATTAATAAATGCATTTCTTAAATTGATAAAAGCTGAATTCAAGTTTCTTCGTTTGTTGAGGCATAACATCCTTAATTATAGTTGTATTAAGTACATCTTTTGATAAATTCAACAAATGAGTTAGTTGTCTATTTATTAGCAAATAAAAAAAAAAAATGAAATTTTGTTTACCTACTGCAGGAAATCCACCCTTGTAACCCTTATTCAATTGTAGCATCAATATCAAACACCATTTGGACCTTTTCAAACTGGCTAAGTATTAGGTACAAATAAAAATCACATACTTTCGCAAATTGGTATATAAATATGTAAATAGAGTATTCTAATAGTCAGTGTGTTTCGATAAATGTAGATTGACCACTTTATTAATGTGTGTATGGCAGGTTATACTTGTAGAGGTTAGAAGATTTGAATTTTTTCATGTTATAGTTAGTTGGTGTCCATGATTCCAAATAGTTGTGTTTCATTACTTATTTTAATTATTTGTTACAGGTATGCTTGGTTATTATTTTACATTATTTACTCATCTATTATTTACTAAAACTCACCAGACTTCTCAAGTAGAGTAACATTTCTCGATGGTGGAGGATCGGAAAGATCTAGTTCATAATGTGGTTCATTTTGTGTCTGAAGTGCATATTTAAGCATATAATTGAGATGTCAAGCAACAATTTTATTATAACTTGATATAATAAAATTTTTATATTTAATAACTTATTTTTTGTTTGAATGTCAATATTTTTTATTTCTCTCCAAAAAATAATTTTTTTTGTAACCACCCTTATTCAATCGCAGCATCTATATCAAACACCATTTGGACCTTTTCAAACTGGCTAAGTATTATGAACAAATAAAAATCACATACTTTCGCAAATTGGTATATAAATATGTAAATAGAGTATTCTAATAGTCAGTGTGTTTTGGTAAATATAGATTGACCACTGTACTAATGTGTGTATGGCAGGTTATACTTGTAGAGATTAAAAGACTTGAATTTTTTCATGTTATAGTTAGTTGGTGTCCATGATTCCAAATAGGTTTTTGTTTGAATGTCAATATTTTTTCTTTCTCTCCAATTTTTTTTTACTTGTTTCATGTTTTGCTACTTAGAAATAATTCTATCTTTACTCACAAAATTACACTAGTGCAAAGAAAAGCCACAAAAAAGAAAATAAATTAAAAAAAAAAAAAAAATCATCCTTACAAAAGATTTTTATGTTATGAAATTGTTGGATCTTAATTATCAGTCTCTGGATAAATAAAATTAATAACAAAATGAACAAATAGTTACCACTTATTAAAATTATATTTAACAATCAAATATTAACATTTTTTAATTAAAGAATTAGTCAACTATTAATACATATAGTTTAGAAATAACAGAACATGTTAGCCAGTGAGAATGAAAGTGGTGTAAGTCAAGTTTCCTTCATTTCGAGAAAATAAAGGTTTTGCAAACGTCCTTATTAAAAATTACATAAACAAGATAAGATTGGGCTGTGCTTGTAGACAACAACGCTTTAAAGTTTATAAAAATGGGTGGTGCAAGTTTTAAAAATAATTTGTTAATTGGTTACCAGCGAAAATCCATTACACCACTTTCATTGTTAAACATAATAAAAATCCATTAATGGTGATATAGTGTAAGTAAAATTTCTCGAACGTGTTTGGAGGGTTAAGTTCAGTGTTTTAATTTTTTTTTTTTTCCAATTTTTTATTCTATTTTATTCAAGTCAGATGTCAAACACAATGCAAAGTTAAGTTTTTAGTAACTATTTTTGAAGCGGCAAATGCATAAACAAAATTAAATTTAATTAACAAAGAAAGATAAGAAGTCACCAATAATAAAAATTGTTTTAACCATCTTTGGTTCAAAACAAGATACATGCAAACTTTTTATAAATCCTAATATTGCTTCAAACCCAAGATACATTACATAATTCGACTAATTAGTTTAAGATAGAATATTTTAACTGTTATATATAACTTTAAATTCTTCGCCAAAGTTTTGTTACAAATGAATATTACCTGGTTTACTAGATTTACTTATGCGCCTCGTACTTTTTTACTTTCAACGAAATTTATTAATTAAGTTTTATCTTAACACCAGCAAGTTTATTTGGCTTTACAGTTAATTGCAAGAAAAAATAAAGAAACATAAAAATAGGAAAAAACAAATATATATATATATATATATATATATATATATATATATATATATATATATATATATATATATAAAAAAAAAATGTTTCCTATTTAAATATTTAATCTTTTGCAACAGAGATTCTAAAAAAACTAATCCCATCACATCTAGCGTACAAAAATGCATAAAAATCATGTGTCACATGTTGTTTGGAAAATTTCTTAAAATGCACTTTGCGCATCTATAGCCAGATTATAACTTAAGCAAGACGATCATTACGATTGCGCTAAGTTTACAAAATTTAAATCTACTTAAGAAATTAAACAGGAATTACATGATAAACTTTTGCTCTATCTCATAAAATAACAAAAATAAATGGGGATTAAAATTTAGAGGGATACCTGGCAGAATTTGTTGCCCGATTTGCTCACTCCGCTCATTTGATATAAAAAAATATGATAGAATCAAAATTTCTCAATATAGAAACATAAACAATTTGACACCAAATTTGAGTCTTTACGACACTCAGTAGTTGAGTTATAGAGATTAAAAGAACAGCGCCACATCAACTGTTGCCGCCCCCCTCCCACCTAAACCTACCACCCACATTCTAGGTTGGCAACACGCAGTTTCATGGTCAGTAGGACCTCCTGAACAATAATAAGAACAGAAACATTGGTTCGCAATATTTGCATACTTAACCTCACTCAGCGCCTTGACTATACCTATTTACTTACACCACTTTCATTCTCAACAGATATCCGTTTTTGCTAATTTTGATAATGATATTGGGTTTTTACAGGCTTTAGGTAAAGAATTCAACATAATTAACAATGACAATTAATAGAGCAGTGATAAAGAAGCAATAATAGTGAATAAACCAAATTTTTTTACTTTCACTAATTTCATTCTCACCGGCTCATACAATACATATATATTGAAAATATTATTAATTATCTGTTAGTCTTAATACAAATTACAACAATTAATTAATTAAACATATCCTAATTTATTTAGAATGTCAATTCTTTACTAAAATGTAGATACAGCCTTGGCCAAAATATTAGGAACTTTAAAAACCATCTTTTACAGCCTATTTTTATTATTGCTTCCAAAACTGTTTTGTATTGAGAAAATGGATCCATTTAATGTGCGATTCCTTAATCTTAAAATTTCAAATTTGCAATAAACATAAATGAAAACTTCCATAAATTCAACAGACTCAGTAGTGAAAACAATACATCACATAGAAAATAGTATCGCTCCTTCTACAATACTGTCACACACGACTCAACTAATTTCTGTGGCTTGATGAGGCATCTCACCTATATGTTGGGTCATAATATGTCTTTTTAAATGGGACTTTAGTACTACTTTATAGTCACAGTGATGACATTGATGAGACTTCTCTCTCTCATGTGTATGACGGACCATTATATGATTTTTCAAGGTACACATATCACTTGTTTTATAGTCACAGTGAGAACACTCATGCGGTTTCTCACTTGTATGACGGGCCATTATATGATTTTTTAAAGAATGAACTACTGTAGCCTTATAGTTACAATAGGGACATTGATGAGGCTTCTCACCTGTGTGACGGGCCATTATATGACGTTTTAAAGAATGAACTACTGTAGCCTTATAGTTACAATAGGGACATTGATGAGGCTTCTCATCTGTATGGCGGGCCATTATATGATTTTTTAAATAATGAACTACTGCAGCCTTATAGTTACAATAGGGACATTGATGAGGCTTCTCACCTGTGTGACGGGCCATTATATGACGTTTTAAAGAATGAACTACTGTAGCCTTATAGTTACAATAGGGACATTGATGAGGCTTCTCATCTGTATGGCGAGCCATTATATGATTTTTTAAATAATGAACTACTGCAGCCTTATAGTTACAATAGGGACATTGATGAGGCTTCTCAACTGAATGGCAGGCCATTATATGATTTTTTCAAATTGGATGTATAATTTGTTTTGTATTCACAGTGAGGACATTTATACAGCATCTTATCAGTATGATGGGCAATTACATGAGTTTTTAAACCTTTAGCTGCTATAGCTTTATAGTCACAATAAGGACATTGATGAGGCATCTCAAATGGATGGTAGGCCATTATATGTTTTTTTAAGTTATTCGTATTAGATGTTCTATAGCCACAGGCATAGCATTGAAGTAGCTTCTCAATTTGGAAAGGAGAAACGGCTTTTGTGAAATCCTTACTCCGTTCAGCTTTCGAACCATAATATGTTTTGGTGAAACTCTCGGTATCTATAGACATAAAATACAATGATAATTATACTATAATTCCTTAATTAATTTATAACTATCTATGACATGATTATGGTATTTTAAATACAAAGATACAAAAATAGAAAGAATACGAACATACACAAAGAAAGTTTTTGACTGAAAAATAAAGCTTTTTAAATTCAAACATTTTTCGTTTACAATACTCTAAAATAGTAATGTTTATATGAGAGAATATCATTTTTCAAAATGGACATAAAAAAATATTTTCAATATGTTTGTTTGTTTATTTCGTTTAAAGTCACTTTATGCTGCTATGGCTAATCGGACGATGCTACTGCGGGAGTCATAAATTTTGCCTATCCAGTTATAATTAGGATAGGGATCTTTAACGAGTACCTGACATCGCACAGGCTCGGGACCTCCATTTTACGTCCCTTCCGAAGGACGGCATAGCTAAGGATTTTTTACTCTCTTTAAAAAATCCTAAGGTCATCTGCCGGGCTGCGAACCCGCGATCTTGGGTTTAGTAGGTTGCTATGCTAACCACTACACCACAGGTGACCCCTGTGGTTCAATATGTTTTATTTTTTTTTTTCTGAGCTTCTATAGCCCATTGGAAAAAACAAGAATATATGTAAAGATTTTGTAAGATCATCAAAAATATAAGCCAGACCAGAAAGTGCCCTAGTTAGTATTTAAATATACGAATGATATTCCCCACTATCCTCTCCACTTAATTGTCAGCAACAGCCTTTCCTATCCAAGGAATAATTAGTTTCTTTCTTTTTTACTATTGTGTATACTGGTATTATCTGTTTTTATCTACATATTATATAATTTTTAGTATTGAGGGGTACTGAGGCTGAGCATGTTAGGATGAGGGTATCATAACGCTTGGCACAAAAATCAGGGGGTTACAATCCCACCAAGGTTAGTTGATATTTACAATTTAGTGGTCCCAAAAAATGAATCTCGCCCATCACTCATAATTATCTTCAAAAGTGCTGAAAAAGAAATAAAATATAGAATCGTATATTTAAGCACACACTAAACAACTAAGATGTCCATCAGGCTTGCGAATGAGTTTTCATTCACAGGAATCAAAGAGTTGCAGCTCAATCAGCTAATCATTTGGATAGTAATAGGGAGAGTCTTGAAAATTAGAATTTTATCTTGAAATTGGACCTTCAAATTTTTAACTTTAATATGTGTTTAATACATTAAACACACACACACATATATATATATATATATATTTTTTTTTTCAAACATACATATAATAATTTAATACAGATTCCCAATACAGATAAATCATTTCAGAGGAAAATTTCTTTTTAATCATCGACTTATATTAATTTTAAAATAAATAAATAAAAATAAAATAAATTTTAAAAAAGGCCCCCTTGAGCCTGTCAGCTAATGGAAGCAAAAAATGGAACATGTATCAAAAAAGCCCCTTGATATAGAATCCTGAATCAGCTAAAAAAGAAATATTGGAAGAAGTTCTTGGCTGTAAACCAATGACAGGTTATGCTTGGTGAGGAGTGCTACAGCTTCTGTCACAGATAAGAAGAATGTGGCATATAGATCTATGATCCAAAGAAGATACACTAGAGGATCAGACGAGAAATACTGGATAAAATGAAAGGAGGAGATATGTACATATCAAAGGATGAAAAAACAAATGTGAAAAGGAACGCCTGGAAAATACTAACTAAGAACTGCTGAAGCGTCAATGAAGCAAGAAAGTTCTAATGGAAAATCAATGCAAATAGGAAATTCTTCAAGGCTAGAATTAGTGCCTGTTCCCAAAGGAAACCTGGTTACTAGCAATAAGCATGTTCTTGGACAATAGCGAAATCATTTAAAAGCTTTTGAATGATTGAGAGGCACCAGAGATAAGGCAGGAAATAGAAATACCAATCGACAGACTGAAACCTTCCTTAACATCTTCTATTTAGTAGATTTCCAAAAGGATTAATGAAAAACTTTATTCTTAATTTCTGTAATGGTAGTTACAATATAGTAATAGTGAATGAAGGGTTGTTGGAAAGAACAATCAAAGTTACACTGTTGAATATGGTAACACATACAGTAATTAGATAATATATTTTTTTATTGCAGAAAAGCACTAATAAATTAAAGTAGAAATTTGTGTGGTAACTTGATGATTTAAAAATAACTACTATTTTCTTGGAGTGATAAGAAAAGGTTAAAAACAATCTATTTGTGGCTTGTCATTGTTGAATAATTTTCCACAATTGTGAAAAAAGAACACACAATTTTTACTAAAATATTTTCATATAGGGGCTCTGGATACGTTCAAACCCAAAAATTAGAAAAGGGACAAATGACACCTTGCAACATTTCTCAGTCCGATGATGCACTTATATATAGACAATAGTCAGCACTGAAAAAATATAAAAACCCTAAGCCATTTTGATCATAAAAAATAAATAAACTAATGATTAACTATTGTAAGAGAGTTATAAATTGGAACAAGTTACAATTTCTGACAATTTAACACCATTATTGGTTAAAAACTTTATAATAATCCGTTGCGCATAAGACAAAGGTACTTCTTGCTCAGTCACGGGTTGTACTGACAATAAAGCTTAGCTTGCATATGAATCAGGCCATTTGCCTTACTCCTCATAAACCAAACATCCACTCCATATAACATTATCTTGCTAGGAACTGCATTATGAAAAGAATAGTAAAATTACCGTCTATATTTAATTTACCATCGTAGTATGGTCTTGAATTTTGTTGTCAGAGTACATGGCTATATATTATAAAGCTCATTGTTTCTTACCTTCATGTGGGACCAGAAGTTCTCTTTCTTGTTTCACATGATGAAGCTCATCTGCAATTAGGTAAACAAGAGAATAAAAATAAACAGCTCAACAAACATATTATATATTCAATTAAATGACCTAAAATAAATAAAAAAAAGGAAATTTTAAGTAAAGAATATGCTAATGTCAGACTTGATGAGGTATAGTTGACTGTTAAGTATTAGGAGAAGTAGATTGTTGGGGTATGCAATCATAAAGATACAGAGCAATTAAAAAATAAGTTTTTTAATTTGTAATGCCAACGTTTCAACTTGCATTGCAAGCCTTCATCAGGGCTACAAGTAAAAACCAAACAAAAGGGTATGACTAAATTGTTGAGAGAATAAAAAACAAAGGTATGAAAAGAATAAATATATAAGAGTAAAGACAATAACATAAAGGTAATATCTAAAGGTAAAGAAGACAATACTTAAAGACTATTGAAATAAGATTAAAATTAAAAGATATCAAAATGAGTGATAGTTAATTAAAAAATGAATGAGTAATTTCAACAATATAATTGGTAAACATAAAAAAACTGAGTAGATATAAAGTTAATGAAATAGTAAGGACCAGTTAATGAGTTAATATCTGAAGGCCATGGAAAATAATACATAAAGATTAATGAATTCATTTATTTTGAAAGGAATTTAAACAGAGTGAGTAAATACAAAAATTATAGAATAACATTAATAACAAAAGTCAGCTATATAGTTGATAGTAAATATATAAAGTATAACATTGATAAGTACAAATCAGTAAAGGAGCGATAAATATTGGGGCATAAGTAATAAAATAATTATAAATAGTGGCAAATGTGAGAAAAGTGAAGGTAAGCAAAACTGTGCAATAACATTTAAATTTGAAGAAAGGAAAAGAATTTTTTTTAAATATCTATAAATAAAAGAGGGGATTAATTTTTGAAAAAAGGATGAGAAATCATTCAAGAATAGAGTGTAATGAGTGGAAAAGATGTGAGTAAGGCCCCTTTTACACTGCGATACGGAGCAGCTGATACACGTATCCAAGCTACTAATAGAACAAAGGAATCATTGTTAAAAGGCTATGCCTCTTCAGACTGCGATTCCAGCAGCTGACGCGTATCCGATACTCAAAAACGAGTAGCCTGTTCCCGTCAGACCCCACGATACTTTTTGAATCGGCTTCTCAGAATCCTAGTGGGAATGGGGGAAAGGAACATTGCGCATTAGGCTTTATTCACACTGAGATTCCGAAGCGTGCTACTCCACTAGTTTTTTTTTTTTTGTCTGTTTAATAATTTAATAATTCTAATAGTTTTAATTTAATAATTTTAATAGTTTAATTTTTTAAAATGAATACATTTTTGATAACGATAAATTTATTAGTTTAATTCAAAATCAAACGTCATTGTGGGACAACAGTTCCGTAGAATATTGTGATAAAAATAAGAGAGACAATGTAGCCCAGTCAATGAAGGCAAGGCAAGAAAACAGGCTTTGTCGCAACTAATTAGGGGAAAGCTGAGTTTTTGCAAGGTGTTAGTATATAAGTAAACATTATAAAAACACAAAGTCCCGACCCCCATCCCTCTTGCTTCCCCCCCCCCCGGTACAATATGACGCAACTTCAGCAACATTACAAATACGGAACTCTGGTTATATGCCGACAGCTCAAAAGCTATTGATGTTATTGGGGTGTTCTTTTTTTTTTTTAATTCTAATAATATAAAAAACAAATTATGTTATAAACACTTTTTATATAGATAGCTTAATTTCGCTGTAATACTTAATCATATACAGAAAACTGTCACTACAAAAAACAAAAAGTAACTTCAACAAATTATAGATTTTTATCATAACGTCTTGGGAAGAAATGTGTTAACAAAACTCATACATAATATGATTGGCTTCTTAGAGAACTTTAGAAGAGTAGTCGACACCGCGCCGCCGGTCCTAGCATGGCCGTGCTGAGGTGCACTACTGCATATACTGCTGCTCATGATCTTGAGTAGTTAGTTATTCAGTTGAAATGGAGAAACAATGTAATATCGTTTATTTTTGGTTATTACTACTAAAGTGCAATTATTTGCTATAAAAGTTTATAGTTCGCTTGTATCACTGATAGTCTACGAAACAATGTCAAATCATGAAAAACTAATTTAGTTTTGCGGTAAATAAATGTGGAATAGAAAATTTTAACTAATTATTTCCTGCGCAGTCTTTTATAAGGGGTCATCTTCTAATATATCGTTGGTCTGGTCCGAGATGTTACTACAATGCATTCCACTACAGTGTCCACACATAGACGTGCAATCGAATCCAGCTTTACGACAGCTTTCTGGTGCAAGTTTAAAACCTAACCAAGTTTGAATCTGGTGATAAGCACTCAGACTTATAAGTCAAGGTATGCCATGCATACTATGACTCATAACCCCAGTCAAATTGAAAATACAGAATAGTAGGTTTTATGTATAAGGTTTTATAGCCAAATGAGTACCGACAAACGTGTTATTCCGGAGAACTGCGACTTATTTCAAGTAAAAAATCTTCTATTTTTCCCTCCCCCCTAGCTCTAAAATTATTATTTGGTTAAGAAATAAATAAAATAAAATTCTTTGCAAATATGATTTGTTTTTTTATGTATCTATGGGCCAAAATTAACGTTTTCCGAGCTCCGAGATGAGACAGCTAATACCATACGAATTTCACCCCCTCTCTTCCCTAAACCCGAAGATATTTTGAGGAAGACTTTTTATCACAATTAGAGCTAAGGGTGGCGAACAATTTTCAGTATTCAGGTCTGTTTATATTTGGAGTGAAATCTTTGATACTAATTTCTGTACTATATCAGTGATACAAGTGAATTATTAACTTTTATAGCAAAAAAAAAATCATTTTGGAAGTAATAACCTATAAATAAACGTTATTACATTGGTTCTCCATTTCAACTGAATGACTATTTATGATCATGAACAGCAGTATATGCAGTAGTGGACCTTAGCACGGCACATTATTGTTGTTAGGAGTAAAATAAAAAAAAGAACACCCCGATAACATCATTAGTTTTCGAGCTATCGGCTATATAACTAGAGTTATGTTCTTAAAATGTTATTCAAGGGGGGGGGGAAGCAAGCGGTGTTGAGGTCGTGATTTTGTGTTTTTATAATGTCTACTTTATATACTAACACCCTGCAAAAATTCAGCTTTCCCCTAATTAGTTGCGACACAAAACCTTTATTGACTGGGCTAATGCATGGCGAACAGTTATTTCCGAAAAGTACGGAGAGGAAGAAATACTGGGTTGGGGTGAGAAAAGAGAGAATGAAATTGGTTTATTTTTACCATAACATAAATTGTAATGGCCATTACATTTTATTCATTACAAGCAAATTAAATTAAACGTTACAACAAATGTGAGAACATGTGAAAGGTGTGGAGAGAACAGTGGGAGAAGCAGCAGCCGAGCGGATGAATCACGATTCTTTTAGCGTTTCATACAGCGTCGGATACGTGCATCGGCTGCTCGGTATCGCACTGTGAAACCGGCCTAAGGTGTTATAAAAGAAAAAATATGTCAGGCTTACTTTCAGACAGATGTAAACAGAAACTGTTACATGTTCACAGTTGAGGATGAGGGGGGGGGGGGGGGGGGGATTGAGTGATCTAACGGCGCACAGTGGGCAAAAAATCCAATTCAGCGGCCAAAATTATTTTATTGCAGAATTATGTTTTAAATGACGTCCGATATACGGGAAAAATATTTAAAAAATTTTCATGAAAGTGGAAGAGTTCATAATAAATTACTGAATTGTCGACCTAAAATGCAAGGAGTACGGTTATATGGAATGGCTGTAAACCCTCAATTGTTGGTGATATTTCTTTAATGTAATATGATACAAATGAGCTGTTTCTATATATTAACACAGCAAAATCATGTACGATCGATTATTTCAAAATTAAGCGCATTTTTGAAGACTTATTAAAAATAAGTTTTCAAAAACTAAAAGTAAAATTTTTGGAAAAATAGCCAGCATTTAAAAGGACGATGGAGTACGATGTCGAAACTTATATCACGTCGATGTCTATTATTTTGTGCTAATTAAATCCAAAAAACCATATCCGTTTCGATCCGTGCCTAATTATTATCCCCCTCCCAATCGAAACCGTTCCTTTTTGTAATTTATTACTTTACACTCTTTTGGATCTGGTGGTGGTTTTTCAGGTACATAGGTACGTTGTTAACATTGAATGTACTTCTGTACATCATGACAAACATAATCAGGATACATACACAGGAGTATACATCATTTTCTGAATTTACATCATGTATTGAAAAACCTCCAAAACAACAAGTTTATTAAATAAATTATAAAAAATAAATCACTCTCTATGTTTATGCCCTTTAGGTATTTACATTTATCTGTAGGTATTATAAATCGCGTCAAGACATGGAGTAGTTGTTATTTACATTTAGGCAGTTCTTTTTGTTGCTCTTGTTGGATTTCATTTGTTTACTACATATGCAATTACTTCTCTGCTACCGTCAATCAATTCGGTGTTATCTAACAGTGCTAGTATTTAAAAGTTCTTTTTATAATGTAGAGTTAAAAAAAAATTGAGTGATTGTTTCTTCGATGATACTAAAGCGGATTATATTCAGTTTCGTCAGAGAGTATCTGATCAGTTGGGATTAGAACCTGAAAAACTTTCAATAAATCTTAAAGGCATTCTCGGTCAGTTAAAATCCAGGTATGTATCCAGCAATTATAATAAAGTGTGTTTCATTAAAAAACATTGGGATTGGCTAGAAAACACTTTTTATTTGACAACGAACGATGATGATTTACCAGCAGGTCCATCTACTTCCAGTCAAAGTGACCTAGGCGATCGCAGTCACGGACGTCCAACAAAAGCTTATAGTGAATGTTCTGAAAGAACGAAACGTCGAAAAAGAAGTGTCATTAGGGCCAATATATCTTCATTAGAAATGAGCCTCTCTGAAATGTTGACATTTAATTTAAAGCAAAATCACGAAATAAAGAAAGGTGAAATTATCGATGCAGCATTGAAAGCTACTAAAGAAGAAATGGATGACATTTATAACTTGATGTTCAATAAAACTCAAGCTCCTGAACTAAAATCAATATTATTCACCTATTATACCAAAATAGTTTATTTTACATTATTTTAAATAAAACCTACCATCAAAACAGAAGTTGTTGATCATTAAGGTAGTAGGGTATTCGTTTTTTTTTTTTTGGAAGTATGCAAACAATCAAAAGTTTTTTAACTATTAGCTAGTCCGCTTTAAATTTTTAAAATATTTTTTCCGTTAGTTGCACTTCATTTAGAACATATTTCGGCCGACGAAATGATTTTTTTGCCTACAGCATGTTATATATAAAATCATTTCGGCGACCGAATCAATTTATTGCCTACAACACGTTGTACATCATGACAAACATCATCAAGAGCATCCATCGTTTTCTGAAATTACATCATGTACCTGAAAAACCACCACCAGATCTAAAAAAGTGTGAAGTAATAAATTACTAAAAGGAACGGTTGCGATTTGGAGGGGGATAATAATTAGGCACGGATCGAAACGGATATAATTTTTGGGATTTAATTACACTAAATAATGCACATCGACGTAATATAAGTTTCGACATCGTCTTATATCGCCCTTCTAATTGCTGGCTATTTTTCGAAAGAAAATTACTTTTAGTTTTTATTAAAAATAAGTCTTCAAAAATGCGCTTAATTTTGAAATAATTGATCGTACATGACTTTGTTGTATTAATATACAGAAACAGCTCATTTATATCATATTATATTAAAGAAATATCACCAACAATTGAGGGTTTACAGCCATTCCATTTAACCGTACTCCTTGCATATTAGGTCGACAATTCAGTAATTTATTATGAACTCTTCCACTTTCATAAAAAATTTTTAAATATTTTTCCCGTATATCGGACGTCATTTAAAACATATTTCTGCAATAAAATAATTTTGGCCGCTGAAAAGGATTTTTACCCACTGTGCGGCGGGGATATCAACTAAAGGGGTGGGAGCGGGAAAGAGTTTGATCATGAAAAACAAATCAAGTGATAAAGTGAGTAATATATAAATATATATAACAGGAGGAAATTATGGTTTTATTATATATGTTATTTTCGGTTAATCCGACCTTTTGACCATTCTGTCCTATCCCTTAGTCCCTCAGGGGTCAGATTAGTAAGGTTCTACTGTACATGGCTAAAGGTTATAAAGCTTAATGTTTCTTACCTTCATCTGGGACCATTAATTCTGTTTCTTGTTTAACGTGATGGAACTCATCTGCAATTAAGAAAAAAACAGAATAAAAATAAACAGCTAAGCAAACATATTATATAAGTAAAGAAAACCATTTCATTCATATACGAGTGCTTTTCTTAAGTTAACCATGATGCAATACGACCTAACCCAGAATGCCTATTAGAAGTCACAATAAACAGCTGTGAATGATAAGAATAGATTGTTATTAACCTGCAAGACTACATTAATATTAACTGTAATTAATATTAACTATACATTCTGAATGTATAAAGAAGAGGTGAATAAGGGCTTTAAATGTAGTTTCCTTAGTTACAGGCGAGAGAATCTATTGTATTAAAAGCTGACAGTTTGTAAATATATATTGTAAATAAAATGCTTTGTTACAGAGAGAAACGAAACTTAGTTTTTATTTCATTAACTAAGAGAAACCAATACTCATTATAAAACTACATTTTCTGCTACTATTTTATAAAACATGTAAAAATTGAGATTAGATTTTGCTGTAAGACCAGCGACAGATGGAAAATCAAACGTATTGATTATAACTTCAATTGCTACTCCTGATGGACAGATTTTTGGCATAAGACCCGTATTCCAACCTGCAAATCTTCGCAATGAAATTACAAAAACTCCCAACTATCACAAGGTGAGAAATTCTTTAGCTAAAAGACTCCAAACAATTAAAATATGGATAACATTAACTAAGTGATAAATCAAAAATACATTTGGATCAAAAACAAAACGTTCAATTTAATGATATTTATATAGAGAAAATAATTGAACATACTGCTAAATGTATAGGTTCTTGTATAAAGAAGAAGCGAATAAGGGCTTTAAATGTAGTTTCCTTTGTTACAGGTGAGTGAATGTATTGTATTAACAGCTAACAGCTTGTAATTAATGTAAATATATATTGTAAATAAAATCCTTTGTTAGAGAGAAACAAAATTGAGTTCTTATTTCATTAACTAAGAGAAACCAATTATCATTATATATATATATATATATATATATATATATATATATATATATATATATATATATATATTTAATTAAATAATCTAAAAGAAATACAAAAAAGAAATTTTAAATAAATAATATGCTAATGTTAGATTTATACTTCGTTTTAAAATAAATTAAATTATAAATCTTTGGTTAATCTGACCTTTTGACCATTCTGCCCTGTCTCTTGGTCCCTCAGGGGTCAGATTAGTAAGGTTCAACTGTGCATGGCTAAAGGTTATAAAGCTTAGTGTTTCTTACCTTCTGGGACCATTAATTCGTTTTCTTGTTTCACATGATGGAACACATCTGTAATTAAGAAAACAGAATAAAAATAAACAACTCTTCAAACATATTATACAGGGTGTTCAATATTTGAAGGCCACCCCCCTTTTTTTCCAGTTTTTGAAAATTTGAAACGAAACTCTCAGGGTCTTAATTGTATCAAATAAAGTTTCTTTTCATGTTATAGTCTGCTCTCCAACCTTCTCCAGCGACGTTAACTTTGGAATTCCCAATGGGATGTGGTGTTTGGGGTGCGATAGAAAATCAAATTTTTAATCGATTTTAAACGGTGAATTTTTTTATCCGGGGCCGTTTCGCCGCAAATCGCGAAAAATCATTTTAAGAAAATAAGCAATAAAACTGGGATTGCAAAAATAAAATAAACTTTAAACAAAAATATGAAATTAAGGCCTTCCCGTGACTTGTGCGGCGAGAACAGGTCAACTTGGAAGGTTTTCCCCGAAAGGCTCAAATCGTCGACAAGCCCGTGACGAACTAAAATTATTTAGGTACTGGTTACGGTGGGAGCGTATCCTCATCGGAGCATTCGGTACATAGCCAGGGATACCCACTTAATGACAGAACCTTAGCCTCAGTCTAGCCCAGTCAATGAAGGCAAGAAATTAGCCTTTGTCGTAACTAATTAGGGGAAAGCTGAATTTTTGCAGGGTGTTAGTACATAAAGCATACACTAAAAAAACACTAAAGTCCCGACCCCCACCTCTCTTGCTTTACCCCACCCCCCCCCACCCCTTCAGCAACATTACAAGTACGGAACTCTGGTTATATGCCGACAGCTCGAAACCTAATTATGCTATCGTAGTGTTCTTTTCTTTTTTACTCCTAATAATAATACAAACAAATTCTATTATATACACTTTTTATGTAGATAGCTTAGTTTCGCCGTAATACTTAATCATATACAGAAAACTGCTACTACAAAAAACAAAAAGTAACTTCAACAAATTATAGATTTTTATCATTACGTTTTGGGAAGAAAAGTGTTAAACAGAACTTATAGATAATATAATTAATTAGCTTTAATATGATGTTTCTCATAACGCATAATATTAAAATGATTGCTTCACAGAGAGTGTTGAAAGAGTAGTGGATACCGGTGCACCAGTCCTAACCAGCTTTCAGATGGAAAAAATAGATTTTGAATCGGAGAAATAGTTCCGAGTTTATTGTGATAAATGTGCCGTAAAATAGGAGTTATTCACAACAGGGCGGGTTTCCCAATATTCTGCCGTGGGTGTTTTGCGGGACTAGATCAAACTTTAATATTTGAATTAGTATAGTAAATTTAACAAGCTTTCATGTAAAAAAAGAGATATTTTGAATCGGACAAACAGTTTCGGAGTTATAGCCAAATGAGTAACGAAAAACATGTTATTCCGGAGAACTGCGACTTACCTCAAGTAAAAAATCTATTTTTCCCTCTTTCATAGCTCTAAAATTATGATATGGGAAAGACAGAAAGAAATTGACATTTTTTGCAAATTTGCTTTGCTTTTTTATGTATATATGTGCTAAAAGAAACGTTTTCCGAGTCCGGAGATCAGACAGCCAACAACATACGACTTTAACCCCCCTCTTTTCCCCTAAACCTGAAATTTTTTAAGGAAGACTTTTTATTACACTAACAGCTAAGGGTGGTGAACAATATCCAGCAGTCAGATCTTTAGATTTTTGGAGTTGAATCTTCGAAATTTTGTATTATATCAGTGATAACAAGTAAACTGTATACTATTATGGCAAAAAAATGCAATTTGGAAGTAATAAACTAAAAATAAACGATATTACATTGTTGCTGCATTTCAACTAAATGACTATTCATGATCATGAACATAGTCCAGTATAATATGGGTTTGCCGAAAAAAAACTGCGGAACTTTTATTCTCAACGGATCTTTATGTTTTTTGGGGTGCTGAATCCGAATTTGAAGTTTGCTACCACGGCAACCATCGGCTTCATATTCAAAATCGCAAAAAAACCGCCAAAAATAACCGTTATTTTTTTTTTATCAATAACATGATAAAGAAAGTCTTTAAATATTAATTGTAGCTGGAACTCGTACCTACATAATGAAAAAAATGAAATCCGAAATCGGACCATTTTTCGCGAAGTTACGTTATTGGGAAAAAATGGAGCAATTGGCCAACTTGCTGTCAGTCCCACAGCTCCGCGAAAACACGTATGTCGTACTCTTTTGGCTATAACTCTGAAATTGTTTGTCCGATACAACATTACTTTTTTTCATCTTAAAGCTGATTAAATTCACTATCAGATGCTATATATGTAAATTACATTAAATCCTGTAAACCATCCAAGCTAGCACACTAAATGTGTATGTTTTGGCAAAATATTTAAATTATGACAAGTTTAGTAGACTGGTGTGGGTGTTTCACTTTCACGGTGTTAATTATAAGTTACATATATAGGATCTAATAGTAAATTTAACCAGCTTTTAGATAAAAATATTAAATTTTGGAACGGACTATTCATTGTCAGATTATTGTCCGATTCAGAATGTTTTTTTTTTCACTCTGAAGGTGGTTAAATTTACAATTATATCCTATATATGAAATGTTTATCAAAATTCTTGAAATACACAAGCTATCACGCTGAAAATCACTTACTTTTGTAAAATACAAGTTTTTTTTTCACATTATTCGCTATAACTCCACAACCATTTGTCGGATCCAAATTTAATATTTTTATCTAAAAGTTGGTTAAATTTACTATTAGATCTTATATATGTAACTTATAATTAACACCGTGAAAGTGAAACACCCCCACCAGTCTACTGAACATGTCATAATTTAAATATTTTGCCAAAACATACACATTTAGTGTGCTAGCTTGGATGGTTTACAGGATTTAATATAATTTACATATATAGCATCTGAAATCAACTATACAGCAGTATATGCTTTTGTGCACATCAGCAGTGCCTCCTTCACCCTGCTAGGACCGGCGCACAGTGGGCCCATTCGTGAATCTAGCGGGACAAATGTCCAAAAATGAAGTTTGATTTTTTTTTATGCAGAAAGTGGTTGATCCAACAGGCTGAATGTTGGGAGACATGAAACGCAGTGGATCAGGCTGAGGAAATGTTAATAAAGCAACTAAATAAATAACGAACTAATACCACTTTAATTCTGTACAATTTAAGAATTCAGTTAGTATTCTTTCAAGCTCTCGACAGTGAACATCGTAATATATTTTATTATTTTTTTACATTTCACGATGAATCGCATTCAAAATAATAAATATTAGTACATTCTTTTAAAATTTTACGGCATTTTAGATACTCAGACGGTACGGCAATTAAAAAGTCACCAAGTAAAAAAACATATTCATGTTAATCTGGAACTTTTTAAGTAAGCGAACGTAGATCTTAAATTATGGTTCTGTGTGTCTGGGGACATTTAATTTTAGTGAATATATTGTATTTGGCTACCCGTTTATCAGTAGCACCAAAAATTGTGTTTCAGGCGGAGTACTCTTAGCAGGCCCCATTTTATATATGGGCTATAGCCCACAGCGCTAAAATTTTAGGGGCGCCTAATTTCCCTAAACATTTTTTTTACAATATTGTTTTGATTAGTTTTGTTGTAATGTTCTACTCTAAAGAAAATCAATTTTTATTGAAGTTGAATAAACCTTTAGAGCTCATAACATAACTTGTGTGGTCTTAATAATGAAACTTGCTTTTGATATTCCCTCGGCAGAGAGGGGGGGGGGGGTTTGCAAAGCTGTTTGCAGCCCAGGGCGCTATTCACCCTAAACCCGGGAATGAGTCTCAGTTGCGCGATTGGAATTGGCCGAAGCGTTACGGGCTGGAGGTTTCAGTTTTAATAATTCCTAGGAAGAAAAAATATATCTGGTCAATTATATAATTCAAAAATTTGCAATCGGACAACTCACAGAGGATGTTCTAAAAATCCAAAACAAAGAGATAAAAAGATACTCGGAAAATGTCTCGCACAGTAACCAACAATAACATTATGAATAATTTGTTGATTTCTTCTGATCCTTTAATTTGCTCAAACAGACCACCTGAGGAATATACGACTTTCGGTAATAGTGTTCTCAATTTGTTTGTAATACCTACCAAACGACGATACGAGTATGATACCCTAACTTAGTAGACAAGATATTGATGATACTGATAATCTCGATCTAAGTGATTTGTCATTATAGAATATAATTTTCTTTCCTATTTAAAACTATACAATGTGTTTGCGATCTGCTCGTTTTAAGATAGAAATAAAGTATTAAACTGTTAAAGGTTATAATTTGATAACACATTGCCCTGATTTATATATATTATAAATTCTATTTATTTATTACAGTCCAAAATTTCAGAGAAATTGTTAGTTATTACAGAGGAGTTTATTATTATCATAAAGCAGGAATATTCTTTTTTTTTTTTTTTAAATTCTATTTATATAATCATCGATAAATCAATAAATGGTTGTTTTTTTTTTTTTTCCTTACTGAAACAACAGGTCACGAATAAAATTTTAAATAAGTCTTTCAATAATCATGTTTTAGTCATTTCAAGTTGTCCTGGATCAGAAAAAATATTACATTGTCCATAGGATCGCTTTCAGACTTGTCCCGCTGGATTCACGAATGGCCCCACTGTGCGCCGCACCGGTATCCACTACTCTTTCAACGCTCTCTATGAAGCAATCGTTTTAATATTATGCGTTATGAGACACATCAATTTAGAGCTAATTATATTACCTATAAGTTTTGTTTAACACTTTTCTTCCCAAAATGTAATGATAAAAATATATAATTTGTTGAACTTACTTTTTGTTTTTTGTAGTGGCAGTTTTCTGTATATGATTAAGTATTACGGCGAAACTAAGCAATCTACATAAAAAGTGTATATAACATAATTTGTTTGTGATATTATTAGGAGTAAAATAAAAAAAAAGAACACTCCGATAGCATAATTAGGTTTCGAGTTGTCAGCATATAACAAGAGTTCTGTACTTGTAATGTTGCTGAAGGGGTGGGGGGAAAGCAAGAGGGGTGGGGGTTGGGACTTAGTGTATACTTTATGTAACACCCTGCAAAAATTCAGCTTTCCCCTAATTAGTTGCGACACGAAAAATTTATTAACTGGGCTAGTTTCTCACTATCTTGGGGAGTTAGAGCCTGATATGAAGTGAAATGCGGTACATTATACGGTGTTGTTTCAGTATGGCCCACACCGTTCCGATAATGAAGTGGGTAACCCTGCCTATGACTCGAATGCTCCGATGAGGATACACAAGAGTAGCAATGAGTAGTACGTCAACGAACTAGTTCATGAAAATGAACTATATAAGGCCCGCCGCAAGTTTGAGCGCAGCTTCATGACGTGAAGCACGGTGATCCACAGTGAGTTTCTGCGGGGGAAGAAACTGATAGTGAGCCCACCGCAAGTTGAAACGCAGTTTTATGAAGCAGTTTAAAATGGCGAGCATGCCTGGTAGTACATCGTGTAGCGAAATGGCTATGAATGAGTTAGTACTGATGGATTTAAGTTCAGAATCCGAATCTGAAAATGAGTTTGAGGATGAGGGATTAGCAACAGCTTGACTTACGAAGTTAGAAAAAAAGAAAATTTATATTTACGGAGAAGAAAAATTCATGGGGAATTCACCTTAACTAAAGAATAAAATAATGAAAAACTTACCAACTATTTACGGTTATTCCGTGACCAATTTAAAGAAGTACACGAGATATTAAAGAAACAAATAGACCGGGCACTATTTGAAATTAACGTGGATAGTGTTGTTGGCTTGTGTATTGCACACAATATACAATAATAAAAGTTTTATTCAAATGATTTAACAGTTTACAATTGCACATATTAAATATTATACTTTATTATTATTATAGTTTAATATTATAGTGTAATATTATGTTTTGGTAATAAAACAATTTACACTACATAGTGAGCTTAGCTAAAACGGATATAATTTGGAATGCATTTATTTTAACAGTGAGGAAAAATGGCCACTTCCTTCCGTTTCTCAGCCTTCAGATTATTTTTCATATAATCTGTATGGCTTGTATCATGCAACAGGCGATGATTTCGCATAGCCTCAATTAATTTTTCTTTTAGTTTTACAAAAGCCACGGACAGAGCATACCGCCTGCGGTGAAACTGCGAAGTTCCTATCATTTCTGGGTTTCACGGAAACTCACTGTGAATCACAGCGCTTTAAGTCACGAACCTGCGGCGGGCCTTAGTGTTTTGTTGTTTTTAAAAACTCAACGAAACTCTTATTCCATAAGTTCTTTTCAGTTCAGTTTTCGGTAAGTGTTCGGATCGGCGACACCAGCAAACTGGCTTGACCCGCGCTACACCCACCAGTTCGATCCTTACTACGCTTCACTTCATGTTTACATTTTTCGATAGTTCATTCCTATAACCTCACATGTAAACAATCACTTATACAGTTTCAACTTGGATTGTGTTGTTTAGTTTGTTATATTGATATTTAGACTTCTTAAATGTAAATAGGTGAAACAGAAGTTAACAACGCGAGGATTAAGTGTTTTATCAATTCATGTTTTCTTATTTCATCTTATCTTATGTGTAAAAGTGTTGCAAAACTTAAGAAGATTAATTTATACATGGATTTGGTGTTTTACATATTTACATTTGTTCTATCAATTCAAGTGATAAAATTTAAAACTTGTAAAAGTGTTACAATAACTTAACAAGATTTATTTGTACATGGATTTGGTGGTGTTTTATATATTTTTATTTGTTGTTTCAATTTCAATTATAAAATTTCAGTATACATATTTTGTGAATGGATTCTTTGTCATCCATATTACTTTTTGTACTAATGTGCGACAGATTGTATAATTAATTAAATAAAACATATCAGTTTATAAATAAATGTGAGAAAGTATATCACAGGTTTTTATGTTTTCTTATTTCCACTTTCCTATAGAAAATATAGCAGAAATTAACATCTTCACTTTCAACTAGGATTCTGTCTTATATTATATAATGGCTTATAACATGGAGAATTGACAATGTGAAAATAATCACAGATTAAGAGGTAAATGACACATTACTATATAATTGTAGAACTATTGGTATAATGTTATAGATTAATGTGTTTTTAAAAAAAATTAGAAGCCTGATGATGGAACATTGTCTCCGAAACATGTAGCTACAAATGTTAAATAAATAGGAGTTATGCCAAATAAATACTTAAGGATTCTGTTTTTTTTTTTTTATATTTATAATTTATTTTCACTTCTATGACAGAAAGTTCATCAGGAATTAACTTTACTGGTGGTTCAGTAGTATATTAATTGTTGATTAAATTAATATTAATTCAAAATTGATTTAGCGTCTTATATTTCAATATTTACTTATTTCTACTTCATTATTTCCTTATTTCTTATTTTAATATTAGAAGGTAAACAGAAGTTAATATTACTTTCAACAGGGATTTAGAGTTTCTCGGTAAATGTAGGAGAATAATCTTTCCCCTCTAAAAGCAGCGACTAGAACATCGAAATAAATCGGAACAAGGTTAGAATCGATAAAAGGTATTCTGGGCGCGTGTAGGGATTGGTGTCGCCGATCCGAACAATTACCAAGTTTTCCTTTATATTATCGAAGTCAGTACGTATCAACGCCAAGGACTTGATATTTACCTTTAGTTCTCAACCTATTGACTGAGTAAATACAATGTTTGTTTTTTATTTATTTTTCCCTAATGAACCTAAGTTCCTAACACTTTTTGTTACAATCTGTAGTATTCTTAAAGTTGAAAAGTTTAATACTTGAAATAAATCCAGAATAAAAATTAGTTTTAAAAAGCTAAGTGCAGTGAACAATTTGCAGCAGTCAGACCTTTTAATTTTTAGAGTTGAATGAAGGAAGCTAACTTCCCTGTACTATTCGTGGTTTGTTAGCAATTTGAACACAGTTTATCCAAATACAACCAACAATTTTTGGTTTTTTTGACTTTCCTCAGGGTAGGAATGGGCAAATGTTTGCTTTAAAAATCATATCTTGCACAAAATGTAATGATCTACAACTTTTAGTATATAACATTTATTGATTGGATTAGCCATTTCTGTGTTATGGACTCTTAAACAAACTAAAAAAAAAAAAATTACTTTTTTTGAAAATGCGAAATTCGTCGATGTTTGACAAACGATTGTGACTAAACCCCTAAATCAAATTAAGCTTAAGGAATGTCTTTAGACACACAATTTAATAAACTTTAGTATTGTAAATATAACATTTACCATGAAACCGTTTTTATATGTTTTTTTCAAAAACTGAAAAAGTTCAAACAGTCTGGGTTTCTTGCCCCCCCCCCCCAAACATTTTCCTCTCATCAAATAAAGTTTCATTTTTGATATTTTATTCTCAGGACCCACCTGGTCCATATAAAAACATAAAACCTACTACTCCAGCTTTTGCTAGGCAGACTCCCATTTTGGGGGTAATTTAACTAGACTAAGTGAGAATATTAGAACAAAGTTGTGCAATTATTGTATTGCCATTGGTCCTTGAAACGTGGGCAAATTTTCAAGTTAATCAGATTGCTGGAAATTAGTGAAAATTAAAATGAAAGATTCAGTTTCATACAGGTGATTATAATAAAAGTTGCAGAAATAAGATAGAAGTGTTTTTTATTTTTTCTAGAACCTTTCTAGTTCATGTGACATCTCAGTTCCCTCCCTTTTTTCCCATAGTTCCATTCCTCTCTTAGTTCAGTTCATTTCTGTAGTTCATTTGAACAAGTTCATTAGAATGAACTACCTCAGAAGGAACTATTTCCCTAAAAGGACCTACTTTGCCCACCTCAACACTAGAGTCAGGGGATTGATAATTCCAAGAGCCGAGAATGGGCGATTCCACCTGAACTTTTCCCACTACATTCTCTTACAGCTCTTCTTACCTTGCGGATAGAATATTCCTGCTGCCCTCACTATTTCTACTGTAAGACTGGATCCTAAGGAAATATATTAATTAAAAATAATATTCACCTCCATTATATATCAATTAATACTATATATTATTATTAATTAATTAATTAGTCCAATATTTTTTAATTAATCATTTAAATGTTAAACGTGTTCCTGTACTGTACCAAATAATCATCCAATGATTGGCAAAGATTTTTCGTCAGTTAAAGACTTCAAAATAATTTTTTTTAAAATTTTGACAGCTGATTCGGCACTACCATTTGATTGGAATAGAATGGGGCCCCTACCAAATGCTGAATTCCATATTTGTATAAGAAAGATGAAAATTCGGAGCCTACAAAATGTTTAGCTCCATCAGATCTTTGAGTTCTAGGCAATCCGAAATGTGCGAATAATTCTAAAAGCTAAGAAATAGCTGTCTTAGCCATCATTGGTGATACAAAAAAAGACATTAAAAAAACATTGCAGTTGCATCCATGACAACAAAACAAGAAATTTTCTTATTTATAGGTCCTGAAAAATCAATGTGAATTCGGATCTAAGGGTTTTTAGGCTAAGGAAATGGCTGTAAAACTTTAAGTGGGGATAGTCGAAAATGGCAGCAAGTCTAACAGAGGAGTCGGGAAACTGCTCAATATCTTTATCCAACGCAAGTAATTTCGAGCGAAACTCTCTCAATTTTGACTGCACCTAGATGATACCATGAAGCAGTTGCAAAATTTTTCGGGTATGATAACATGGTAGCACCACATAACACATCCATGATCCATGATCAGCTGGTCAAATCGTTTTCTGTAAGACTTTAAATTTTCATTTTTATTAGGAAGTGATCCCCTGTGCATCAAAATCCTAATAATCTGAGACAGTACTGGATCGATTCTTGTTTCTTGAGGGATATTGTGCCAGCTTATTCGAAAAGGCAAGTTTTCGTGAATAAAATTTAGATATGACATCTTATCATTAGGATCAGTTAAACAACCTTTACCTTCAATCCTTGACAGGCAATCAGCTCGATGCTTTTCCGTTCTACTAATATGAAAAGTAAGGGACGGTGATCTGTCACAAGGGTAAATTCTTTGAGAAATAAATAATCTTTAAAGTCAATGGCTATCTTACAGGTTTTTGTCCAGATAAATTTCACATCTGTTTTTCCTAAATGGTATAATGGATATTAACTGTCAGAAACATAAGAAATAAACTTTAGATGAAATGTCACCAGTCCGAGGAGAGATTAAAGAGCAGTAGCATCCTTAGGTGGTGGAGCTTCTTTGATGGCTTTTATTCACTTATCTGTGGCATGCAATCCTTCATCATCAAACTTATGCCCCAGATATTCCATTGAATTACAACTATAAGAATTAATTAATGCCAAGCCTTTAGTTGTGCTCTTCTCTATTCCTACCGCTGATATTTTAATATCATCTGGCAAAGATCCCACTTCCTGGAGTTCTGGAAGTAGATTATTCACAACTTTCTGAAACTCTCCAGGTGCATTAGTGATTCCAAATCACAATCGTGTGTCCCTAAGCAAACCCATTTGAGTACAAATCATAGTCAACGGGTTTGAGGTATCTTCTAAAAAGAGTCGCTGATAGGCATCTGCCAAATCAATCTTTGAAAAAATTTAGCTCCTCCAAAACTTCAGTGTATATGATCGAGCCTTGGATTGGGGGCTAAACAGGACCGGGTTCATGGTGAGGCTATTGTCGCCGCTAATACGAATACTTATATGATTTTTAAGAACCGTTACTATCGGTGTGGCCCACTCACTACACTCAACTTTTTCTAAAATACCTAACTCAAGAATTCGGTACACTTCATCTTCCAAGTTACTCTTCAATTAATATAGGTAGTGACCTGGCTTTGAAAAATTTAGGCTGGGTTCCTTCCTAAAGCTGAAAGATAATTTTATAATTGGAAAATGTACCTAAGGAAGATTGAAATACCTTAGGGTACGAGTTAATAATGTTAGAAATTTCACTGGATATGTTCTGAATAATGGGTCTACAAATAAAATTTGTTCAGAATAACTAAATTTTGACATTTTTAAACCTTGTCTGCCTATCAGTGAAGGGCCCTTCATTAGGAATCCTTTCCAACCAATAACTTGATTTGCCCAATGAGGTATAATTTGGGACTCACATAATTTGATATCATTTTCACAAAGAAAAATGTACCTAAGGAAGATTGAAATACCTTCTTAAAGTTTGCTAAACAAAATTCTTTCGCTATAATGTTGGGAAATGACTCAATATCGATTTTCTCATACTGAGAACCCCATAACTATTGTGAAATCATAATTTTTTCAGTACTTTTCTCGCTACAACACCAAAAATATTTCGAACCGATTGTAAATGCCCTATAATAAGTATTAATATTGAACCTGTTGAATGAATTGTTGTTGCTATGGGCCATAATTTTTATTGAAATTTAGTGAAGTGTATTATAAGAACTTAAGACTTAAGTTTTTAATTTTTTTTTTTATCAGATTATTTAATAAAATTATTATAAGATTATAAATATAAGATTATTTAATAAAATTATTATAAGATTATAAATATAAGATTATTTAATAAAATTATTATAAGATTATAAATATAAGATTATTTAATTAAATTATTTTTAAATCAGATTCCATTATAAAAGAATCAAATGCTGTAAGTTCCAATGATAGCTTTTATATTTTGCAAGTTTTTATGTTGTCCTATCCAAGCTCTTAGAGCTCCTCACTGGAATAATCGGTGAAGCATCCTCAAGGTGGTGTTTCGCATGGAGCAGCCAGCCGCAGCTGCTGGAAGTTCATCAGTTCGTATTCTGGCTTCAGCGGAGTATATTGAGAAGAAAACTGGTGTGATTGTTAATGGAGGAAGAGGAGTTCCATATTATGAACAGATTAATTGACTCTGTTTTCCCGAAGAAGAGAAGGTTTTCTCTCTTTGTTGATTGAGCTGCAGCTCCAGAACAACGAGGAGAAATTCAAGAAGTTTTTATATACATATATACATACACATATACAGATTAAAATGGTACAAGAAACATTGGTGATGTGGGTTTTCATAACACAGACTGCTCTGGACTGGTCAGCATCCTCAGACCTCCTCCCAGCTATATCTAATGTACTTGTTAAGTCTAGTAGGATTTATATATTCATATTCTCCATACATAGAATTCATGCTACATAGCGTTTTGTTGTATAAATTTAATAATTAAGAAAATAAAATTTGAAAACGAGTTAATTTTTTTTTCAATACCAGGTTATAGTCACTTGTAGAAACATTCACTGAAATGAATGGCGCATCCCAACTAATTATAATATGCATATTGCGATCGTAAAGTGAAAAATACAGATTTTGCTGACAAATGGATAGGGTTGAGGTAACTGGCTGGATAGCTCTCTTTTCCTTTGCAAAATAACTCTCACATAAGTATTCTTAAATTTGTAAATAGGCAATGGAAAATTGTATAATTAGGTTTCTTATTACTAATTATTTTTATGCATTGTGAGATTCAGTTAATTGAATATTTCTGTTTATTAAAAAGTAAGAATAGTTAAATTAATAAAGGCATTTATAAAATTGATAAAAGCTGAATTCAAGTTTCTTCGTTTGTTGAGGCATAACATCCTTAATTATAGTTGTATTAAATACATCTTTTGATAAATTCAACAAATAAGTTAGTTGTCTATTTATTAGCAAATAAAAAAAAAATGAAATTTTATTTACTTACTGCAGGAAATCCACCCTTGTAACCACCCTTATTCAATTGCAGCATCTATATCAAACACCATTTGGACCTTTTCAAACTGGCTAAGTATTATGGACAAATAAAAAATCACATACTTTCGCAAATTGGTATATAAATATGTAAATAGAGTATTCTAATAGTCAGTGTGTTTCGATAAATATAGATTGACCACTTTATTAATGTGTGTATGGCAGGTTATACTTGTAGAGGTTAGAAGATTTGAATTTTTTCATGTTATAGTTAGTTGGTGTCCATGATTCCAAATAGTTTTGTTTCATTACTTATTTTAATTATTTGTTACAGGTATGCTTGGTTATTATTTTACATTATTTACTCATCTATTATTTACTAAAACTCACTAGACTTCTCAAGTAGAGTAACATTTCTCGATGGTGGAGGATCGGAAAGATCTAGTTCATAATGTGGTTCATTTTGTGTCTGAAGTGCATATTTAAGCATATAATTGAGATGTCAAGCAACAATTTTATTATAACTTGGTATAATAAAATTTTTATATTTAATAACTTATTTTTTGTTTGAATGTCAATATTTTTTATTTCTCTCCAAAAAATAATTTTTTTTTTACTTGTTTCATGTTTTGCTACTTAGAAATAATTCTATCTTTACTCACAAAATTACACTTGTGCAATGGAAAGATCCCAAGCAAAGAAAAGCCACAAAAAAAGAAAAATAATTTAAAAATAAAAAAAATCATCCATACAAAAGATTTTAATGTTATGAAATTGTTGAATTTTAGTAATCAGTCTCTGGATAAATAAAATTAATAACAAAATGAACAAATAGTTACCATTTATTAAAATTATATTTAACAATCAAATATTAACATTTTTTAATTAAAGAATTAGTCAACTATTAATACATATAGTTTAGAAATAACACAACATGTTAGCCGGTGAGAATGAAAGTTGTGTAAGCCAAGTTTCCTTCATTTCGAGAAAATTAAGGTTTTGCAAACGTCCTTATTAAAAATTACATAAACAAGATAAGATTGGACTGTTTCAATTTTAGGCAACAACGCTTTAAAATTTCCTTCAGCTTAAGAAAAAATCAATGTTTTGTAAATGTTCTTATTATATCAAAAAATTACATAATTTAAAGGGGGGGGGGATCACAGATGTGCTTGCATGGTTAAGTTTGGATTTTAAATTTTATTTTTTTAATTTTTTATTCTATTTTATTTTTTTTTTTAAGTCAGATGTCAAACACAAATCAAAGTTATGTTTTTAGTAACTATTTTCGAAGCAGCAAATGCATAAACAAAATTAAATTTAATTAACAAAGAAAGATAATAAATAATAAAAATTGTTTTTTTAAGGGGGGGGGGGGGGGATCACGGATGTGCTTGCAGGGTTAAGTTTGGATTTTAATTTTTTTTTTTTTTTTTTTTTTTTTTATTCTATTATATTTATTTTTTCAAGTCAGATGTCAAACACAACTCAAAGTTATGTTTTTAGTAACTATTTCCGAAGCAGCAAATGCATAAACAAAATTAAATTTAATTAACAAAGAAAGATAATAAATAATAAAAATTGTTTTTTAAGGGGGGGGGGGGGGGGGGAATCACGGATGTGCTTGCAGGGTTAAGTTTGGATTTTAATTTTTTTTTTTTTTAATTTTTTATTCTATTATATTTATTTTTTCAAGTCAGATGTCAAACACAACTCAAAGTTATGTTTTTAGTAACTATTTTCGAAGCAGCAAATGCATAAACAAAATTAAATTTAATTAACAAAGAAAGATAATAAATAATAAAAATTGTTTTTTTTAATGGGGGGGGGGGGGGAATCACGGATGTGCTTGCAGGGTTAAGTTTGGATTTTAATTTTTTTTTTTTTTAATTTTTTATTCTATTATATTTATTTTTTGGTAACGGTTTGGATCGGCGACACCACCAAACTAGGTTGACCCGCGCTACACCGACCAGTTCGATCCTTACGCTTCACTTCATGTTTACATTTTTCGATAGTTCATTCCTATAACCTCACATGTAAACAATCACTTCCACAGTTTCAACTTGGATTGTGTTGTTTAGTTTGTTATATTGATATTTAGACTTCTTAAATGTAAATAAGTGAAACAGAAGTTAACAAAATGAGTTTCATAAAGGATTAAGTGTTTTATGAATTCATGTTTTCTTATTTCATCTAATCTTATGTGTAAAAGTGTTATAAAACTTAAGAAGATTAATTTGTACATGGATTTGGTGTTTTACATATTTATATTTTTTCTATCAATTTAAGTGATAAAATTTACAACTTGTAAAAGTGTTATGAAACTTAACAAGATTTATTTGTACATTGATTTGGTGTTTTATATATTTGTATTTGTTTTTTCGATTTCGGTGATAAAATTTCAGTATACATATTTTTTGAATGGATTCTTTGTCATCCATATTACTTTTTGTGCTAAAGTGAGACAGATTGTATAATTAATTCAATAAAACATATCAGTTTATAAATAAATGTGAGAAAGTGTATCACAGGTTTTTTATGTTTTCTTATTTTCACTTCCCATGAGAAAATATAGCAGAAATTAACATCATCACTTTCAACTAGGATTCTGTCTTATATTATATAATGGCTTATAACATGGAGAATTGACAATGTGAAAATAATCACAGATTAAGAGGTAAATGACACATTACTATATAATTGTAGAACTATTGGTATAATGTTATAGATTAATGTGTTTTTAAAAAAAAAATTAGAAGCCTGATGATGGAACATTATCTCCGAAAGATGTAGCTACAAATGTTAAATAAATAGGAGTTATACCAAATAAATACTTAAGGATTCTGCCTCTTTTATATTTATAATTTCTTATTTTCACTTCTCTGACAGAAAGTTTATCAGGAATTAACTTTACTGGTAGTTCAGTAGTATATTAATTGTTGATTAAATTAATATTAATTCAAAATTGATTTAGTGTCTTATATTTCGATATTTCCTTATTTCCACTTTAATATTTCCTTATTTCTCATTTTAATATTAGAAGGTAAACAGAAGTTAATATTACTTAGAACAGGGATTTAGAGCTTCTCAGTAAATGTAGGAGAATAACCTTTCCCCTCTAAAAGCAGGGACTAGAACATCGAAATAAATCAGAACAAGGTTAGAATCGATAAAAGGTATTCTGAGCACGTTTAGGGGTTGGTGTCGCCGATCCGAACCATTACCATTTTTTCAAGTCAGATGTCAAACACAACTCAAAGTTATGTTTTTAGTAACTATTTTCGAAGCAGCAAATGCATAAACAAAATTAAATTTAATTAACAAAGAAAGATAATAAATAATAAAAATTGTTTTTAATGGGGGGGGGGGGGGGGAATCACGGATGTGCTTGCAGGGTTAAGTTTGGATTTTAATTTTTTTTTTTTTTTTAATTTTTTATTCTATTATATTTATTTTTTCAAGTCAGATGTCAAACACAACTCAAAGTTACGTTTTTAGTAACTATTTTCGAAGCAGCAAATGCATAAACAAAATTTAATTTAATTAACAAAGAAAGATAAGGAGTCACCACTAATAAAAATTGTTTTAATTATCTTTGGTTCAAAACAAAATACATGCAAACTTTTTATAAATCCTAATATTGCTTCAAACCCAAGATACATTACATAATTCGGTAACGGTCGGGTTAAGAGGAGGCAGCAAACTGGCTTGACCCGCTCGATGGCAACCTGGCGCTACACCAACCAGTTCGATCCTTACGCTTCACTTCGAGTTTACATTTATCGATAGCTCTTTCCTATAACCTCACATGTAAACAATCACTTCTACAGTTTCAACTTGGATTGTGTTGTTTAGTGTGTTTATATTAATATTTAGTCTTCTTAAATGTAAATAACTGAAACATAAGTTAACAACATGAGTTTCATAAAGGATTAAGTGTTTTATCAATTCATGTTTTCTTATTCCCTCTTATCTAATGTATTAAAGTGTTACAAAACTTAAGAACATTAATTTGTACATGGATTTGGTGTTTTATATATTTTTATTTGTTGTATCAATTGAAGCGATAAAATTTCAGTATGCATATTTTGTGAATGGATTCTTTGTCATCCATAATACTTAATTCCTAAAGTGTAACAGATTGTATAATGTAAATAGGTGAAACAAAAGTTAACAAAACGAGTTTCATAAAGGATTAAGTGTTTTATCAATTCATGTTTTCTTATTTCCTCTTATCTAATGTGTAAAAGTGTTACAAAACTTAAGAACGTTAATTTGTACATGGATTTGGTGTTTTATATATTTTTATTTGTTGTATCAATTTAAGTAATAAAATTTCAGTATGCTTATTTTGTGAATGCATCCTTTGTCATCCATAATACTTATTGCCCTAAAGTGAGACAGATTGTATAATTATTTCAATAAAACATATCGATCTAAAAATAAATCTGAGAAAGTATATCATAGGTTTCATATTTTCTTATTTCTACTTCCCTTGAGAAAATATAGCAGAAATTAACATCATCACTTTCAACTAGGATTCTGTCTTATAATGGATTATAACATGGAGAATAGACAATGTTAAAATAATCACAAATTAAGAGGTAAATGACAGGTTACTACATAATTGTAAAACTGTTGGTATAATGTTATAAATTAATGTGTTTTTAAAAAAAATTAGAAGCCTGATGATGGAGCATTTTCTCCGAAACATGTAGCTACAAATGTTAAATAAATAGGAGTTATGTGAAATAAATACTTAAGGATTCTGTCTTCTAAACATTTATAATTTGTTATTTAAACTTCTCTCACATCACAAAGTTTATCAAAAATTATCATTACTGTTGGTTTAGCATTATATTAATTTTCATTATTTCCACTTCATTATTTTCTCATTTCACATTTTAATATCATAAGGTAAACAGAAGTTAATATTACTTTGAACAGGGAATTAAGGTTTCTCCGTAAATAAATGAGAATAACCTTTCCCCTCGAAAAGTAGCGACTAAAACACCGAAATAAATCGGAAGAAGGTAAGAATCGATAAAAGGTATTCTCGGCGGACGTAGGAGCTGCCTCCTCTTAACCCGACCGTTACCCATAATTCGACTAATTAGTTTAAGATAAAATATTTTAACTGTTATATATAATTTTAAATTCTTCGCCAAATTTGTTACTAATGAATATTACCTGGTTTACTAGATTTACTTAAGCGCCTCATACTTTTTTACTTCAAACGAAATTTATTCATTTAAGTTTTATCTTAACACCAGCAAGTTTATTTGGCTTAATAGTTAATTGCAAGAAAAAATAAAGAAACGTATAAATAGGAAAAAACAAATATATTTTGTAAGGTTCTTGAGGTTCAGTCATTAAATAAAAACAACTATTTTGGCAACGTTTTGAGACTATATTGTTCTCATAATCATGCCATGGCTATGTTCTCATAGTCTCGAAACGTCACCAAAATGGTTGTTTTTATTTATTGACTGAACCTTAAGAACCTTACAAAACATTTAATTGTAACAGTCAAGAAATTTATCCAAAAATATAAATAAAACAAAAAATGCTCTCTATTTAAATATTTAATATTTTGCGACAGAGATTCTAAAAAAACTAATCCCATCACATCAAGCGTGCAAAAATGCATAAAAAATAAGTATTACATGTTGTTTGGAAAATGATAAGGCCTCTCACCTGTGTGACGGGCCATTATATGAGTTTTTAAAGAAGCCTCTTGTACAACTTTATAGTTGCAATGAGGACATTGATGAGGCTTCTCATCTGTATGACGGGCCATTATATGACGTTTTAAAGATCTTTTTTGAGCACATTTATGGTCACAATAAGGACATTGATAAGGCTTCTCACCAGTATGCCAGGTCGTTACATGATTTTTTAAATTAGAAGATTTTATAGTTTTATAGTCACAAAAAGAACATTGATGAGGCTTCTCTCCTGTATGACGGGCCATTATATGATTTTTTAAAGATTTAGCTACCGTAGCCTTATAGTCACAATAAGGACATTGATGAGGCTTCTCATCTGTATGACGGGCCATTATATGACGTTTTAAAGATCTTTTTTGAGCACATTTATGGTCACAATAAGGACATTGATAAGGCTTCTCACCAGTATGCCAGGTCGTTACATGATTTTTTAAATTAGAAGATTTTATAGTCACAAAAAGAACATTGATGAGGCTTCTCTCATGTATGACGGGCCATTATATGATTTTTTAAAGATTTAGCTACCGTAGCCTTATAGTCACAATAAGGACATTGATGAGGCTTCTCATCTGTATGACGGGCCATTATATGACGTTTTAAAGATATGTTTTGAGCACTTTTATGGTCACAATAAGGACATTGATAAGGCTTCTCACCAGTATGCCAGGTCGTTACATGATTTGTTAAATTAGAAGCTTTTATAGCTTTATAGTCACAAAAAGAACATTGATGAGGCTTCTCTCCTGTATGACGGGCCATTATATGATTTTTTAAAGATTTAGCTACTGTAGCCTTATAGTCACAAAAAGAACATTGATGAGGTTTCTCACCAGTGTGACGGGCCATTATATGATTTTTCAAAGTAGATGTATGATTTGTTTTGTATTCACAGTGAGGACATTTATGCAGCTTCTTATCAGTATGATAAGTGATTACATGAGTTTTTAAATCATTAGCTGCTATAGCTTTATAATCAGAATTAGGACATTGATGAGACATCTCAAATGGATGGCAGGCCATTATATGTTTTTTTAAGTTATTCCTATTAGATGTTTTATAGCCGCAGTGATAGCATTGAGGTAGCTTCTCAATTCGAAGAGGAGAAGTTACGGCTTTTTTGAAATCCTTACACCATTCATCTTTTGAACCATAATTTGTTTTGGTGAAACTCTTGGCATCTATAGACATAAAATACAATGATAATGATACTATAATTCCATAATTAATCATAACTATCTATGACATGATTATGGTATTTTAAATACAAAAATATAAAGAATACGAACATACACAAAGAAAGTTTTTGCCCGAAAAATAAATCTTTTTAAATTCAAACATTTTTAGTTTACAATACCCTAAAATAGTAATGTTTATATGAGAGAATAATGAGAATATCATTTTTCAAAATGGATATATAAAAGAATATTTCCAATGTGTTTTATTATTTTTTTCTCAGCTCCTATGGCCCATTGGATGAAACAAAAATATATGTAAAGATTTTGTTTTGATGTAAGATCGTCAAAAATATAAGCCAGACCAGAAGGTGCCATAGTTAGTAAAAACTAACTCACTAGTATTTAAATATACGAATGATATTCCCCACTATCCCCCCATTTAATTGTTAGCAACAGCCTTTTCTATCCAAGGAATAATTAATTAATTTCTTTTTTACTATTGTGTATACTGGTATTATCTGTTTTGTATGTTTTTATCTACATATTATATAATTTCTAGTATTGAGGGGTACTGTGGCTGAGCACGTTAGGATGAGGTATCGTAATGCTTGGCACAAAAGTCTGGGGGTTACAATCTCACCAAGGTTAGTTGATATTTACAATTTGGTGGTCACAAAAATGGATCTCACCCATCCTCTTACTACAATAAGTTAACCCATCCTTTCTGACCTAGTGTCCGAAATTAAAGCCTATTACGCACTGGGACTCTGTTTCATAGACTTTTTGCATTTGGAGTAAATTGACTCTTGGTAAATGAATCTGGTATTCGCTGGGTTAGTATATTCCAATGCTGTGGTGTCCTGACCAAAATGGGAATCTTTGACTCAAGTTGTGCATCATGTCTAGTTGCGGACATAAATTGCTGCATATACAGAACTTATTTATCGACACGTTTCCTCTTGAACTTATTTCTTCATTTTTAGTGGTGACTAGTGATTATCATTTTTTTTTCAATTATTCCTACACTTTTTTTAAATTTTTTTTTATCAAGTTGTGGAATACTATCAAAACTTTAAGTTTTATCAAGGACTTCCCTTCCTCTGGTTTAGGTATTTTGTTTCATGGTTTACGTATTGAACATAGCAACAAAATAATAACTAATAAAAAAAAAAAAATTATGTACATTTCAGCATTGAACACAAACAAAAAGAATAATTACGAGTCATTGCAATAGAAGGGTCAAGTGAATGAAGGTGATGTGTGAATTTTATGTGTATGCATGTTATGTGTATGCAGTTATGTGTTTGCATTTTATATGTCTCCATTTTATGTGCCGGTATTTCATGTTTCTGCATTTTGTGTGTTTGCAAAAAAAAAAAGTAGAGCCCTAATTCTCGTGCAATTGCATCTTTTTATAGCAAGCTCGTAATCAGGCAGGGAAAAATTATTTATACGAATTAGGATGTTTAGGCCAAATTTACCTAGATTAATATTGCACATTTTGGGGGTTACTGCATAAAAATTTCACATTTTGCAGTTTGAATGCACAAAATTCCTGCATTCAAATCGTAAATACACAAAACTTTCTTGTTTTTGAAAAAGTAGCAACTTTAAGAAAAATAAGTAATTTTATTTTTATATAGGTAACAATTTTTCTTTTTTAAGAAATATAAATTATTCTTAGTATAAAAATATAAAAAATCCAAGCGTGTTAAAATGAATACGCATCTATAGTGTTCTTAGAAATGTTTAGATTGACTTGAGCTAGGAAACTCAGATCCCCAACTTCCAAGAAATTTTGACTCTCCCTCCTAACTTTTCTCATCGGAAGCTATAATTGTTTAGTTTCCGACATCCCTCTACGAAGTAACATTGTTTCCATTAAAATGCCTACAATTTCAGCTAGTGTTAGTTCAAGATACGAGGATGGATAGAAAAATATCCAGAACTAAAATCCGATGACAAAATAATGTATTGTGGACCCTGTGACAAAGCTATCGGCAGGGAAAGAAAGTCACAAGTTGATGCACACTGTAATTCGAGTAAGTTTTTAACTTGAATTTTTATCCATATTTAATGATTTAGAGCATAAATGTACGGTTATTTTTATTTGTAATTGCAATTTTTACCACAGGAGGGCATATACAGTTAAAAGATTCGAGAAAACTCAAAACTGGCCCTGTGCAATCTTTACTGCCTGAGTGTTCTTCACATCAACATGTCCATGAAGAATTTTTAATGGATTTGTGTTACACTATGTTTGCAGTAAACATACCTTTTCACAAATTGCATTCGACACCTTTTAAATCGTTTCTAGAAAAGAACACCAACAAAAAAATTCCTGATGAGAGCACGGTCAGAAAGAACTATTTAGACAAATGTTTCAATTCAACAATGTCAAAAATTAATAAACAAATCCAAGGTCATTTTTGTTACATAATGGTTGATGAAACTACTGATACTCGGGGTAAATACATTTGTAGTTTAGTAATTGGTATTCTTCATCCAGAAATTTTACCAACTCCGTTTTTAATTTATGTAAAAGAACTTGAAAAAATAAATAACCAAACTGTTTCCCGTTTCATCAATGATAGTTTAACAATTTTTTTTTAATAATACGTTCCAAGACAAAATTTTGCTTTTTTTAAGTAATGCAGCTCCTTACATGATTAAAACAGGAGTCAATTTAAAAGTTTTTTATTCCAAAATGATCTATTTTACGTGCATGGCTCACGCTCTGAATTGAGTTGCTGATAAGGTCCGTGGAGTATTTCCAGATGTAAATAAATTTATAAATAACGGGAAAAACATTTTCCTTAAAGCACCCCATATTTTAAAAAACTACAACGCTGCTCTCAATGGAATTGATGTTTCCTTAGAAGAAGACCCAAGAATCTTGAGCTGTCTTAAACACTGCCCAATGACGAGTGTTGAGGTAGAGTGTGTATATTCGCAGCTTAAATATATTTTAAACGACCCACGACATAGTTTTAAAGAAAACAACTTTGAAAAATACCTTATAAATTTTAACAAAATGTAACATATTTATATTCCTAAGTAATATGTACACATAGCTTATGTATAGGATGTACAATAAAGAGATGCGATTTGTTCTTATTGCATTTTAAACAATCATTATTTAACTATTCCCTTAATAAGGACTGGATCAATAAACTTTAAGATAAAAACCACTTTTTGGAAAGAAATGTAACTAGCGAATTGTTTGTTCAACCTTTTTTATAATTTGCATTTTATTTTGCACAATTTTAAGTTTTTATTGCACGATTTCAAGTTTTTATTGCACGATTACAAGTTTTTATTGCACATTTCAGAATTTTCATTGCACGAAAATCCGGGCTTTAGTGATAAGTAACATTTATGTTAAAATATGACGATTTTGACAAGTCAAAAAAACTTGGATTTCACAACAGTACATGTTTTTTATCTTATGGGACTTGACAAAAATTTCATATATGGGGTCTGCTAGTTAATATAACTAGCTTTCAGATTGAAAAAGAACTTTTGGATCGAACAAATAGTTTCGCAGTTATAGACAAAAGAGCACCATTTTCTTAACGAAGTACCCTAATTATCTTCATAAGTGCTGAAAAAGAAATAATAAATAGAATCGTATATTCAAGCACACACTGAACAACTAAGATGTCCATCAGGCTTGTGAATGAGTCTTCATTGGTTTGCAGCTAATGAGACTTCAAGAGTTGCAGCTAATCATTTGGCCGATAAAGAGTCTCGAAAATTAGAATTTTATCTTGAAATTTGTTCTTCAACTTTTTAACTTTAATGCGTGTACAGATTCCCATGATTGAATCATTAATCATCATCGGCCGAGCCAATCTTAAAGTATTTATTTAGTCAAACCCCCCTCCCCAATAGTTAAAAAAACTTATAACACTCAATATAAATGTTAGTAAGTATGAAAGAAACATAATTATCAAAGTTCATTAAAATCAGCCAAGTCGAATAAAGTTTAACTTTTATATAGAAGCGTTGGAAATAAATTTTTTTTGTGTAACTTATTCTCTTATAGCTGAAATCTACTCAAGAAAATAAACTTTAAGAAAGAAAAATCAGTATCTGATTTCTCTAAAATCAGAATAACTGTTAGCACCTTTTGGAAATGTCAGTAATCATGTAGGGAATCGATATTTAAGTTTTATGTAAATCGGTTGATTTCTTTTTTTACTTAATACATTTTAAGATCATCATTGTTTTCTATTATTAATGTAATATAATTAATTTTTCTATTAATATAGAAGTAAAAGCAGAATACTTTTTCATTAGAACTTTTTCATATAAATGGTTTACGATAACTGTTTTAAAAAAACTTTTATTCAAAAGAGGTTTAAAATAAGAGTTCTGACATAACAGTTAAATTAAAATTCTAGCGATATAAGTAAAAGCTACAAAAATAACTTTTATCAATAAAGGTTAACTGTTATTTTCAATCCCTGCATAAAACTCATCAGACTTTGCAAGTAGAGTAACATTTCTCGATGGTGGAGGATCGGAAAGATCTAGTTCATAATGTGGTTCATTTTGTGTCAGAAGTGCATATTTAAGCATATAACTGAGATGTCAAACAACGATTTTATTATAACTTGGTATAACAAAATGTATATATTTAATAACTTAATTTTTGGTTGAATGTCAATATTTTTTATTTCTCTCCAAAAAATAATGGGGTGTATAAAAAAAAAATGACCATTTCTTAAACAAATATTTGTATTATTATTTCTTTGATATAAAATACAATTAATACTCAAAGTATAGTCCATTGTTATCCACCGTCATTACCCATCAGCTAGCCAATTGCTCGATGCCATGCTGATACCATTCCTTAGTATGGCTGTCAAAGAACTCTTGGACAGCATTTTCAACTTCCACAAAATTATCAAATTTTTTCCCTTGAAGAAAATGGGCCAGGGATTGAAACAAGTAATCCGAAGGTGCGAGGTCTTGACTATATAGTGGATGAGGCAGGAGTTCAAACCCATGAAGTTCTGTAAACTTTTCTGCTGATTGTTGAGGAGTAAGTTCATGAGGGACCAGTCTACAGGTCTTTTTCACCTTCCCCATGGAGAGAAGATGGCGACTAACAGTATCTTTCGACATACCACACTCCCTGGCAAGTTCGCAAGTACTTGTGGACTGATTTGACTCAACAGCTTCCTTCAGAACCTCATCAATATCCATTAATGGCCAACCGGAGCCCTTCTTCCTTTCCAATGTCTCCACTTCTAAATTTTTTAAACCAACGCCGTGCAGTGCGCTCTTCAAGGACACCTTCCCATTCATATTTAATAATTTTACGAGTTAATTCAGTGGCTGTCAATTTTTTTTCCAGTAATGTCTTAAAATTACGAGAATTTCATAGGACACTGTTATGTTTCTTCTTTGAAATAAATGTCTTGGGCTCAAAAAAAATAAAAATAATAAAAATAAACTGAACTGAGGCTTTTTTTGAAGAAGTCCAGTGTTAGAAAACAAACTTAGAGAATGCTCTAAAGGGATTTTTAAGTATTGGTAAATAATAAATATCATTAAGATATTTACAGACTTTTGAATTCTGGAATTTGATAAAACGGTCATTTTTTTTTTTTATAAACCCTATTAAAATGTTTATTTTTTTTACTTGTTTCATGTTTTGCTACTTAGAAATAATTCTATCTTTACCCACAAAATTACACTTGTGCAATGGAAAGATCTCAAGCAAAGAAAAGCCACAAAAAAGAAAATTAAAAAAAAAAAAAATCATCCTTACAAAAGATTTTTAATGTTATGAAATTGTTGGATCTTAGTTACCAGTCTCTGGATAAATAAAATTAATAACAAAATGAACAAACAGTTACCATTTATTAAAATTATTTTTAACAATCAAATATTAACATTTTTTAATTAAAGAATTAGTCAACTATTAATACATACCAGGTATGCAAGTTTAAAATGTCGTTTTAATTCCAATAGAATGCGCTCTTAGCCTATTGAAGGATTTGCTTATCTCTAAACGCTATTTTGTTTGTTAGTCATTTGTTTACAAAAGTCAGTTGTTTTTAAGTCGTTTACGTGGACGTATCATACCTTTCTTTGGTGTTAAAAATGTCTAATTTTAAGCCAAAAAAAGAGCATTTGCGGCATGTCATGATTTTCTTATTTAATCAAAAGAAAAAGGCATCTGAATGTCATCGAATTCTTGTTGAGACTTATGGCGATGTTGCTCCAACCGTCAGGACATGTGAACGTTGGTTTCAAAGTTTCAAACGTGGTGATTTTGATGTTACTGATCAAAAACGAGAAAATCGACCAAAAAAGTTTGAGGACTTCGAATTGCAATCTTTATTAGACGAAGACAATACCCAAACCCAACAAATGATGGCAGAACAGTTGAATGTCACTAGGCAAGCCATTTCCGATCGCCTGAGAGCTATGGGAAAGATTCAAAAGGTTGGAAAATGGGTTCCACATGAATTGGACGAACGACAGATGGAAAAAACGAAAAAAAACTGTGTGCGAAATGCTGCTTTTACGCCACGAAAGAAAGGGTTTTTTGCATCGAGTTGTAACTGGCGATGAAAAATGGATTTATTTTCAGAATCCCAAACGAAAAAAATCATGGGTAACGCCAGGACAACCATCCACATCGAGTGCAAGACCGGATCGTTTTGGGAAGAAGACAATGCTGTGTGTGTGGTGGGATCAGAAGGGAGTAGTCTACTACGAGCTTCTCAAACCCGGCGAAACAGTCAATACCGAGCGCTACCGACAACAAATGATCAATTTGAGTCACGCATTGATCGAAAATTCGCCCAGAATGGGCTCACAGGCACGCCAAAGTCATTCTTCAGCATGATAACGCTCCTGCACATTCAGCCAGATTGACTAAGGAAACGATTTCTTCGCTTGGTTGGGAACTCCTACCCCACCCGCCGTATTCACCTGACCTGGCGCCTTCTGATTATCACCTCTTCTCATCGATGGGACACTCATTGGCGGAGCAACACTTCAACAATTTCGAAAACGTACGAAAATGGCTCGATGAATGGATTTCAAATAAACATGAAGCATTCTTTTGGAATGGTATCCATATATTGCCCGAGAGATGGGCAAAATGTGTAGAAAGCGAGGGTCAGTACTTTGAATAAAATATATTATACTTTTTTTTAAATTACTGTGTATTTATTTTAAGAAATAAACGACATTTTAAACTTGCATACCTGGTATACATGATGATGGTTGTATTGTTGACTGTGAGTTTTTACTAAGGAGATGAATTTGTCAGGGGTGCAGTCAAGGTTGATTAAACACAGCCAGTTTTTAAATGAAGAAATAAAATATAAGTTTTTCATTTAAAAACTGGCTGTGTTTATTCAACCTTGACTGCACCCCTGACAAATTCATCTCCTTATTAATACATATAGTTTAGAAATAACACAACATGTTAGCCAGTGAGAATGAAAGTGGTGTAAGTCAAGTTTCCTTCATTTCGAGAAAATAAAGGTTTTGCAAACGTCCTTATTAAAAATTACATAAACAAGATAAGATTGGACTGTGTTTCAATTTTAGACAACAACGCTTTAAAGTTTATAAAAATGGGTGGTGCAAGTAATTGGTTACCAGCTAAAACTGTACTGCAGTCAAGACAAGTCAAGTTTTGGTGGCGCCTCACCTATAATTGAGGAAAATCTTGGCTATTGCCCGTGGTTGCTGACCACATCATCTCCTTGTATAACCGCTGGTCATGGAACAATACTTCCTTATCAAGTAATGAACCCAAGGCCCTTCATGTGTTATATTGGTACAGATTTTTTTAAAATTCTTATAAATTGTTTAACTGTGATATGTAAAGTAGAAAATTATGCATTAATTTGTTTGAATTATTATTGCAACCATATTAAAATATTTATTTCCAGACAGATGATTGAATAAGTTGAATAAGATAAAGTAGGGAATTTCGATAACTGGAATTGGTATGAATAAAGTATTTTTAAACCAACATTTCTTTTAGATCCGACTGATCCCACTGAAATCCAACACCTCAAAAAAAAAAAAAAAAAAAAAAAAAAAAAAAAAAAAAAAAAAAATCAATGTTTCTCACCTTCAGAAACCAGCATGTCTTCTTGTTTGATGTAAATCTGCCCACCTGCCAACAAGTAATGATCAAGTTATGCCATTATATTATATAGGATATTATTAACAGGTTCAGTACAGCGTGAAGTCAATTAGTCCACTACTGAGTAATCCACAAGTAGAGATAGTATGGAAAGTAAATATTCAAAAATTAGGTGCTGTTTTTCTTAAGTGGATCAACTAGACTCAAAAAAAGCATGTTGTATGTTAAGGCTAAATATCCCGATATATAGTAGATTTTTTTTTTTTTTTTTTTTCAAAAGATGGCAGCACTTTTGGAGCAAATTTATTTCCCCTCTCATTTGTGAACGGAGTCATCAATATTAGATCTGTAAACGGATTTGGTAATAAAAACCCCATTAAATTCATGATATGGTTTCCAAATATTTTTTTGTCAATTATTTTAGAATTTAAAAAAATTATTTGGCGAATTATTGACTTTTTAAAAAAAAGTAACTTATTCATAAGATAATTGAACACAGTTATGCAAAAAGATTTATTTTTGGTTGCATAGGTTGATCGTAATTTGAAAAATACGATTTAACAATAGCGGCGGGTGATTAGTAAGCTACCTGCTGTTGTAGTAGTGGGGGGAAGGGCTGTGAGGACCCAGCTCTATGTCAGCAGCTACTGATCTAACATCTCCCCACTAGTGGAAAACCAACAGAATAGAGGCCAACAAAATTTTATATACATTTCAGAATATAAATAATATTTAAAAAATGAACCTGTGTGGGAAATATTATTCAAAATAGCAGTATATGTTCTATAGAATATACTTTTTAAATTTCTGACAATTTAACACCATCATTGGTTAAAAATTTTATAATAATCCATTGCGCATAAGACAAAGGTACTTCTTGCTCAGTCACGGGCTGTAAATGAAATGAAAAATACATTTTATTCTGGGGCCATTGCCCCTTAAGAATAATTATAATGTGCAATTATTGGCGGCCTAGCTGCCGTATCTATAACTTAGAAATATGATAAAGGCAAAGAAATACAATTAAAATTAAATTAAGGAATTGAAAAGAAATTTAAATTACAACATAAAGTAATAAAATTAATAATACATGTTTTAAAATATCACATGAAAAACAAATTACATCTTAAGGTTAGAAATTTAAAATTAGCTACAAAAACAAATTAGGAAAAAGCAAAAAAATATTCAATGAAAAAATACAGTAGATAAAGCTAAGAAATATAAATTATACGGAAAAATAATGTATCTTGTCTGATAAAATAATATAATTATGCTGAAACCAATTATACAAATTTAGCGTAATAGTATTAAAATAATTCTGTACCAAAATCAATATTATACTTTGAATATTCATATTTCATTTTAAAAAATATTTTCTTCATTGATATGACTATTAGATTGAGTTTCTAATAAGTAAATGAAAAGACGGAATTTGAAGCTATTGTGAGTGGAGGAATGGCGAATGATGGAAGGGAGGGAGTTCCAGAAGTTCGAAGCTCTAGAAATAAAGGAATGTTTGAAGGATGTTGTTTTAAAGGAAGTTAGGTAGAGGTCTGAGGAACGGGATCTGGTTTTGCGGGAACTCACAGATGATTTTAATGTTAATGCTTTCAGGATATAGGGAGGTGACTGAGAGGAAAGTGATTTGTAAAGGAACGAACCAAGGAAGTATTGTCTTCGGAAGGAGGGAAATAACCATTTTAATCTTGTGTAGTGGTGAGATACATGGTCATAACGTGATATCCCTAGAACGAATCTCAGGCAACAGTTCATGAGCTTCTTCAATCTTGTGTCCTGAGATGCAGAGAGGCCTCCGTACACCACACTACCAAAATCGAAATAAGGGAATATGAGGGAAGAAATTAATAGTTGACGAGTTGATTGAGGGAGGAATTTACGGGAGCGGTTTAGGAGTCGAAGAGTGGAAATTGTTCGGCGGATAATAAGGGAAATATGATCTTTCCAGGAAAGGGTTTGGTCAAAGATAATGCCGAGGTTCGTAACGGAATAGTGGAAGTTTATGGGATTGGAGTCTATGGAGAAATTAGGGATTCCAGGTAGGGAGTTGAGAAGGACCCTAGAGCCCAACACAATAGCCTTGGATTTGCTAGCATTCAGTTTCAATTTATTAGCAAAGGCCCAAGAGGATATTGTGTCAAGATCAGCTTGCATCTTTGCGGTAGCTTCCTGCAGTTCACTAGGGAAAAAAGAAAGGTAAATTTGTGAGTTGTCCGCATAAAAATGAGAGGAACAATGTTTTATGAGGGGATAAACGTCATTAATGTAGGAACTAAATAGAGAAGGTGATATTGAGGAGCCCTGAACCACACCAGAGGTGATTGGGAGGGGAGAGGAAGGGGGAAGGTTAGGAATTTGGACTATCTGGGTGCGGTCAGAAATAAAGGATTGGATCCATCTGGTCGCACTATGAGAAAAGGAAAAGTTATTAGCTAGTTTGGAAAGGAGTAGGTTGTGATCAATGGTATCAAAGGCTTTGCTGAAGTCAAGGAGGATGAGGATGGTGATTTTATGATGGTCCATAGCTAGGTGGATGTCTGAGGTGATTTTTGCAAGAGCTGATTGTGTGGAAAAGCCAGTTCTAAAGCCTGACTGAAAAGGATTAAGATTCTGTTCAAGGAAAGAGGATATCTGGGCATGAGCTATTCGCTCTAGAGGTTTAGAAAGATTGGAAAGTTGTGAGATGGGTTGGTAGTCATTTTCAGATGCTGGATTAGGAACTGTATTTAGGGGGACAGTAGCTTTTTCCCAGGCGGATGGAAAGATTGAGTTCTGGAGAGAAAAGTTATAAATATGGAGTAGAGGTGCTAGGATTAATGGGAGGCAAAGTTTAATAAATCGTGCTGGAATCCCATCTGGTCCAAATGATTTGGAACGTGATTTAATCACAGCCTCTATTAGCTGGGAGGGTTCGATATAAGAAAAGAAGAATTTATCGGGATCAAAATCTGTATTATTCGGGTTGTAAACTGGGATTGAGGAAGGTGAACCGGATGAGGCAAAATACTTATTGAGTTCATCTGGGGTGGCATGGTACGAGGGACAAGATTTAAATTGTAAGGAGGGGATTTGAAGGAGGAGTTTCCCTTTTTGGCGGGAATCGGAATGCGTGGATAATGCTTTATGGTAATATTGGAATTTGGATCGACGGAAGGCTGATTGGGTTCGGTTACGGAGGTTTTTAAAGGTGATTAAATCTTCAGGGTGTTTTGTCCTGATATATTTTCTTCTGGCTGCGTCTCTGGTTCTCATCATCTATTTGATATCTTGAGTTATCCAAGGTGCTGGAGGACGGTGCATTCTCACTTTTTTTTGAGGAGCATGATTATTTAGAATGGATAAAAGGTTGGTAGTCAGGAATTCTACCTTAGAATCTAAGGATGGTGTGGAGTAAAAGGGGTTCCAATCTATGGATTCTAGGTCGGCTTGAACCATTTGGAAAGTTAAAGAGTCAATATTACGGTACGTAATAATTCGAGGAGTGAAGGAAGGAATAGGAAAGTCATAAGAAATCGATATTAAATCATGTGCAGACAGAGAGGGTATGGGATGTTGGGAGTGGGATACCAAATTTGAGGGAGAGTCAATTACATGTAAATCAAGCCAAGTATCCGATTGGGAAAGGTAATGGGTAGCAGAGTAAGGAACAATGAAGAGACCAAGGGATTGAAAGAGGTTACTCAGGAAGCGTTTATCGGGGTTGTCAGTTAAAAAATTGGAATTGAAATCTCCGGCGATAATAATGTGATTATAACAAGGAATTATTGAGAAGAGGAAGGATTCAAAGCTGGGATCAAAGGGTACATGTGGGGGTCGGTATATTACTGCGTAAAGGATAGTTCGGGTGTTGATGGTAATTTCACTAAAAAGGTATTCTATGTGAGGAGAATTTGAATTGATTGAGGAATGGAGGATACGAGATCGGAGTGTTTCATGGATGTAAAGGGCGACACCACCGCCAACTCTGTTGACTCGATCATGACGGAGGAGGTTGTAGTGAGGTATTGAAACAGAAGAGGAAGGAATAAAAGGTTTTAGCCATGTTTCGGAAACTGCTATTACATGGTAAAAGTTCTGCTGGAAGTGGAATATGAATTCATCATAGTGGGCTGGGATAGATGGAGCATTAACATGGCAAGCAGTGAGTATATTACTCATAGTACAGGTTAAGAGAGGATAGAATAGATGAAGGATTAGCGGTGGGGGTGATTATAAGATTAGCTTCACAAAAAGCTATAATAATTAAATACGAGACTTGATAGTAATATAGAGAATTACTATAATGGCTATAATACAGTAAATTAATATAAAGACAATGGTGACGAAAATGAGGAATATGTGAAATATAACAAATATAATAGAAATTATCATGTGAAGAAATGATATCTGGAACAGAAACAGTAAGAGTTCTATAATGAATATGAATATTCTTGTAACGAAGATAATAGTAAAAAATGATGAAACTAAACCATGAAAGATACATAAATAAAATAAATATTGCTAAATAAAACTTGTATGAAGTGTTTAGTGGAGGAATGCTAAGGTAACAGAGTTTCCTCTCTCAGGAGAAAACATCTAGGTCCTCTTCTTGGTCTACCAGGACAACAGGATGTCCGTTGTCTCGGCGACATCGTACTCTGCCTCCAGCGAACCAAACGAACTTTAACTTGCCGGCGGCCCTCCTCTGCCTCGCCAGCCAGTACAAGTGGCGATTGACTGGAGTCATTTCCTCTACTAGATAAATCTTTTCGTCGTTCTCTCACTCTAGTGTCTAGTGGAGAAATCTCTTTTAATTTTTCGGAGCCGGATAACTTCGTTTCTTACTGTCTGTCGGACAAAACGTACTATGATAGGACCTGGTCTAGTGTCTTTTCCTTTCGATCTTTTTCTCTCCACGAAATCTAAGTCATCTGCCTTGAGTTTTATACCCAAGGCCGATCCAATAGAACACACAATTCCCTCTGTTGTTTCCCCGGACTTCTGTGGCACACCTCTAATTTCCAATGAGTTACAGAGCTGCTTCTGTTCTATCCTGTTAATTTTTGTTTCCAACTTTGTAATTTTAGTTTTCAAAGATTTATTCTCTACTAATAATTCTTCTATCAATGTTTCTTGCCTATTTGCATGGTCTTCTAAATTTTTTAATTTTGCGGAATTATCAAAGGAAATGTCTGTTTGTTTGTTTAGCGTGTCCTTCATTTCTTTGAACTCACTGGCCAAATTACCAATCTGAACCAAAATTTCTTTTAAATTGGACTCGGACTGATCCCCAGATTTGGTTGTTTTCATCTTTACCAGACGGACTAGTAATTTTTTTTTTGTTGCATAAGGGGTCACATTTCCAGATTTTTAATTCTTTATCATCTTGTTCTTTAATCCCTTTGCATTTTTTATGAAAAATTATGTGGCATGTGCTGCACATAATTGAGATTTTTACGTCTCTATTAACGGAGGTATAACAAACTGGACACAGCGTCATGATGTAGAGTGGGCGGAGCTAGTGACAAAGTGGGGAGTAGTAAGAGTGGGGACTGGCAGTTCCTCTTATCAGTACGTGAAGAATTAAGCTCTAGGCTTACCTTTATAAATATATGAAGAAAATACTTGACTAATTTCTCTTAAAATTCTCTTCTTTCACCAAACAAGCACACTAAACATCTATATCTTACTACAATTGAAATAAATAGAACAAAAACTAAATAATATAACAATAAAAAATAACAAAAACCAGGCACAGTATAATAAGGAGAGATCCGTACGTACTCAACGGCTGCTAGTGAGCGACTGACTGTACTGACAATAAAGCTCAGCTTGCACATGAATCCAGCCATTTGCCTTACTCCTCATAAACCAAACATCTACTCCATATAACATTATCTTGCTAGGAACTGCATTATAAAAAGAATAGTGAAATCACCGTTTATATTTGAATTACCATTGTAGTATGGTCTTGAATCTCGTTAAGCCAGAGTACATAGCTAAAGATTATAAAGATCAGTGTTTCTTACCTTCATCTGGGACCAGAAGTTCTGTTTCTTGTTTCACATGATGAAGCTCATCTGCAATTAGGTAAACAAGAGAATACAAATAAACAGCTCAACAAACATATAATATATTTAATTAAATGATCTAAAATAAATTAAAAAAACAGATTTTAAATTAATAATATTCTAATGTTATACTTATACTTCATCTATAAATAAATTAAATTATAAAGCTCTGGTTAATCAATCGGATTAGTTAGTAAGGTTCTACTGTATATGGCTAAAGATTATTAAGCTTAATGTTTCTTACCTTCATCTGGGACCATTAATTCTGTTTCTTGTTTCACATGACGGAACTCATCTACAATTAAAAAAACAGAATAAAAATAAACTCTTCAAGCATATTATATATTCAATTGAATGACCTAAAATAAATAAATAAAAAAATAAATTTCAAGTAAATAATGTTAAAGATATACTTTGTTAATAACGTAATGTGGTTGATTTAAAAATGAACATAAGAATAAAAAATTTTGTCTACAACCAGAAATTTTCGATTGCAATAGGTGTTTGACTATAGGAGATATCGATGATAATTTTTTGATAGCCAAAGATTACAGCCTTTCATTTGGGATGAAACTTACGATATGATAAAAAAAACACTTTTTCATTTGTTCTAGAAAGGTACTTGACTAATTCAGAATAAAATATATAACAAGCACTCGCAAAATAAATTATTTACTTGGAATTATTAATCTTAGGAGATCGTGACACTGAATTCTCTATACTACAATTTAATACTTAATGTAAAAAATGTAGTCACCTAGTTATATTTTCTGTAAATCTACTATATATTTGTCAAATACCACTCACTCATTTAACACGAAATCTTAAAAACCACCAAACGGATTGGAATAAAATTTCGTATGTGGCTTCCTCTAGGGCCGTAGGTGGTCGCTAAGAAAGGATTTTAAAAAACTCGGTCTGGATCGCGTGTAATTCGTGAAAAACACGATTTCTCACGCATAGGAAATTCTTTGAATTAACATTACGGATTTTAATGAAACTTAGTAAATTGCTTCTTATTAGATGTTAGATGATCGATAACCATCATTTTCTGAGTAGTTTGCCCTGTATTGGTACTACAAAGGGGTAAAATAAAAGTACTTATATAATTTTATTGGGCAAATAATAATAGATTTATTGTCATATGGTATATGGTGATAAGCTAAATTAAAAAATAGGTTAGGTGCCTAACTTTGACCACAAATTAAGTTCTTTATTGTAGTAAACAAACAAAAATACATTACTGGCATGTCGAAATCTTATTGTACCGTACTTTCTGTGAACTCATGGTGGTTGCAGAGGTGTACCCTCACAAGTTTGAGTTGTTTCATGACGAGAAGCTATTAGCCTGCCATGGAGAGGAAGATGTGGGGGTTAAAAGACTTATGTTCTCTGGTGATGACATGGATGCCAGTTTGATGTACATATTCCTTACGAGTAACCCACCAACCTTGCTTCAACAGTATCTTCGTCCCGAACTACTCTTCCTTCAGCTATCCGGTGACAAGATAATTGTTCTGAACCTGGCCCTTCTCAAATCGGCTTTTCTCAACCAGGCCTAAGTCATATTTCTCGAATCTGAACAAGCAGATATTGAATTAAACTCATCAATCTAAAAGAAAACAACGTAGGAAATGATTCACAGATTCAGTTCACATCAAACAACTGAGGAAATCGGCTGCAAAATATAGTCAAGCACATGTAGAGGTCAGCAGGGAAGCTATTAAGAAATACAGGAGAAACCATCCTGAAATTAGCAGAAAAGCGGTGAACAAACGTAAAGAGAGCCAACCCGAAGTAAAAAGAAATGCTGTACACACATATACTAAGTATCACCCAAATATACATACAGGAGTTGTACTAGCTGAAGTATGAGAAACCCATCCTGAAATCCATAGGAAGTCTTCAAAAAAGTACTCTAAAATAATCCTCATGTTAAACGTGTTGCTGTAACAAAACTCGATGAAAGACTTTCAATGGAAATGTTACAGCCATGGACAGTAAAGAGACATTAAGGTTACAAGTATGACCCAAAAACTGAATATCCAAAAGATAAAACAGTCGATATTGGATCACGGTCTACTTGAAATTGGTGTTATGCTGTAAAATGGAAGGACGAGAGCCCTGCCATGTGCTGCAGTAACGGGAAAATCCAACTTCTTCCCTTTCAAGAATATGATGAACTCTCGCACAACCTCAAAATAATATAAAATTAACTTTTTCAAATTGTCAAATTTACATAATTAAATTATTCTAATAATGGAATTCTTTAGGTTTATTTAAGTAATAATAATTATCAAAGTTAAGCTTAACTTTTACTAATTTAAGTTGACCTTAATCCTAATGATAATAAACCGTAGGGGAGCAGGGTACTTTCAGCTAGTAATAAATAAAAAAAAAATTAAAATTTTCTTACCATAATAAATCTCTGATCCATCTTCTTCTTTGATACAAATTGAGGGAACTGTAAAATAAAAAAAAACTATAATCATTTAGTGTCACAAATAAAAAACTTTTGCCTAAGATAGAGTCTTCATAATTCAATATATTGCTCTAAATTAAGATATGCCATAATTATTATAATATGCAGCAATAAGCCATTATAAAATGGGTAACATCAAACCACTGCTCCACCAAATTGGTGAAACCCAAATGATTGTGATGCTTCACTTCAAATTTCATATTTATTGATAGATCTTTCTATAACTTCATCTGTAAACTTGCACTTGTATGGGCACAATGTGGATTATATTGATAAGTATTTTATATATTTATATTTTCTTATCTTCTCCTCCCTGATGTAAGAGAGTGTATCATAAGTTACACAATATAATAACTATTTTCATTATATATATTCTGTGAATGGATTCATTGTCATACATATTACCAATTGCTCTGTGAGGGAAAGTGAGACAGATAGTAAAATTAATAAATACAACAATCCTATCTACAAAAGGTAATGAGAGAAACTAGAGAAGATCAAATAAAAAGACTCAATATTTCCTTAAATATATTTTTAAAATAAGGGATAAGATCCTAGTTTTGGATCGAAATACACTGTAAAAATTTACTTTATTATCATACATACAAGACAAACTAAGAAAAATTAGAGATAGAAAAAGATTCCAAGATAAAGGACTATATGAACGAGTGTTATAGTTTTGCCTTCATTTAACATTGCTTATAGATTTGATAATTTCTGAATGGAAGCACTACTAATTTTCGTTCTCAACCTGTAGTGCTAACATAACCTTTGGTATCTGAAAAATTTAACTATCTTCTATCAAGAAATCAGCAGGTGTTAAGAATATAGCTCTGGAGATTAGAAAATAGCACAAGAAAGCAGATATTCTTGAAGAAAACAGGTACAATGATGGACTGCTAAACCATTCTATTGCACTACTTTAAAATTTGTAACCCACTGAAGAGTATAGTGCAGTATTGTTTACATAATCCTAATTATGTCTTAGCCAACCCTAATTGATATGAAGAATCTATTAAAAAGATTGGGCACTTTTTAAGATGATTAAAACCTTTTAATAGTATTTTAAATAGATATTTGTATAAACTTTTTTTTTTTTTTTATTCTTTATTAAAAGAAATTTACAACTGTATTAAAAAAAAAACACATCTAGTAAATATGCAGTATATATGAGATATAATGACATGAATAAAACTTGTAGAGGAACTACCCATTGGCAGTACTCTAATGAATATTTACATAAGATCACGAGGCCATCTTCTTTTCAGACACCTTGGAGGATTGTATGCACTTAAATTGACGTTAGTATAACATAAATTGTATGACTTAAATGGTGATTTCATACTATTAAATTAAGAGGGAGTAAATAATAAGTTTTTCATACCGATTTCATTCATAATTATCCAGGATCATCTAACAGCTAACATATACTCTATGCCAGTTTCTAAACCACTGACAGTAAACAAACTGTAGATCGTTAACGAACTGTTCATTTTATCAAGTTCACAAATAAACCGTAATAAAATATAATACGTTTCTAATTAAGGAACATTTTGTCATATCGACTATAAATGAAATTACACAAACATTGTAAGGTTGGACTGTATTCACTGTCTTGGACTTAAACATAGGATAGCTATTACAATATTTGGTAACCCACCAGAAGGAGGGATCCAGCCCCATCACGCGTCCAGAATACCTTATATAGATTCTAATCTTGATCTGATTAATTTTGATGTTTTATTCGCTACTTCAGTGGAAAAAAAATATACTCCTTCGTTTAGGAAGAAACTCTAAATCTATGTTAAATTAATATTTTATTAAATCAGAATTAATATTGTTGTGACCCCGACTATTATTAGAGGGGATACTTAAAATTATATGAGTAATATGTAGGTAGATGAAATGAAAAATAACATTTAAATTACAACCACATCAGAACACAAGTATTTCAACAGTAAAAAAAAAAAAAAAGGTTTCACAGAAAGAATCATATATAGCAAAGAGAAATGAGCATTACATTAAATATTACATAGAAGTAATAAACTAGTTCACACTACGTCACATCTCCACCTTAAAAAAATTCGGTACTCGTGTATTATACGGGTCCCCCTGATTTGATACCAGATAACAGTGATTCTATAAATATTACTTTTAATAAACATATGACTAGGTGAAAACTAGTCAACGGTCTCAATGGCGGATGAAGAGAAGAATCTCCCAACGGTAGAGATGGGACGAAAATAACGTAATCTTTAAAATAACCTATTATTGACTCGGAACTGTTATCACCAATCACCTATTACCGAAAAAACTCTATTACCAGTGATCATATTTTAAAATATCTATAAATAAACCTAAATTTGTATTTTAAAATAACTATATTTTACAGTATTATTTATTGATAAATTCACCCGTCTTCAACTTCAATTCAGAGAATGTGTTAAATATTTTTAATAAAAATTTATATTTTGACATATTTGATACATTTTCTGAATATCTGTAGATAAAGACGGGTGAATTTATCAATAAAGTAAAAAAATATATATATTTATATTTTCATGCTACGATTATTGTGAATTCAGCAATTATATATTTTCAAAGTTAAAATTACTTATTGTTAGATTTATTATATTTGTAGTATGTTATGTTAATTAACTCCATTTAAGCAAACAATGATTTTCCTTTTAATAACCATGTTCATCACTATTAGGATTTCAATTATAAAATTTACTAAATCTTCCATCGAGAACGATTGGGAAATAACAATAAATTAGGGTTGGAGTGAGGAGTTAGGTTATAACAGATAGAAGCACCGATCGGTTAAAATTATCAGAACAGTTACCGTTCTTAGATCGGTTCTCAATAACATGTGTAACTTCTGTCATCTAATAACTCATAGGCTGTCCTATTATTCAATAACCGATAGGTCACGTGACCTAATAACGCTAACAAGAACTGGTCACAGATGGGTTATGACGCTCCTAGCGGCCGTGGTTCGAACTAAAACAGAAATTCGTGATAGTAGTACAATCATATCACAATAGATGGAGTACGAAACTGTGAACAAATTAAATGCATTGATTTTAATTTGTAAATAAACCTTCATGATTTTCTTTTTTGTTTCATTGTAAATCGATAAAAAATCTCTTGGTTAAGAAAGGTTCTACTTTAATACAAAGTGCTGAAACTTTTAGATGAGCTTTGTGTACCAGATTTTATTTAAATTTACTTAGTCTGAAATAGTTCCCCAATATTCAGGGTCTTAATGTTTTCTAATCGAAATTTTAAAAAGCTGAAATGGCTAGTTAATATCAAATAATTTTGTTTGTTTGTTTATTTCGTTTAACGTCACTTTATGCTGTTATGGCTAATCGGACGATGCTACGGTGGGAGTCCTAAATTTTGCCTATCCAGGTATAATTAAGATAGGGATCTTTAACGAGTACCTGACATCGCACAGGCTCGGGACCCCCATTTAACGTCCCTTCCGAAGGCATAGCTAAGGATTTTTTACTCCCTTTAAAAAATCCTAAGGTCATCTGTCGGGCTGCGAACCCGCGATCTTGGGTTTAGTAGGTTGCTATGCTAACCACTACACCACAGGTGACCCCGACTCAAATAATTTTTTCTTATGTTATATTACAAATAATAATGTAATAACAAATGAATGCCTTATTAAAATCCTATTATTATAATGAATAGTTAAAATCTTGCAATGATTATTAAATCATAAATATATTAGCCTGTTGTAAAATATATTTAGACTATTGTAATTTATAGTTATTCCATGGATATTTACACTTATATTAGATTCCATCGAGACAATACTTTTTTACCTGTTTGTAAAATATAATACTGCTTTTTGAAGTAAGTATTTAGTCCTTTGATACAGTTTTTTTTATTTTCGTGAATCGTTTCTTTCATACCACTTTTTAGTTATAATTTTTATGGTTAAATCCATAGGAATATTTGTAAATAGATTTGTTAACAAATAAACTGAATATTTTAAATTTATTTCGTTTTTGTTTAGTTTTGTTTTTTCCCATTAAAATCTCAGAGTTAAATTAATTGTATCTGTATTGTTGTTATTAGTATTGTCCAATATTTTGGTGAAGGATTTACTAGAACAGTTCTTTTAAATAACAACTCATTGTGATTGTACAATGATAATGTGGAGTGTTGAAAATTTTTTACAACCTTTATTGTAATTTGTTTTTTATATATAGTTATAGTAGTTTTAGACCATACATTATCTCATTCTGTGATTTTTATAATTACCCTTTCTGTTCTGGAAACTAATAAATGAAAAATACCTTCAGGTTTGTTCAATTATTGTATCCTAATCTTTTTCAGTTATTTGTTCTAACCATCTTTTGATCAACTAATCTTTCTCTTGTTAACCTTTCGTTGCCATTCCTTTCTTTACATCCCCTATTCACAATTTCCTCATACATCCTTCAACCTACTCTCTAATCTGTTCAGGAAAATTTACTTTGGCCTCTGTTTTGATACATTAAGATTTTTTTCCTTAATTAGGATTGATGAATTAATTCCAATAGAAGTGGCAATTAATTCATCAAATCCTAATTGTATTGATCCTTCTGTACCATCATGCATACCTCAAGTAATTTTTTCTTCTCTCATACATTGTCCTTTGATATTGTTAGAAACATGATGGACTCTTATTTAACTGCCACTTTGAGTACCCATCTCTAAAGATAATAGCTAATAGCGTTTGAGCTTTTTCTTCTCCACACTACAGATTTTAGCAACGTTATAGGCAATTCGTAGCGATAAGGAATGATATAATCTTCTTTTTTTTAAAGGAAACATTTTTATTCCACAGGAACGAGTTTAGGATCCCTACAGTCTTCCTTTCTCTTAATATTTTCAATGAAATATCTTAATTAATAGAGTATTCCTTTTCAGGAAGAATAAGTAGAGCTCCATATCTCTAATCTTCAATGTTAGAAAATGTGTTCGAAGAGTTGAAGGACATAAACTCTGCCTACTTTAGATTTATTTCCATGCCCTGTTCAGAATACTCCTTAGAGTTTCCTCACCATGTATTCCAGATCACATTCCTCAGTTGCAATGAGTTAATAAACTCCTGCAATTTGTAGCATGAATTAGATATCTTTCAAAATATTTTAAAACACAATGCATGCATAGGTAACAGATTGATACAGGCTACTTGTAATTGTCGAGTCTTCATAATTGTTCAAATATTTTTTGCTAACACCTATATTTTTTTAAATAAAATCTTGGCAGTACAATGAAATATGGACAATATTTTTTAAGGACTTATTTATTTGAATTCGTTTGTATCATAATTGGCCTATTTATTTTTAATTTGTTATATGTTTTGACAACTTTTAATTGGCTTCTAAAATTTTACTTTAAAAACTAATTGACACAATAATTTTGGTTGATTTTGTGTTATTTATCATTTGTAAGATTACTAATATACAAATTATAAACATTATTAGCAATGACGAGGAGGATAAATTAATAAACTACCAGCCAAAATGTCTAAAAGTAAGTTTGTAATAGGTTAGCACCACTAGCGCCAGGTCGGTGATCGAAAACGGAACTATAGTTGGCAATAGGAGTTATTCTAATAACTGTTGAGAATGTAAGAACTGGAGTGATTGTAATAACTGGAGTGATTCTAATAACTGGCGTTATTGTAATAACTGGAGTGATTCTAATAACTGGCGTTATTGTAAGAACTGCAGTGATTCCAAACAGTGAAGTGATTTAAAGCGTTATTGGATCCCGACCAGTTATTGGCAACAGCAGTGATTGACTGGCGCGCATTCTAGCGGTAGAGCAAGGGTTTACTTGGATCACCTATTACTGGAATAACCTGTTATTAGAACCTATTGCTGGGACAGAGCCATAACGTAGTAACCTAATACAAAAAATAACTGTTTAGCCCACTTCTAGTAGAGAGGGCGGATGAGCTACCTCCAAGAATTGAATCTTGGTTGAAAATCATTAAATTCCTCAGGCGTCTGTTTCCAGATTGGGCAGCCTTTGGTCAGCGTCTATACCTCAGATTAGAGCGGCTGGGAGAAACCTCCAGGGCTCACAACCTTGGTTGTAAACTGCTGACTCAAGTAGTTAGCCCAAACTTATTTTGTATCATAGAAAAAAAAACATAAGACTTAATTTTAAATATAAGAACCTTATTTCTCAGATCCGAAAACAATACAGATTATTTTGATTAATTAAAGTGCACAATATAAATTGACTTTTAAGAATAATTAAGGTAATTGTTCGGATCGGCGACACCAACGCCTACACGCGCTCAGAATACCTTTTATCGATTCTAACCTCGTTCCGATTTATTTCGATGTTCAAGTCGCTGCTTTTAGAGGGGAAAGGTTATTCTCCTACATTTACTGAGAAACTCAAAATCCCAGTTCAAAGTAATATTAACTTTTGTTTACCTTCTAATATTAAAATGAGAAATAAGGAAATAATGAAGTGAAAATAAAAAAATATTGAAATATAAGACACTAAATCAATTTTGAATTAATATTAATTTAATCAACAATTAATATACTACTGAATCACCAGTAAAATTAATTCCTGATGAACTTTCTGTTAGAGAAGTGAAAATAACAAATTATAAATATAAAAAACACAGAATCCTTAAGTATTTATTTGGCATAACTCCTATTTATTTAACATTTGTAGCTACATGTTTCGGAGACAATGTTCCATCATCAGGCTTCTAATTTTTTTTTTAAAACACATTAATCTATAACATTATACCAATAGTTCTACAATTATATAGTAATGTGTCATTTACCTCTTAATCTGATTATTTTCACATTGTCACTTCTCCATGTTATAAGCCATTATATAATATAAGACAGAATCCAAGTTGAAAGTGATGATGTTAATTTCTGCTATATTTTCTCAAGGGATGTGGAAATAAGAAAACACGAAACCTGTGATATACTTTCTCACATTTATTTATAAAACTGATATGTTTTTTATTTAATTAATTATACAATCTGTCTCACTTTAGGACAAAAAGTAATATGGATGACAAAGAATCCATTCACAAAACATATATACTGAAATTTTATCACTGAAATTGAAACAGCAAGTAAAAATATATAAAACACCAAATCCATGTACAAATTAATCTTCTTAACTTGTGTAACACTTTTACACATAAGATAAGATGAAATAAGAAAACATGAATTGATAAAACACTTAATCCTCGTGTTGTTAACTTCTGTTTCACCTATTTACATTTAAGAAGTCTAAATATCAATATACCAAAAACTAAACAACACAATCCAAGTTGAAACTGTAGAAGTGATTGTTTACATGTGAGGTTATAGGAATGAACTATCGAAAAATGTAAACATGAAGTGAAGCGTAAGGATCGAACTGGTCGGTGTAGTGCGGGTCATTCCAGTTTGGTGGTGTCGCCGATCCGAACAATTACCATAATTAATAATGAAGAATGTGCAGTGACGTTTTTTCAGGGAAAAGACATTTTGAAAGAAAAGATATACAGTAATGGACAATTTATAAGGTTACATTATTCAAATTGAGTTAGATGGAGATGTAATGTGAAAACTATAAACTCAAGAACGGTGTAAGGTGAGGGACTTGATTGTAAAATTTCTTTAGAAATACTATTAAATTAAGAGGGAGTAAATAATAAGTTTTTCATACTGATTTCATTCATAATTATCAAGGATCATCTAACAGCTAACAAATACTCAATGCAATAGGGATGGACCGTTCCTGGTGGAACGTTCCGAAGACCGGTCTTTCGTTTGGAACGGTTTGGAACAGAACGAGAATCTTGATTTTCTCGTTCCAATTGGAACGAACGCAGACCGGTTCGTTTGATTAATTATATTTAATAATTAAATATAACATAATTTATTATTAAGATAATTAACTGTTATGGCAAAGTTTATTATTATTTTAAGAAAGCTTTACTACATAACATTTTATCTTAATACCTGGTGAAATTAGCGGTTCATTTGAATAATCTTTTCCTTTTTGCCACAAATAATAATGCCTTTATTGTTAATATAAAAAACAAATCGTTAAATTAGAAATAAAACAAGCATTTTGGGCTATATTCAAAACAAAAAAAAATTATCATTAATGATATATACACAAATAACAAAGAATTGAATTAAATATAATTCAGGTGAAGTGGGGCAAGTGCGTCATATGGAGTGCAAAGTTCAAATATAACTTAACATAAAAAATCAGCTATTAATGCTAGGATAATATTTTTTGTTATATTGCAAACGTTGAACTATACTCTTTTCAGCAATATAGTTGATTTCCCTAATATCCCAAAAAATTATTATCAGTGCGAAGGAAAATCAATTTTAAGTCCCATTAACGCACTTGCCCCACCTAAACGGGGTAAGTGCATAAATCTCTTGTAAACTCCTTAGCAGTGAATTGATTCTTTGATGGGGTAGGTGCAAAAATATGCAACTCCCAGAAATTATTTTACTCCTTAAAATTAAAAAAATAGAGAAAAATACATTCAATACAATTTTATAATTTTAACTCATTCAACTTTACACAACACCTAGATCAACAGGTTGAACTATGAAAATTCCTAGAGAGGTTACCTTCTAGAGTAGAGCACTCTAGTATGTTAGGTTTGGAGGGTATGAAGTTCTGTCTACATACAAAAAATGGCAGTTGATGAAACAAAATGGCAATAGAAATTATGGCGGACTAATGAATGCACTTACCCCACCTTACCTTATTTTAAAAAAAACTGAATAGACCAATAAAAATAAATTGAAAATTCCAGCACCTATATTTAATAATAATATCCACAGCAATAATTACACCTCAATAAATGTGGGTAATATTAAACATAAACACTATAGTTATGATATTTAGTATAAGACGTCCAATAACATGTTAAGTTATAAGAAAATATAAATTATTACATAATATTAATAAAGTAATTAATAAAACTTAATAGAATATCCATATTCATTAGAGAGTTCACTATTATTATTTTCTCAATAACTTCTACTTTTATAAATAGTTACCAATAAAATTTTTCTAACACTTAATACCTAGCACCCCACGTTTCTTTACTATAAATTCAATTATTTTATGAATAACTTAAGATTTACTTAAATTGTATGCCAAATTAATTACTTTTTACTTTCTAGCTCGGTTTTTTATTTTATTAAAGCCTATATTTTTTTAGTTTTTCTAAACTATATTTTTTTATCTTAATTTCTAGTCATAGATAAAAGATTCCATTACATACAGGCACAGTTAATGAGAGCATATTACAAAATTGTTAAAATAAAATAACTTGGTTTCACTATTTAAAGATAAATAAATAATTTATCCACTAATTATGGTATTTCATAATAAGTAATAATACAAGTTATAACTTAAAAAAAAAAATAAGACCTATAATCGGAAAAATATAGTAGATTCCGTTTCAATAGAGGGAAGGCCGACAGGGGCGGAACGTTCCAGGGTCTGCCTTCGTTCCACCACTGCTGGTCTTGCTCCTATTGGAACGAACGAGACAGATCTCTGGATTAAGTTTAATTAATAATTGATAATTAATTGAGTTTTATTAATTAATCTATTATTATTATGTAATAATTTATATTTTCTTATTATTTTTCTTTACATGTTATTGAACGTCTTATACTAAAAATCATAAATATGCTTGTTTTATTTCTAATTTAACGATTTGTTCTTTTATATTAACAATAAATGCATTATTATTGGTGGCAAAAAGGAAAAGATTATCCAAACCAACCACTAATTTCACCAGGTTTTTAGAGAAAATGTAATGTTGTAAAGTTTTCTTAAAGTAATAAACTTTGCAATAGCAGTTAATTATATTAATAATAAATTATGCATATTTAGTTACAATAATATTATAAGGTAATTCAATTACGATTGATGAATTAAATGCCACTTCTATTGAGATTAATTTATTTGAAAACTAGTTTCGAATGCTAAACATTCATCTTCAGTTCTAAAACATACAAAATTTTTTTCAACACATCAGTACTATGTTACATAGATTATATATACTAAAGTTTTTTAAAAAGATAAGACAAGAAATCAAGCATAGGCACTCACCTTCGAGGTAACTAAAACACTGAATTTGTGAGAAGTAAAAGGGGGCAGGTAGGTTAAGTTGTTTGTTTGTTTGTTTGGGTTTATAGGCATAAAACCCTAAGTTCATCAATGCCTGCGTAATTTTTACCAAATTATAATTTGGCCCGGAATGGGTGCTGCGGATAGAGGCGCGCCCCGAGGAGAGACGAGTCGCACCCGCGAGAAGGAAAAACGCCACGGCTTGCTTATCTGTATATATATATACATTTTTTTTTTTTTTTTTTTTTTTTTTTTTTTTTTTTTTTTTTTTTTTTTTTTTTTTTAATATACAAAGCTCATTTGTGGAATGTAGATAAAAAAACCATTTACATTTATTCTATATGGAAAAGTCCACATCCCCACGAGGTTTGGAGCAAAACTAGCCCAAGCAGCCGTGTCGCATTCCCCGCCAAGCGGGACGGATCCGCCCCAACCCCAGGTAGCCCCCGCCCCCAGCCACAGCCCCACAGGAACCCTGAGAAAATTGATTATGAGAATAAATATTATATATTTTATAATATGTTAATTTTTATAATATATTAAATGAATTAAGATAAAATTTGTTATATAAGTATTATTTTGTTGGAAGATTAATTAGATATTATTAAGCAGATCATTTTCTTTTAAAAACTTAAAAACTGTTTTGGCTTTAGATATATCATTTCCGAGGGTGTCCGAAATGTTAGTTGAAAATCCTATTCTAGTTAATTTCGCGAGATAGAAAGCGCATTCCTGAAATATATGTTTCACAGTTAGGGAGCCATTGCAATGTTGGCACCTTGGCGGTGGTTGCTTCGTTATCAGATGTAAGTGGGTCAGCCTCGTATGGCCGATCCTTAATCTAGCCATAGCTACCTCCTCCCTACGATTCTGATGACTCGATGTGATCCATGGCTTTACTGATTTTTTAATTTCCTTTAACTTGTTTGGTGGACTTTCATTCCACATATTTTGCTAATTTTGTAGAATTTCATTTTTGAGGGGATGGCTCATTTCTTGTGGTGTTAAAATAGCCACGCCACGGCCAGGGAGGGTAAGTGCTTGTTTCGCTGCTATGTCAGCTAGTTCATTGCCAATAATCCCTGTGTGACTCGGAATCCAGATGAAGTAGACCGACTTTCCCATGTTTTCTAATATATTGAGGTAGTAATGGATTTTTAGAATAATCGGATGTTTGGGGTAAATGTTGTTGATGCCTTTTAATGAGCTCAACAAATCCGTAACTATGGCGATGATGCTTTGATCTATTGACATGGAGAAGTGGAGTGCTGATGATATTGCATGGAGTTCGGCCGTAAATATATTGCATAGTTTGTGTAGTTTAATTTTATGAGTGGAGTTATGGGTAACAAAAGATGATGCGGTTGAGCCGTCGAATTTAGATCTGTCAGTATAAATTTCGAAAGGTTTTGGTATGCTTTGAAGGAGACAGAGAAATTCAGATTTGTATACAGAAGGAGGGGTATTATTTTTAGGAAGTCTGGTTAATTGAAGCAGTGTTTTAGGTTTGTTTGTCCATGGAGGGTTATAAACTTCTTGTTTATATATTGGTATTTCTTGTAGGAATTTGATAGCTGACTTTCCTCTTTCCGAAAAAGGAAGTGTTGCGTTCGGCTTTTTTGAAAATAATTTAGCGAATTTTGATTTAAAAAATGTATTTATGTGCTGGGTGTTCGGAATAAGGTAGGATTTTGGAGATATAATTAACTGCTAACTTTTTTCTTCTGAACAATAGTGGGGGTATCCCTGATTCACAGCATAAACTAAGAATGGGACTAGTTCGAAACGCTCCCGTCGATAAACGAATTCCAGCATGGTGGATGGAATCAATTTTATTTAGCAATTGGTGTCGGGCAGAACCATAAATAAAACAACCATAGTCCGATTTGGAGCATATTATAGCTCGATAGATTTGTATTAATGAGTGCCTGTCGGAACCCCAGGAGGTGCCACTAAGATGTTTTAATATTTTCAGTCTTTTTGTGGATGATGATTTTAGAGTGGAAATGTGTGACTCCCATGGTAGTCTGCGGTCGAATATCATGCCCAAAAATCTGTGATTGTTTGTGTAGGGAATTATGGAGTTTCCTAATCGGAGTTCAGGAGAGGGAGGAGTGTTTCTTTTACGAGTAAAGTGCAAGCAATTATATTTTTCGGAGGAGAATTGTAGGCCAACGGATAAAGACCAGCAGTGCAGCCTATTTATGGCTTCCTGTAATTTTGTTTGTATATTGTAGATGTTTTCTGAGCGACAATTTATAGCCAGGTCATCAGCGAACAATAGGGGTTTGACACCTCTCGGTAAATTTAGTCCCAGGTCGTTTATTGCTAGGCAAAACAAAGTTGGGCTAAGGACACAACCTTGAGGAACACCGTTGCCTTGTTTATGCATATCTGAAAGTTCGCATCCTATCCTGACTCTAAAGTGGCGATTTGATAGAAATTGTTGTATATATTTGAAAAAATGTCCTCTGATTCCAATAGATGATAGTTTATTTAGAATAACTTTGTGATTGATGTTATCAAAGGCCTTTTTTAAATCAAAGAATATAGCAATCATATGCTGAGAATTGATATATGAATATTGGGCTTCGGCTTCCAATGTGATCAGGTGATCTACAGTGGATCTTCCCTTACGGAAACCGGACTGAAATGGTTGAAGTAAATTGTTATTTTCCATGACCCACATTAATCTTTTATTCACCATGCGCTCCATAATCTTACTGAGGCAACTTGTAAGAAATATAGGGCGATAGCTGTTTGGGATCCTTTTATCTTTTCCAGTTTTTAGAACAGGAACTATTATTGAATTGCGCCAGGATTTTGGTAAGTGTCCCGTTCGCCAAACATGATTATAGAATTCAAGTAACCATTTTTGAGTATCTGCAGGCAGGTTTTTGACCATATCATAATGGATTTGGTCCGGACCAGGCGTTGTTCCTTTAACAGTATTTAGGATATTTTTGAATTCCCACATTGAGAAGGGGATGTTATAATATTCTGTTTCAAAATTTTCTATGAAGTCTGTTTCTATTTCATCGGTACTGTTGCTATTGTCTTCAGTTTTGTAAATTTCTTCATAGAAATCGGCGAATACGTTTGATACAATTTGAGGATCGTCAGATAATTGGCCTTTTGTTAATATGGTGTATTGTGTGGAAGATTGATTTTTGGTGAGTTTACGGACTTTATTCCATACATCAGCTGATGTAGCAGAGGAATTTATAGAGCTTGTAAATTTCTTCCATGAATCTGATTTACATGAATTAAACAACTTTCTGCAAATAGCTCTCTGTTTTTTGTATTCAGTCATGTTTTCGGACGTCATTGATTTTTGAAATTTTTTAAGGGCCTTACGACGTTCTTTAATTGCCTTTTTGCAAGCATCATTGAACCAGGGAACGAGTGGTCTTTTTGGGGAGCCTGAGGTCATAGGTATAGACACTGTAGCTGCTTGAATAATTTTATTAGTGATAATTTCGCACCCAATGTCGGTGCTCATTTCGGATGGGTGGTTTTGAGGTGGTGTGATCAAGGAGTTAAAAAGATTCCAATCTGCTCTGTCTAGGACCCATCTCGGTTTGGTGTGAGTGGGGTTAATATTTATGAATTTCATAAGCAAAGGGAAGTGGTCGCTACCACATAGGTCTGGTGAAACTGTTTATTATATTGTAAAGGCTAGGGCTGCAAAGGGAAAGGTCAATTGAGGAGAATGTTCTATAGCTGGAGCTAAGGAACGTAGGTTCGCCGGTGTTAAGTAGGAGAAGATTTGAGTGGTCTAAAAAGCTTTCTATTACTTTACCTCGAACGTTAGTATCCTGTGAACCCCATAAGGGATTGTGGCCATTAAAATCTCCAACAAAGAGAACAGGTTGTGGCAGTTGTTTGTATATGTCTAGTAGGCTTTTTGTATCTATTGAACGTCCTGTGATAAATAGACGTTGCAAATGGTCAAGTTGAAGCGAAGGTGAATGGAGACTGCTACTGTTTGGAGATGGGAGTTTAATGGTAATTGTTTGGAGTATACAGATTTGTTTACCGCTATTAAAACCCCATGATGATTATTGTTTGAGTTTGAAGTATCATTTCTGTAGATTTTAAAATTTTTTAAACTGAATTTGTCATTTGATGAGAGATGAGTCTCTTGGAGGGCTAGGCAAAACGGGTCTTTATCATGGATAAGTACCTTCAGGTCATTGAAATGAGTCTTTAAGCCGTTACAATTCCATTGAACTAGGGTCATAAAGAATTATTTGTAATGGGTTAGAAAAATATAAACAAATAAATATAAAATAAAATAGCTTTGTATAACCCATTGTAGCAGAATATGTATATAATACACCAATAGCCACAATAATGTGGTACATAGATAGGAAATACAGAATTGACAAGATAAAAAAAAAAAAAAAAAAAAAAAAAAAAAATTATTATTACAGACTTGAAAGCTAAAGGAAAAGAGCATAGCAAAGATAAAATAAGGGAAAAATAAAGAATAAAAATAAATAAATAAATTTAAAAAAAAACAGATAAAAAAAAAAAAATTAAAATTCTTAAATCCGTAAGACACATAAAAATATAATTTATATAGTACTTCCATTGTAGTGATACAACTGGCCTAGTGATGAGAAGTAATAACTTGAAAACGATAAAATGATTGTAAAAGCAGATAGGAACAGTAATATAGTAAATAAAAAGAATACTTACGTGTATACCAGATATATATGTACGTGACAGAGATAACAACAATGTGATATTTACCAACATTATGAGGAGAAAAGAGACGAATGAGTTAATAAAGGCACAAATATATAGTTTTAAACAGTTAATAATGATTAAAAGACTATTTAATTTAGGATTAGGAAATTTTATATATATTTTATTTGAATAATTAATTAATATGATAAAAGGTTTTATAAAATTAAGAAAGTATATATCTGGGATTGGAAAACTGCAGTAGATGGAATTTATTGTATTTTGTGAATGTGAAATAGTAAATGGCAGAAAGTAAATATTTATTATATTATCTATGTTTACGTAACATAACTGAGTGGATAATATTATTCTGAAAATTATAGAGAGATTATTGTTATTATTTCTATCGTAGGAATATATCACAGAATAAATAAGTAAGTACAATATTGTAAAATTTAGATGAAAATAAGTACATAAAATATTTATTACAAGAAAAAGAGAAAAGTAATACAAAGCTTGTTCTTGATTCGGGGCCAATGGTAAGTATATATAAGCAATTGAGAAAAT